>CM065126.1:15795000-16122500 GCA_033026305.1 Cirrhinus molitorella | reverse complement strand
CAGACAGACAGACAGATAGATAGATAGATAGATAGATAGATAGATAGATAGATAGATAGATAGATAGATAGATACTAAAGCAAAGACACACTACAGTAATTACTTGAGCAAGATCTGCTGTTTCTCTGCAGGACAGGTGTATCAATATTCAGTCCTCAACACCTCAGTGACCTCTGAGCAAAAGCTACTCTGAGTTTTATGTTGAGGTTAGTGAATAGCATATGAACGCAACTCACTTTCTTTTCTTCTTGAATAAATCATGTTTTAACTGTGGAAAAGAACAGGCAGATCCTGGCAGTCCGGGTCTGGTTGACTGTAGACTCCCTCAGGAACACTAAGTCACCCACCTTGGCAAAGATGACGCTCATACTTGCCATGTCTCTGACTCTGAGGCCTGACTGACTTTTATCCCGTCTGTCAGAGCTCTTCAGTCTGGTTTTTGCAGAACCAATTTGATTCTTCATGCATGACAGACAAACAGTCAGGTTAATGTTTAATTAAAAAGAAGAACACTGTATTTTGGAAAACACTCTCAGGGCAATTCATAACTATTTTACATTTTGGTAAATTGTTGAATTGGTGTGAACTTCTGTGTTTTGATTTGCATAAAACCATTTTGAGAAAGTAGATAGACAGAATAGGAGTCCTAACCCTAACAGCTGATAAAAAAATATCACAATAATCCACAAGTAATCCATCAGTTAACATCTTGTGAAGTAAAAAGCTGCGTGTTTGTAAGAAACATTCTGACGGCACCAATTCACTGCAGAGGATCGACTGGAGAGGAAGTAATGCTAAATTTCTCCAAATCTGTTGATGAAGAAACAAACTCAAACATAAACTATTCCTTTTATCAGAATACACAACTAAGTGTACTACACTTTAGTGTAGTTTTATTTACTTTTTATGTCAAAAAAGGTGATAACATAACATGTTCAAAACATGAAGTAATCTAAATATGTTACCAGATCCCAAATATTATTGAATATGCGTTCCAGAGACCGTTTCCACTTGTGTCTGTTTCTTTAGTTTACTCTCCCTCTGGTGGTGAAAATAGTCAATTACACTTTTCTTCTCAGAATTCCAAATCCAATATTCCAAAATTCCAATATTATTATTAAAACTGTCACTGCACCATTGAGACCCAGATTTATTTGGAACGTTTTTACTCATAAAAACTTAGTTATGTCAACAGTTATTACAGTTATAACAATTACAGGGTTTTTTTTTACAATTCATACTGACAGTAACAGGTACATGTAACTGTGGGCTTCAGCATCACAATGCTTAGGTGAGAGGTGTGACTGCTCTGTGATGTCACACTAGATAGCAGTGAAAAAGCAGAGTTCAGGTACAACGGAGGTCAAACCTGAATCCTGCCTGCAGACCAGAGAGAGTCTGAAATGGACACAGACAAAGCTCAGCAACAGTTCTCTGAAAATTACTCTGAGGTCACGGTTAGCTCAAGTGCAGGTAAGAATATTGCATTTGAAATATTGATGAAAAATACTTAGTTTAGTCACTGAGCAGATGCTTATATCCAAAGCAACTTACAAATGAGGAGCATCACAAGAGTTGTATAATTCTGCAATGACAACTTTCAAGTGTAAACTAGAGTAGTAGTTTGTTTTATTTTATTATTTATTAATTTATTTAAATTATAAAATTGTCAAAACTGTAATGCTGAAAATTAAAAATAAATTTAAAAAGGTTTTTTTTTTCTGTGGTCTATCTGACTTAAGATACTTGTGTTTAGAGATGTGTTTTTTATGATCCATTAGGTACAGTCAGGGTTATTATCATTAACAATAATAATAATAATTGAACTTGAAATAAAATAAACATTAACTTAAATAAAATAAAATAAAATATGAAAATGTTGCCTTGGCAAGCAGCTGAAATAAAATGAGTTATTAAATTGTTATGGAATTAAGTAATTTATTATTTTAGACTATATAACTGTATAACCATACTACAAACTATATAACTAAATAAACAACTGAAATAAAATGTATGAAAATTAGAAATGTTGCTTTGGTAAGCAGCTGAAATAAACAGTGTTTTGAAATTGTTATTGTTAAATGTTATTATTTTAAGTAAAAAAAAAAAATACAAAATACAAAATAAACTATAAAAACTAAAAAGAAATGACAGAAATGAATACTTTTATTTAGCAAGGATGATGTTTATAATGTCACAAAAGATTTCTATTTCAAATAAATGCTGTTTTTCTGAGCTTTCTATTCATCAAAGAAACCTAAAAAACACAATACTTAGCTGTTTTCAACATAACAACAATAATAATAAATGTTTTTGAGCAGCAAATCAGAATATTAGAATGATTTCTGAAGGATCATGTGACTGTAATGATGCAAAAAATTTCAGCTTTAAAATCACAGGAATAAAATGCATTTTAAAATATATTTAGATAGAAGGCAGTGTTAAATAGTAAAAATAATTTTCACTGTTTTTGATGTATTTTGGGTCCAATAAATGCAGGCTTGGTGAGGTGAAGAGACTTCTTTAAAAAAAAAAAAAACACTAAAAATGTTCAAAAACTTTTGACTGCAGTGTATATAAAAAACTAATACAAATTACAAAAACACTAAAAAATGCTGCAGAGTATGACATCCAAAAATCCAATTTAAGCTAAGTTTCAAGCACATTGTTGTGAATAGTCCCTGGAAACCAAAAGTCCCACAATTTGACAAATTAGTCACTTTTTTGGCCATTGTCTGCCTAAGCTGAGTGTAATCCTCGGGGCTCTGGCATGCCTCTCTCTCACGATATTGAGTTTAGGTGCCAAAGCCTGCTGTCTTTTGAGTTCCTGGACGTTTGTTTGAAAGCGCTAAGGCTCTTAAATCCTCCGTCTTCAGTGAACATCATTTGAGAGATGTGTAGCTACAAATCCAACATCTCAGAAATGTCAGTGCTTGATGAAACTCTCTCTGTCAATAGGAAATTGCTTGTAACTAGAGAGAGAGGTCTGAGTCAAGACTCTTTCTGTTTGAGACAAAGAAGTCTTCTCATAATGAGTTCACTTGTTTGAATTTTACCTTATTGGATGCAGATGTTCAGAATCATTCAAGAAAAGATTCTGGGACCTCTGAGAGCATCCGGGGCGGCGGAGGACGAGCGAGACCGTACCCTTCACCATCCCGCAGGAGACACCGAACCACCTTCAGCAATGAGCAGCTGGAACAGCTGGAGTTAGCATTCAGACAGAACCACTATCCTGATATCTACTACAGAGAGGAGCTCGCAAGAGCCACCAAACTCAATGAGGCTCGCATACAGGTAACTCAGCTGTCATGCTAATTAACCTGTTGAACTGATACAGTTACTTGTAATTGAATTAAATGTTCCCAGGTTTATGTTATACTAACCAGGGGTGTTCAGACTTTCCCTTCCCTAGTACACTGAAAAGAAAAAAAAAAAAAAAAAACCTGATGCAGAAAAAAAATGTTCAGAAGTTGCCAGTAAATTTCAGTAAAAAGTAAAATAATCAGCAAGTAACATTAAATTAAACATAAAATTTTTAGTTAATTTAGGTTAATTTAAGACATATTTCAACTTATTTAAAATAATACATTGATTTAAGTTGGAGGTTATCCTAACTTTCAAGAGGTTATTTATTAAGGTTTTTTTTTTCTATTACAAACCTTTTTTTAGGAATTAAAATACTTAGAAAAAAGTCAGAATTGCAAGTTTGTATCAAATTCTGAAGTCAGAATTGCAAGAAATAAACTTGCATTTGCGAGGAAAAAAGTCAGAATTTAAAGTATTTATCTCGCAGTTCTGACTTCATTTCTCAGAATTGTGAGAAATAAACTAGCAGTTGCAAGTTAAGTCAGAATTGCGAAATATAAATGTACAATTATGAGAAATGAAGTCAGAATTGCGAGATAAAAACTTTAAATTCTGACTTTTTTCTGGCAAGTTTGTATCTTGCAATTCTGAGTTTTTTCTCGCAATTATGAGTTTATTTCTCGCAACTTTGACTTTAGAATTGTGTGATGCAATTCTGACTTTTTTCCTCACAATAGTGAGTTTATTTATTTATATTTCACAATTCTGACTTAACTCGCAACTGCTAGTTTATTTTTCACAATTCTTCGAAAAAAGTCAGAGTTTGTATTACACAATTCTCAAAAAAAAAGTCAGAACTGCGAAAAAAATAAACTCACTATTGCGAGAAAAAAGAAAAAAAAAGATGTAGCAATTTTCACTTTATTTTTCGCAACTGTGAGAAATAAACTCGCAATTGTGAGGAAAAAGTCTGTATCTCGCAATTCGGACTTGTTGCATTTTACAACTCGCAATTGCGAGTTTATATTACGCAGTTCTCACAATTGCAAGAAAAAAGACTAAATTGTGAAACAAACTTGCATTTGCGGTGAGAAAAAAGTCAGAATTTGGAGTTTGGAGTTTTTATCTTACAATTCAGACTTTATTTTTCGCAATTGTTATTTATATTTCATGATTCTAAAAAAATAAACTCACGCTTGCAAAAAAAAAAGTCAGAATAGCGAGATACAAACTTGCATTTGCATTCTCGCAATTGCAAGTTTATCTCACAATTTTTATAACTTGCAATTGCGAGTTAATATCACGTAATTCTGAGAAAAAAACCAGAATTGTACAAAATAAACTTAATTGCAAGAAATTGGGAGATACAATCTTATATTTATGAGAAAAAAAAAGTCAGAATTCAGTTTTTTTTAACCCTTTATAATAATCTTGCAATTGCGAGAAAAAAAGTCAAAACTGCGAGATACAAACTTAATTCTGACTTTATACTTTATCCTGAGTTTATATCTAGCAATTCAGTCTTCATTTCTCAGAATAGCAAGTTTATATTTCGTAATTCTGATTTAATGTCTCGCAATTGCGAGTTTATATCTCACAATTTTTAGAAAAAATCTGAATTGATATTGCGCAATTCTGAAAAAAAAAAGTCAGAATTACGAGACATAAACTCGAGAAAAAAGTCCGAACTGCGAGATCATTCTTGCATTTGCAAGGGAAAAAAAAGTCAGAATTGTTAGATAAAAAGTCGCAATAACATTCTTTATATTTTATTCAGTGGTGGAAACGGGCTTCCACAGAATACTTTACTCTTGAATCAGAAAATTTGCAGAAAAGAGCAGTCATTAAGCATTTTATTTACTCATTTAAAACTTCTTGCCTTACACCTGACACTCTTGATTCTACACCTAACTTTACATGTTAGCCAGCCAAACATTGACTCCCTCGTCTGATTACGGTTTCTGACTCCTAAACATGCCTGCCTTTCGCTAACTTGCAGGTATGGTTTCAGAACCGTCGTGCCAAGCAGCGGAAGCAGGATCGTATCTCTCAGAAAGTGCTACCGGTGGGCATGATGCCAGGACGAGGGCCGCTCTTCAACAGTATGTGTGTGCCTCCCTCCGCCATGGGACGGCAGTATCAGTGCCCTCATTCACTGCCGCACATCCCCAGATTCTCATCAGTGCTGCCCCCTGGAGGATTCCCACCCCACCCGTCCTCCGGCAGTCATTTCTCCTGCTCCTCCAGCCCTGCTCCATCATCACAAGCCACCAGACAGTCTGACGACTGGTACAACCAACTGCGCACTATCGGACCAGTCACCACTTCAGTGCTCTCACTAGCCTCTGTGTCACCACTGGAAACCACCAGTCACTGGAACTAGAAGGAGAGCTGTAAACACTTGTGTTTTCTATTTTGTACAAGAAGGTACAGTAGAATAAAGTTATTCAATGACAAAGAAAGATTGACAGTTTCTGTCTTTATTACTGCTGCAATCACACAAAACATCTTCTCTCAGTTATTGCTATATCTACTTAGCCAAAAATAATTACACTGAAGTTGATTTCCGTTTGTTAATTAAATGTGACAAACTAGGTTCAGTTTACACTGAACATACTGTAGGACTATTATGAACCTGACATTCTCAGATCTCAGATGAAATGTACAATAGACTATCAACATTTGAATTACTTTTCTATTCAGTCATCAATAACATTTTACAGCTTTGGTAGAAATAAATTACACATGGTTTGTATCAAATGCTGTTCTTCTTGCCGTTTTATGTGTGTAAAATAAACAGACATGGGTCAATGACAGTCAAAATGTTGTTGAAAACAATATGTGCTAAGTTTATATGCTTTCTGTTTTCATTTTGGTTACATAATTTTGAAAAATATACCATTTTGAAGAATAATTTGTATTTTTTTCCTGCATTTTAATTCACAGCTTTTTATTTATTTTTTTAAATGAAGAATATGCCAAACAACTTTTTTATCTGAAAAATTGCATTCTTTTAATTATTTTTCCCCCCCGTTATATCAACATAGTTTTTTTGCATAAAACATAAACATAAAATAAAAATTGTATCTCTTATGCGCATAAAGACTGCATTTATGTGATGAAAAATATAACAAAAAACATTAATATTGCGAAAAATTATTAACTTATGTTTCCTACATTTCAAATTATTCCCTAAAATATAAAAAGCATTATGAAAGAGAAGTGTATTAAAGTCACTATATGGATAAATTATAAATTACATTTAAATGAAATGTATTTCCTACTGAATTTATAAATTCAGACAAAATGAGCATTGTGTCATTGACCCACATGACATTTTGTGTACATTCAGACTCATAACAGCAAGCTGAAACACAGTGCACCATGATGTTTTGGAGGATACAATTCCTATTACTGTTTTAGAAATGCATAAAATCATCAAATATATATATATTTAATACTCTGGTACTCGTTTTTAACATCAACCAAAATCAACATTGGGGCTACAGAGGGATTCAATAAGATGTACAGGTCCAAAACAGACATATTGCACATTTATATGTAACCTAGATACACCCAATATTTGTGTGCTACTTAAAGTATTCTGTCATTTCAAATCATTTTGAACGGGTATTTTTATAACAACAGTAACAGTGATAATCCCTTTAAAGCAGAAGGAGCATGTGTTTGCCATCATTCATTAGCAGAGCAGCAATTCTATCCAATTATATTTTAGCTCCATTAACCATCAGCTTTGCAGGAGAGTGTTACTGCAAAGCATTTATTTAATAATAACATAATTTATGCTTGTTAACAGTGGATAAATTTGGCAGTTTATACATTAAGGTCCATTTTGACAAGACAGATGTGAGTGCAACACTGAATACATGTTACACTGATGGCATACATACAAAACATCTCATGTCACTTTATGACATTTATACAGGTTATATTGAAGCATGAATACACTGCGCCTGTGAAATCGCACACACATGACGGAATGTGCTGGAAATTTGTACATCAGAGGTAATCTGCATTCACAGTAAGGCAGCGGCTCTTCCTGTCGTCTTTTACTCCAGAGACCTCGCAAACTCTGCATAGTCAATGTAGCCGTCATTGTTTTTGTCATCGTCTCTGAGGACGTCATCAATGAGGTTGATGAGATCTTCTTCCCTCATTGGCTGGCTGTCATCTCCTCGTTCCTGGAAACCAAGACCAGGTGACAAATTAGAATTAAACGGAAAAAAAAAAAAAAAAAAAAAAGAGTAATAATAATAATAATAATAATAATAATAATAATAATAATAATTATTATTATTATTATTATTATTATTATTATAATAATGCACTACCAGTCAAAAGTCTTTGAACAGTAAGATTTTTTGTGTTTTTTTTTTTTAAAGAAGTCTCTTCTGCTCACCAAGCCTGCATTTATTATTTACAACAAAAACAGTACATTTTTAAAATATTTTTACTATTTAATATAACCATTTTCTACTTGAATACATTTTAAAATGTAATTTATTTCTATGATTTCAAAACTTAATTTTAGCATCATTACTCCAGTCACATGATCCTTCAGAAATAATTCTAATATTCTGATTTGCTGCTCAAAAAAACATTTTTTTTTTTTATTATTATTGTTGAAAACAGCTTAGTAGAATTCTTTCAGGTTTTTTGACGAATAGAAAGTTCAGAAGAACAGCATTTATCTGAAACAGAAATCTTTTGTAACATTTATAAATGTCTTTATCATCACTTTTGATCAATTTAAAGCATCCTTGCTAAATAAAAATATTTTCTTTATTAATTAAAAAGTATTCATGAAGTATTATAATTTCTTTCCCCCAAAAATTAATAAATACAAAATAATACTGACTAAATGACAGACATTTTAAAAGGTAAAAATATTTTACAATTGTACTCTTTTTGGATCAAATAAATGCAGGCTTGGTGATCAGAAGAGACTTCTTTAAAAAAAAAAAAAAAAAAAAACACACTACAAATCTTTTGATCGGTAATGCACATGACAAATGATAGAAAGAGAGGCTTGAACAAGTGTACTTGGGCTAATATCATAAAATGAAATTTTAAATGAAATCCCACATAAATATAAAAACATGTATATTTGTCATTAAGTTTACATTATTAGTAATTAATTAAAACATGGGTATGTGTGTCCAAGCTTTAAACTAGTATAAAGTCAAGCTCAAAATTCGCTTACTCACCTCTCTGTGAACATGAGTAATGGCAGTGGCAAGCTCAAGTCCATCCAGCAGATTGTTGCCATCATAGTCGTGCATCTTGAAATAGTGAAGCTGCAGCTCTTGAGGCGTCATGTCCGACTCTGGTTTTTCAACCACCCCTTCTAAATGCTCCATGATGTGGCTACAACAGAACAGAAGAAAGGTTAAATTACAGACAGTAACTTCAAAAAGTCACTTTGAGATGATCGGCATCAGTCAATAACTGTGACCTTTAGTCGATTAAAGTTACAGGTCCTTCTCAAAAAATTAGCATATTGTGATAAAGTTCATTATTTTCTGTAATGTACTGATAAACATTAGACTTTCATATATTTTAGATTCATTACACACAACTCGAAGTAGTTCAAGCCTTTTACTGTTTTAATATTGATGATTTTGGCATACAGCTCATGAAAACCCAAAATTCCTATCTCAAAAAATTAGCATATCATGAAAAGGTTCTCTAAACGAGCTATTAACCTAATCATCTGAATCAACTAATTAACTCTAAACACCTGCAAAAGATTCCTGAGGCTTTTAAAAACTCCCAGCCTGGTTCATTACTCAAAACTGCAATCATGGGTAAGACTGCCGACCTGACTGCTGTCCAGAAGGCCATCATTGACACCCTCAAGCAAGAGGTCTGTGGGAAGGAAAAAGTGTGGCAGAAAACGCTGCACAACGAGAAGAGGTGACCGGACCCTGAGGAAGATTGTGGAGAAGGACCAATTCCAGACCTTGGGGGACCTGCGGAAGCAGTGGACTGAGTCTGGAGTAGAAACATCCAGAGCCACCGTGTACAGGCGTGTGCAGGAAATGGGCTACAGGTGCCGCATTCCCCAGGTCAAGCCACTTTTGAACCAGAAACAGCGGCAGAAGCGCCTGACCTGGGCTACAGAGATGCAGCACTGGACTGTTGCTCAGTGGTCCAAAGTACTTTTTTCGGATGAAAGCAAATTTTGCATGTCATTCGGAAATCAAGGTGCCAGAGTCTGGAGGAAGACTGGGGAGAGGGAAATGCCAAAATGCCTGAAGTCCAGTGTCAAGTACCCACAGTCAGTGATGGTCTGGGGTGCCATGTCAGCTGCTGGTGTTGGTCCACTGTGTTTTATCAAGGGCAGGGTCAATGCAGCTAGCTATCAGGAGATTTTGGAGCAAATCATGCTTCCATCTGCTGAAAAGCTTTATGGAGATGAAGATTTCATTTTTCAGCACGACCTGGCACCTGCTCACAGTGCCAAAACCACTGGTAAATGGTTTACTGACCATGGTATTACTGTGCTCAATTGGCCTGCCAACTCTCCTGACCTGAACCCCATAGAGAATCTGTGGGATATTGTGAAGAGTAAGTTGAGAGACGCAAGACCCAACACTCTGGATGAGCTTAAGGCCGCTATCGAAGCATCCTGGGCCTCCATAACACCTCAGCAGTGCCACAGGCTGATTGCCTCCATGCCACGCCGCATTGAAGCAGTCATTTCTGCAAAAGGATTCCCGACCAAGTATTGAGTGCATAACTGAACATAATTATTTGAAGTTTGACTTTTTTTGTATTAAAAACACTTTTCTTTTATTGGTCGGATGAAATATGCTAATTTTTTGAGATAGGAATTTTGGGTTTTCATGAGCTGTATGCCAAAATCATCAATATTAAAACAATAAAAGTCTTGAACTACTTCGAGTTGTGTGTAATGAATCTAAAATATATGAAAGTCTAATGTTTATCAGTACATTACAGAAAATAATGAACTTTATCACAATATGCTAATTTTTTGAGAAGGACCTGTACAAAGAAAAATGAAAGTAGTGACAGATCTTTTTTTGTATTGTGACGTACAGTACATCCAATTGTATCGGATTAAAGAAAGAATGTAGGACAGGGACTTGGTTCCATCCATCAGTTTTTTGGTTGGACATTGAGATATGGGTGTTGTACTCAAAAGCGGAGTCAGATGAACCTGCAGGGGTGGGTTTATGAAGACTAAATGATTAGAGAAACCTGCGTACATCACCAGAGAAGCATCTGTTGTTTTCAAAAAGAAAGAATAAAAATACCAAGTATCTATAGGAAAATCTGCCTTTATATACATATAGAAAAACATCATATACTGTACCTAGTGATGTCCAAAAATTTTTCTTTTATTATTTTGCCAGGAAATTTCCAGTTTTAGAATATTTAACATTATGTATACACACACTGGTTTACAGAAGTTGTGAATTCTTATTACAATTAAATAGTTTTCTATTTGAATATATTTTAAAATGTAATTTATTCCTGTGCAAAGCTGAATTTTCAGTATCATAACTTCAGCCTTCAGCTTTACATGATCCTTTAAAAATGATCAGTTATTAGTAATTACTAATAAGAATTATTCTTCTTATTATCAATATTGAGAACAGCTCTTGTGCTTAATTTTTTTTTTTTTGTGGAAACCAGGATACATGATTCTTCAATGAACAGAAAACAAAAGAACAGCATTTATGGAAAACATTTTTTTTGTAATATTATATATGTCTTTACTGTCACTTTTTTTTTAAAATTATTATTATTAATTTAAGGATTCTTGCTTTTCCTAAGTTTTTAAATTGAAATGCATCATGATTTCTGAATGATTAGAATGATTTCTGAAGGATCATGATACATTGAAGTCACATGATTGAAAATTCAAGATTTGCATCACAGGAATAAATTAGATTTTAAAATATATTCAAATAGAAAAAAAAATATATATATTGTTAAAATATTTCACATTATTACTGTTTTTACTGTATTTTTCATCAAATTAATCATTATAAACTTTTACATACATATTTAATAGTTACAAAAACTGGAACTGACAAAATATTTTGCAAAAAGTTTGGGATCAGTAAGATTTTTTTATGTTTTAAATGTCTCTTATGCTCATCAAGGCTATATTTATTTGATCAAAATACAGAATAAAAACTAATATTGTGATATATTATCGGAATTTCTCATATTGGTTTCCTATTTAAAAATAAATAAAACTACTGACTTTTCGTTAGTCATTACTCCAGTCTTCAGTGTCACATGATCTTTCAGAAATCATTCTAATATAGCCTTTTCTATATCTATCTATCTATCTATCTATCTATCTATCTATCTATCTATATATATATATATATATATATATATATATATATATATATATAAAATCTCTTTATTATTACTTTTTATTCTTTTAAACATGCATGCTAAATAAAATTAATAATTCCTTTTGAAAATAATAAATAATAATAATAATAATAATAATAATAATAATAATAATACTACTACACCAAACTCTTGAATAGTTTCCAACATTTATAATAAATCAGCATATTAGAATGATCTCTGAAGGATCATGTGCCTCTGAAGTCTTGAGTAATGATGCTGTTCAGCTTTGCTTCTCAGGAATAAATTACATTTTAAATTACATTTTACAATCTACAAAAATAGAAAACTTGTTTTAAATTGCAATAATATTTCACAAAGTTTCAGTTTTTTATTATACTTTAAAAGTTCTTTGGATGAGTTAAGTATGACCTTTGTTTTCCTGACATGTAACTTACTGGAAGACAGACAGAAAGCCGGAGATCAGGGCAGGCTGCTCCGGTGCAGAGGTCGTTTGGCAAAGAGTGCATTTTAATCAAAGCTAATTCAACAAACACTATACACATACATCTCACATGAACAACTTTGCTGTTTTGAACATGTGCAAAAGCTCTAAAACAAGTTTTAAAGTAATGATAAACCACTTACTCTTTATCCTGAACCATATTCCTGTCCAGCCGGATGATTGGTGGAGGCACTTGATTTGAAGCAGCTGGTTCTCCATGCTGTCCTCCATGAGCCCATACAGATAGCATACAGCTGGAGCAGAGCAGGAACCAGCTCCATAATCGGAGCTGCCCAGACCTTTCTTTCAATCTCATTACACTGAAATCACGAGGTAATGAGAGTTAACGCGAGAATAAGAATGACAACTTCATTCATTACTGCAGCTCCAGCAACCGTTACCACAGACAAACATTTGACCAATGAGAGCAAACACACATTTAAAAAAATATTACTGATTAGATTATACAAAATATCTATAATGGAAAAACAGCATATCTAACGTTAACGTATTGCTACAAATCTGATCTGGGCGCATGTGGCTGAGATATGGAAGAACTTGGAAAATGACAAGGGAAAAAAAAAACAATTACTATCAGAAATTAAATGTAACCAACGTTAAGAATGTGGAAAAAAATCTAAAGATATGAATATGATACGAATACTATTAATATATTATATACTATAATATTACAGCAAGAGCAGCTGTAGACGTTGCCCGTAACACAGTCATCTGAACGCTTTTCTCCCTCCCTCTTGAAACAACTTAGACCAATATAACAACATACACGTGCACATTTACTCACCTGCTGAAAATCAAAGTTGACGGATGAATATTCGCTCTATTTGTTCAGACACAGTGGACTAACAATGAACTCCTGTCGATGTTTACTCTGCGCCGCTCTTTCTGACCGCCTTAGCTTCCCGTAGTTACCTTTCACCCCATGGACACGACAGCTAAACTCCGATTGGACACGATAGCTTTTTATTATATTTTATTATATTTAATTTTATGTGAACACAGTAAAATACAATCTGTTATTTATTAAATTTTAATAATAATAATAATAATTAACAATAATAAAAACTTTAAAATGCGTTTTGCTCCTATTAAATGTATACTTAGTACTGGACATAACGTAAACTTTCAATATTTTAATTTAATCCTTTTAATAATATATAAGAAAATATATAGAATTCTTGTGACTTTTAAAAATGTTTTTAATTCAATTTAGGCTAATTATTTAATTTGGCGTTTAATAATGGATATGACATGTAAACTCCTATTGGGAACAACATCTTTTTAAAGTTTCATTTGATTTAATAATTTGATGAGTTGGAAGACAAAAATGCACTATATTAAAAGTGATACCTAATTTTACAGAAATAATAATAATTTAAAAAAGTTAAATATGTCTTGCTCTTATTAAATTTACACTTATATATAAAATGTTTATTTATGTATTTATTTTTACATCATATTAAACCTAAGAATTACACTACCAGTCAAACGTTTATGTTTTTTTTTTAAATATAAATGTTTAAAATATAATTTATTCCTTATGATTTTAAAGCTGAATTTTTAGTATCATTACTCCTGTCACATTCTTCAGCAATCATTCTAATATTCTAATTTGCTCCTCAAAAACATTTATATAGGCTGCTGTTATTATTGTGTTGAAAACAGTAAAAAAAAAAAACAATTTTTTTTTTCAAGGTTCCTTTGATGAGTGAGCAAGCATTTATCTGAAATATAAATCTTTTGTAACATTATAAATGTATTTATCATCACAACCTAAACAAAAGTAATAATTTCTATAATTTCTTTCCGAAAAAAAAAAAAAAATTATACTGGCTCCAAGCTTTTGAATGGTATAGTGTATAATGTTACTAAAGCTTTTTATTTCAGATAAATGCTGATCTATGGATTTTTTTTTCAAATATTTCTGAAAAAATGTACTGATGATGATGATGATGATAATAATAATAATACATAACAATAATTTCATCACAGGAATAAATTACAATTTTAAATATATTCAAATAGAAAGCAGTTATTTTAAATAGTTAAAAGATTTCAAAATTGTACTGCTTTTGCTGTATTTCGGATCAAATAAATGCAGGCTTGATGAGCAGATAAGGTTTTTTTTGTATCTTTCTGTTCAAACACTTTTGACTGGTATTGTACATTCTTAAATTTAAAAGCAGTATAAAAAATAAAAAATAAATTAAGCAGATTTTTTTTTTCCAAGTCAGGACAGCTGCACGCTGATTGGATTTGCGTGTTGCGTCATAAGGCCGAGTCTTACGCGGTGGGCAGTAATAATCCACACAGCACAGCAGAGGAATGAATGAGCTCATTTATTATAACTCTCAAATGATGATGATTTTGTGCCTAGTTAATCAATCACCACGGTCATCTGCATGGCAAACCTCTGCAAAGAAAATGACAGAGCCAAAGCTATTTTCCGACGGCTGGTTCGTTCTTGGTGTCGTAGAAATGTGACTTCTAGGATGACGTTAGCCGGTAGACGTGCGTGATGTTTCCTAGCAACAGTAGCACTTTGAGTATTAAATGAAGGTGGTTAATGGATTATATAGGCGGTCGATGAATGATGATTGTGTCATTATTGGACGTAACGAAGTGTTTTATTTGTTTTTTTAACCATGTTAATTTGATAGCTGGGGACAATATCAATTTAATTAACTGCATACGTTATGACTTTAAATGTGTTTTACTGGACCTAAATCTGTTAAAGTTTACTTTGTCGAAGTTCGGCATATAGAGAGAGAGAGAGAGAGAGAGATAGATAGATAGATAGATAGATAGATAGAGTGTGGATGTCGCTCAATCAAAGCTTCAAGCTTATAATGTTGCCCACTAGATGGCGCCACTGTCAAGGTAGGATTTTGGTCAGGCGTCTCATTTTATTGTCATTTGCATTGTGTTTTGCATCAAATTAGTCAGTATTTTCATGTAAACAGACTCATGACTTGGTCTCATTCCAGACTATGGTGGAAGCAGCTCCCTCTCTTGATCTGATAATTCAATTACAACAAGCCCTGCAAATAGTTTACATGATATAATTAGTTAAATAGATTTAGTCATCTAACAGTGGAGGGATTTCAGGAAAATAGGACATAGTCGTCAAGGCCATTCCTTGTTTTGGAAAAAAAAGACCTGTTTAACTACATTTATGGTCTTAACAGACACTTAACACATTCCTGTTGTGGCCTAGTAAATAGTGTTTGCTGAGTTTATAAGATTGAGACTTTTGTGAGTCTCTTTTATTTTTAAAGGAATAAGTGACCCATAAATGAAAAACTGTTGAAGATTTATTAATTCTCAGGCCATCTAAAATGTAGATGAGTTTGTTTCTTTGCCTGAAAGGATTTGGAGAAATTAATAGATCACTTGCTCAGCAGTGGATCCTCTACAGTGAACAGGTGCCATCAGAATGAGAGTCCAAAGAGCTGATAAAAACATCAATTAATGTCTTGTGAAGTGACAGAGCTGTGTGTTTCTAAGAAACAATTAATCATTAAGATGTTTCAACTTTTATTTTTTTGTTTATGGCTGTATAGCATCCCATAATCCATAATAACACTTCCTCCAGTGAAAAAGTCTATCTACCGCTGTCCTCTCACATCAAAATCCTCCAACCTATTGATTTAGAACAGTTTTTCACTTGTAAATGTGCATCTGTGCACATTTCTCTCCTTATTCGGGCAACTTGTACATGGAGAAAGCAATATGGATAGAGGTCTACAGTTCTGCAAAATGTTAATTATTTTACCAAAATGAGAGGGATCATACAAAATGCATGTTATTTTTTTATTTAGTACTGACCTGAATAAGATATTTCACATTAAAGATGTTTACATATAGTCCAAAAGAGAAAATAATAGTTGAATTTATAAAAATGACCCTGTTCAAAAGTTTACATACACTTGATATTTAATACAGTGTTTTTACCTGAATGATCCACAGCTGTGTGTTTGTTGTTGTTGTTGTTGTTTTTAGTGATAGTGTTTCGTTAGTCCTTTGTTTGTCCTGAACAGTTAAATTGTCTGCTGTTCTTCTAAAGAAAATCCTTCAGGTCCCACAAATTCTTTTTTTTTAGCATTTGTGTGTATTTGAACCCTTTCCAACAATGACTGTATGATTTTGAGATCCATCTTTTCACACTGAGGACAACTGAGGGACTCATATGCAACTATTATTTTCAACTATTATTTTCTCTTGTGGACTATATGTAAACATCTTTAATGTGAAATATCTTGTTCAGGTCAGTTGCTTTTGGCTGTTCCAAGATATGCTATTATCAACACCAGCTATAGCTGGTTCAGCTGGGTTTTGGAACATATTGCTGGTTAACGAGCTATGATCAGCTTGCACCAAATAATGACCAGCTCAAACCAACAACAGCTTTGATAGAATATAGGAGACCATCTTAAACTTAAGACTGTGAGATCAGCTAGACTAGCCTAAATCAGCTAAAACCAGTAGCTGGACTGATTTAAGATGTTTTAAGAGCATTGCGATTTATTTATTTATTTTAAGGACTATGACATTTTACGTAACAAGGTGTCAGACTTGATGTGATAACAGGGTTCCCACTAACATGGGAATATATCAGTAAATATAGTGTGTTTTCACAATGTGTCATCAATCAGCCATATTGGCGGCACTGAGCGAAAACAATGCCACTGAAACAAATAACACTCGCATATTTTGACGATTATTGCTGCTGAAAATGATCACTTAAGTACTATAGACTGCCGTAAGTTATAACAAATCAAGGAGAAGAATCCAAAAAACTGTCTGAGAAACAAAAGACGTTTGTGGTTGGCCAAACTGAATCAGAATTTCCAGGGCAAGACTCTTGACAATATCTGTGTTCATTCTTATCACTTCCGGTCAGGTAGGTGAAATATTAGGCTAATATCCTACAGTATCTCACAGAACTGAGTACACCCCTCACATTTTTGTTCACATTTTATTAGATATTTTCATGTGACAACATTGAAGAAATGACACTTTGCTACAATGTAAAGTAGTGAGTGTACAGCTTGTATAACAGTGTAAATTTGCTGTCCCCTCAAAATAACTCAACACACAGCAATTAATGTCTAAACCGCTGGTCACAAAAGTGAGTACACCCCTAAGTGAAAATGTCCAAATTGGGCCCAAAGTGTCAATATTTTGTGTGGCCACCATTATTTTCCAGCACTGCCTTAACGCTCTTGGGCATGGATTTCACCAGAGCTTCACATGTTGCCACTGGAGTCTTCTTCAGAGCTGGTGGACGTTAAAGACCTTGCACTCCTCCACCTTCTGTTTGAGGATGCCTCACAGATGCTCAGTAGGGTTTAGGTCTGGAGACATGCTTGGCCAGTCCATCACCTTTACCCTCAGCTTCTTTAGCAAGGCAGTGGTCATCTTGGAGGTGTGTTTGATGTGTTGTTATCATGTTGGAATACTGACCTGCGGCCCAGTCTCCAAAGGGAGGGGATCATGCTCTGCTTCAGTTTGTCACAGTACATGTTGGCGTTCATGGTTCCCTCAATGAACTGTAGCTCCCAAGTGCCGGCAACACTCATGCAGCCCAGACCATGACACTCCCACCACCATGCTTGACTGTAGGCAAGACACACTTGTCTTTGTACTCCTCACCTGGTTGCTGCCACACACACTTGACACCATCTGAACCAAATAAGTTTATCTTGCTTTTATCAGACCACAGGACATGGTTTTATTAATCCATGTCCTTAGTCTGCTTCTCTGCAGCAAACTGTTTGTGGACTTTCTTGTGCATCATCTTTAGAAGAAGCTTCCTACTGGGAGACAGCCATGCAGACCAATTTGATGCAGTATGCGGCGTGTGGTCTGAGCACTGACAGGCTGACCCCCCACCCTTTCAACCTCTGCAGCAATGCTGGCAGCACTCATACTTCTATTTCCCAACTCGACTTCGACCATTGCGAGGCCTGTTCTGAGTGGAACCTGTCCTGTTAAACCACTGTATGGTCTTGGCCACCGTGCTGCAGCTCAGTTTCAGGGTCTTGGTAATCTTCTTATAGCCTACACCTACACATCTTTATGTAGAGCAAATTATTTTTTTCAGACCCTCAGAGAGTTATTTGCCATGAGGTGCCATGTTGAACTTCCAGTGACCAGTATAAGAGTGAGAGAGATAACACCAAATTTAACACACCTGCTCCTCATTCACACCTGGCCTTGGCTGTTACACAAAGAACAGATTTGTGTTCTCATGGAGATCGGTCTTGCCAGGCTTCCTTGAAAGAACGAACTCGGAAGAACGCGAGAACACAACGCATCTGTGAGCATTGAGATGCGTTGTGTTCTTGCTGCTCAACTGACCGTCCCAGCAGGTTATAAAGAGCGAGTCGGCAACTTGTAATACACAATAAATAACACACAAACAAATGTCATAATGCTTTTAAAACCTTTTTTTTATTATAGACAATATTTTCATATTATTGTATAGCTTTTTAGCGTATGTATTAGTTAAAATTATTTTATAATTTTATAATATTACATATTCTTGACAATAAAAAGTACATCAGGCTTTCTCACTTCATTAAAATGATGCAAAACGATAAATGTTGACTTTGGCAAGCCGTCATGTATTTGCATGCTTGCAGCGGTAATCTCCCAAGCGAGAAGGAGAAGTTTAAAGCTTACAGGCTTCCATACATTGAGCAGCCGCTGCGTCTTCTGGGATTTCCAACGATTCGATTCTCTCAAGTCTGCATTCGATGTATCCTCGATGTGTCCTCTGTACTTGCGTTCTTGAGTATTGGAATTGAACTTTTGCGGTTAATGATAACATAGCGAGAACACAAGAATGCAAGATTGCTGAAGAACGCATATTGAGAAACGGCCCTTGTAACATTATCGAGTCACATGACACAGGGGAGAGAAAATGGCTAATGGAGCCCAATTTGGACTTAGGGGTGTACTCACTTTTGTGGCCAGCGGTTTAGACGTTAATGGCTGTGTGTTCAGTTATTTTGAGGGGACAGCAAATTTACGCTGTTATACAAGCTGTACACTCACTACTTTACATTATAGCAAAGTGTCATTTCTTCAGTGTTGTCACATGAAAATATACAATAAAATATTTACTAAAATGTGAGGGGTGTACTCACTTCTGTGAGATACTGTAATTAATACTGCTCGTACGCATCTTTACCATCTATTAACTTTGTCAAAATATTGTGCCCTTTCCTGCTTACTAAGTTCTTCTCTATATGATTCAACAGCTTCCACATGTTTTTTCCATAGTTTAGACAGCATAAATTAGCAGAACAATGTATTCAGCAGTGTTGGGGTAACGCATTACAAGGAACACAAGTTACATAATAATATTACTTTTTTCAAGTAACTAGTAAAGTAACACATTATTTTTCATTTCCAAGAAAATATCTGAGGTACTTTTTCAAAAAAGTAACGCCAGTTACTTTTTGTTTCCTTTAAATATTTAATGCAATTTTATTAACCAAAGACTTTGCTGCTGACCTTTGTTGATCCAATTCAACCGTACACTGCACAAATACGTTTCTTACTTAGATTTTTCGTCTTGTTTCCAGCCAGAATATCAAAAAATTCTTAAATCAAGAAGGATTTTCTAGACAAGTAAATAATTATTTTCTTGTTTTCAGAAAAAAACAAAAAAAACAAGTCAAAATTAAATGAGTTTTTGCTTAGAACAAGATAAATAATCTGCCAATGGGGTAAGAAAAAAAAATATTATTTCAAACAGAAAACAAAATTATTTTGTTTACCCCATTGGGAGATTATTTTTCTTGTTTTAAGCAAAAACACTTATTTTTGACTTGTTTAAAAAAAAAACAAGACAATAATTTGTACTTGTCTAGAAAATCCTTCTTAATTTAAGCATTTTTAGATATTTTGGCTGGAAACAAGACAAAAAGCATTTTTTGCAGTGTACTAATAAGCAAAACTTACATTAGATTAACTAACATTTCTGCTTTTTTTTCTCATTGCTGAAAAGTGTTGAACTTTCTTTTCCTACAGTTCTACTGTACAGATGTGAATTTAATTTTTCTTTAGCCTTAGGTTTATTCACTTAATTTCATTTTGGTGTGAAAGGGCTTTTACATTTGCTAAAAATCGAACGTTTTTAAAAACAAACAAGCAAAGCCCTGCCCAGATTTAAAAAGTAACGCAAAAGTAATGTAACGCACTACTTTCCACAAAAAGTAACTAAGTAACGCAATTAGTTACTTTTCTAGGGAGTAACGCAATATTGTAATGCATTACTTTTAAAAGTAACTTTCCCCAACAGTGGTATTCAGTAGTACATGAACCATGCAATCAATGCTGTTGTTTACATCCGAGTATGGCCGCGCATCCGAGTAACTGACCAAAACTGTGACGTAAGTGAAAACCCTCTATTAGAAATGGAATTTCCAGGGATGAAAAAAAATCATGGAAAGTAATGAGAGATTAGGAAGCTATGGAATTTTTCCTCAGCTCTTAAATAGCCTATCTGTAAAATCCCAGGAAGCAGCAACCACTACATATAAATATGCAAAAACGTTTTGCATATCCCTAGTGAAATTGGGAAATATATCTATTTGCATAGAACAAGACCAATTCCATTGGCAACAAGTCACAATAAACCAATGCACGTTTTTATTCAGCAAATCAGTTTTTATGACAATGCATTCAACGTTCTAGTTCTAACCACATTAAAATTCTATCATAAATATATGTGACCCTGGACCACACAGGTATAGCCAAAAATACATTGTATAGGTCAAAATTTTTCTTTTATGCCAAAAATCATTTGGATATTAAGTAAAGATCATGTTCCATGAAGATATTTTGGAAATTTCCTAACGTAATTATATCAAAACGTAATTTTTTATTAGTAATATGCATTGTTAAGAACTTAATTTGGACAACTTTAAAGGCAATTTTCTCAGTGTTTTAATTCTCGGATTCCAGATTTTGAAATTGTTATGCGATATATCACGGTATTCTCAAAATTGTTTCAAATGTAACTTACTTAGATTGTACTTAGACTGTAGATTTATAGTATTAAATAACATTAAATAAAATCATATGGTCAGATATGTAGGAACGCTGATGTGTTTTACAAAGTTTTAACTCCACTTATCATTAAAGAAGTATTTATGTTCTAACTTTTACTGAGTTATTAACGTGAAAGATCAATATTCTTCAGTCACTGAAATGGGCAAAGCCTTCCAATGTTTGTTTGCACATGCTCAGTGAGTTTCCCGTTGACAGTCGGCAGTCACTCCTCTGGTGTCGGTGGAGCGCGGTCACAGAGACGCGGGCGGGATGTCATCGCGGCTCTCCTTCTCTCTGTTCCGCTTAGAGGCGGAGGTCGAGCGCTGCCGAGCGGAGTGTCAGTGGGATAAAATACCGTCGTTAGTGGAGCAGCTCGCTGCCGCGCGCCTGCATGACGATGGTAAGTGCGCGTGCCACAGAATAGAGGAGAGCAGCAGTGATGAGTGTGCCTGTGTGTGTATGTGAGAGAGAGAGAGTGTCTCTTGTTCCGCATGAACTTTGCACCTTTCTGTTAAACTCTGTCCATGTTTACTAATGTGCGCTGATATTGTAACAGAAACACTTAATCACTTTTTGAGACATCTGTGTTTTGCGTTTAGATTTGATTTGGTAGTGCACCCAGAGAGAGAAAAAGAAAGAGAGAGAAACTGTGTGTATAAAGCTAGTTACTCATGTGAATCACATATGTAAATGCATGCACACACCCTTTATTTAATACAGGTAGGAGCTACTTAAAGCAATAGTGTCATAGTTTACTCACCCTCACCTTAGGGCATGCACAGAATTTGATTGTGTATTCTTCCACTATTATGTTATGCAGATGTCTAGCAGGCTAGAAATACTTTCCCAGAAGCACTACTGTTGGCATTGGCCTTTGACCCAGATGTTTTCTGACCTAAGATGCACTAACAACAACCTAGGTGTTGTTAAACTACACTTCAATTGTGAGGAACAACTTTCTTGATACATATACGATTGCGCTTAAAAAAGAACTGCTAAGTTCACACTTTCTTACCATTTATTTTTTCTTTTTTTGTAAGTTTTCTCAAGTCCTGTGGCATTATGGGATAGCACCAGTTGATGCACATCATGTGTGAACTTATTGGACACCCTTCTTTTTGCATACTGTCAGTAAGATTTTTGTTTCTGCAAAAAGTATTTTTTTTTGTATTATTTAATAGGGATGCATGAAGTTGATCAAAAGTCACAGTAAAGACTTTTATATTGTTACAAAAGATGTATGTTTCAAATAAATGCTATAAATACTTTCTATTAATCGAATAATCCAGAATTTGTTTCACAGAAAAAAAGAAAAAAAAAACTTTTTTTTACTTTGATAATAATAGGAATTGATCCTTGAGCATGAAATCAGCTTTGCATCACAGGAATAAAATGCATTTTAAAATGCAATACCAATTTTTAATGTTTTTTCACCAAGCCTGCATTTGATCTAAAGTGCAGCAAAAACAGTAACATTTTGAAGTATTTTTGCTATTTATAATAGCTGTTTTCTTTTTGAATATATTTTAAAATGTAATTTATATCTGTGATAATTTTTCGCATCATTACTCCAGTCACGTGATCCTCCAGAAATCATTATAATATTGTGATTTGCTGAGTAGAATTTTTTCAGGTTTCTTTAATGAATAGAAAGTTCAGAAGAACAGCATTTATCTAAAAATAGAAATCTTTTGTAACATTATAAATTTCTTTGTCATCACTTTTGATCAATTTAAAGCATTCTTTCTAAATAAAAGTATTAATTTCTATAATTTCTTTGTATAATGTTACAAAAGCTTTTTATTTCAGGTAAATGCTGATCTTTGGATCTTTCTATTCATAAAAGAATAGTGAAAAAAATACTTAACTGTTTTAAATATTAATAATAATAATAGTAATAATAAATGTTTTTTGAGCAGCAAGTCAGAATATTAGAATGATTTCTGAAGGATCATGTGACTGGAGTAATGATGCAAAAAAATCAGCTTTGAAATCAGGAATGAATTACATTTCAAAATATATTCAAATAGAAAACTGTTATTTTAAATAGTTAACATATTTGGCAATTTTACTGCTTTTGCTGTATTTTGGATCAAATAAATGCAGGCTTGGTGAGAAGAAGAAACTTTTTTAAAACATTTAAAATCTTACTGTTCAAAAACTTTTGACTGGTAGTGTATATTAAAGTAGATTGTTTTAATTGTAATGAGATTTCTGCATTTTACTGCGTTTGTGATCAAATAAATGCAACCTTGGTGAGCATAAAAGACTTCTTTCAAAAGTATAATTTTTTGGATGAACCATCCCTTTAAGATTTAGTATTAAACCCCAGTCTTCTCACTTTCTCAGTTTCACAAAGTTAAGCATGGTAAAAGATAAACATGCTGCTTAAACATGTCCCATGTTCATTATTAAATCAACAGCAGTAATCCAGTGGTAACACTTGGCACTCCCAGGAGGTGTGTCCACCGCTGTCCAAATCAGATCTCTGACCCAGCACGTCTTGTTTTGTCATTGCAAACACTCAGACATTAATTTCCCTGTGGGGAAACAAACTTAGTCAGTAAAAGGTCACCACAGAACACAGTATTCAGTGTATTTTACAAATGCTACCAAGAGTTTTTACGTGATCTACTATAGTTAAAAAACATCATACGTGACATATAAAACAAGTCTGGATTAAGTAGGGAGTGAAAAGTTAAACCAAACAGGAAACACCTCATCCACAGTGTTTATACAAAATATGCATGAAGGCAAAGCGAATATTTTGGAAGCACCTTCTTGCTGGACTGTGTATTTGAGCTAAAACAAACACATTTCGTTCTCTGAACCCGATTAGAATGCTGTTGTAGATTAGTATGCAATCTAGACATGTTTATCAACAAATGCCGCTCTGTCACGATAAAGTCCACCGCTGGATGAAAAATGCTGCAGTGAAGTCTTTTTTTAAATATGATGCTGGTGAGCATTTTTCTTTCAAAGAACCCTAAGAAGATACACTACCAAACATCAAGCAATGTTCTAGTCATTCTTCTTCAACCTTTGCCCAGCTTTCTTCTCTGTTTGTCTGTAGATGATTACAGGACGTTGCTGCTGGCAGAAGCTCTGTTGGAGGAATGTCTGCTGAAGAACATGACCCTGCTGAAGAATTCCACGCCTTTGACTGAACATTCGCTGCCCAAACTAGCCCAAGCCAAAGCTCACCTCGACAGCATCCTTAGCAGAGGACACCTGGAGGTCTGGCATAGCACCTACCTGAGTTTTTCTGTTTCTCAAGTCTCTCTGTCAATTAAGCATCTCTGAGAAAGAGAAGAAAGGGCTTATGGTTCACAGAAACACTTTTGGGAATTTGGTTGGTTATAAAATCACAAAGGCTGTGATTTATATGTGTTGGGTGATTCAGAGTAGGGCTTTGACTAGCGATTAGGGATACGCCGGTATCAAATTTTCATGTTGCGATAAATTGATAATGTTTTTATTACGGTATACGGTATTATCACGGTATTGAAATTTAGTTGCAAAAAAGTGATGTCATAATACAGTAAAAAAATTCTGAACATTAAAACACAATAAAGCAATACACAAAAAATGTATAAAGTTCAAAATTTTACACAGATTAAAGTGCAAAAGAATTAAAAGACCAATAGGTATCGCTTTACAGTAAGATCTTATTAGTTAATTATTATTAGTTAACATGATCAGTAAACAAAAGCTACATTTGATACAGAAGTTATTAATCTTTGTTAAAAATACAACTTTTAGTTCATGTTAGCTCGGTTTATTTAAAAAAAAAAAAAAACTTTGATTTTAATTTTAATTTGATTATTATTATATTGGAATTATCTAAGATTAATGCATGTTTAGAATAATTTTTCATTGGGAGTTTATGTTAACTAATTAATTAATTAAGTAAGTAATGTTAACTAATGAAGCCCTAAAGTAAAGTGTGACCGAAAAATAAGGAATCACTTAGGATACACTTTCAAACAATATCTAGGGCATGTTGTAGTCCAGATTAAAATGTAAAAAGTGTTAAAATAAATAGCCTATGGAGTCTGAATATTTAAGTATTTGGTGTTGTGATAAACACCACTGCAAATACAAAAATCTAAATGGCTAAATAAATCATTTAAATACGTTTTAGAAAGTAGCGCAGCTGCTTTGTTTCTGGGTTAACGTTGCATTTGCAAATAAATAAGTCAACTTGAAATAATTTGTTGAAATAACTCAGCTGCCTTAAAATTTTAAGTTGAATCAATTCAAAAACATAACATTTCAAGTTGACTAAACTTTTTTTTTTAAGGCAGCTTAAAAAAAAAGTTTAGTCAACTTGAAATGTTATGTTTTTGAATTGATTCAACTTAAAATTTTAAGGCAGCTGAGTAACAAACACAGCTGTTAAGTTTAACAAACTATTTTTTAGTTTAGTCAACTCGAATATCTAAGTTGTCACTTAATACAACTTAACATTTCAAATTGAATAAACTTATTTGAGTTGACTGAACTTTTCAATTATTTAATTTTAAGGCAGTAGGGTTTAAGTTGACTCAACAAATTGTGTGTTTTTTTTTTTTTTTTTACAGTATATGTGATATTAATAAAAAACATTATTCTTCCACCAAACAATGCAGTTGTTACAAGAGCTAAGAACGCAGCTCAACCAATCAGAATCAAGGACCGGAACTATCTGTTTTATAATACGCATTATACGCATTACCTGGTGATTGTTTTTACACCTTACTGTGGTGAGCTAATCCAACATTTAATTCAAATGTTAACTTAATCTTTAATATTTGGCTTTTTTTTTTTTTTTTTTTGCGACAGAAATGCTATAGTCACTATAATTTTTTAAATATGTGGACATCAAAATGTGTAAACTCTGAGCGAGGGTTTACACTTTTATTTTGAAACTGCGATTAATAGTTAGCATATTTAGAAAGATAATGATGTGTTCTCCTTTGTTTGTGTAGGTCTGATAAAATGGCACACATTGCATTCCCAGATGAATGTTATAATAAACCCAAACTCACAGCAATATGCAGAGAGGTTGAGACACTGCACACATGAAAATGTAAATGATAACAGTTTGTGTGGAGCAGGATTTACTGTAAACTGGGCTGCTCCTACACATTTAGTTGAACTGTAGCATTTATGAATTCACAATAGCATTGTTTTGTTGTGGTTTTTAAATGGGCAGTGTTGGGGGTTATGCATTACAAGTAACACAAGATTACTTTTTCCAAGTAACTACTAAAGTAACGCATTACTTTTTAATTGACAAGAAAATATCTGAGTTGCTTTTTCAAATAAGTAACGGCAGTTACTTCTTCCCCCCATTTATTGATTAAAAGCTCTCCTGTCCCCGTGTTGAGAGAAATCATGAGTAAGATTAGTTTAGTTCTAGAATAAATGTGAACATGCATTAATTCATCTCACTCACAAAAAAACAGATACAGTGTTCCTCAAAATGAATAAAAACTGAACGCAAACCTGCAATAATTAAATATGTTAAATAATACAAATATCCTTTATGTATTTAATCCCATTTTATTAACCGATCTCTTTGCTGTGACCTTCGATGATCCAATTCATCCAAACAAATAAGCAAAAATTACTCAGGATAATCTAACATTTGTTTTTCTTTTTTTTTTATTGCTGAAGAGTTGACATTCTTTTCTTCTGCAGTCTACTGTACAGACATGAATTTGATTTTCTCTAAGACTGAGGCTTTTAGTGTGAAAAGGCTTTTACATTTGCCAGAAATATAACTTTTTATATTAAAAACAAACAGGCAAGCTCTGCCCAGATTTAAAAAGTAACATAACGCGTTACTTTTCATAAAAAGTAACCAAGTAACGTAATTAGTTAATTTTTTAGGGATCAATTAAATATTGCAGTGCACTACTTTTAAAAGTAACTTTCCCCAACACTGTAAATAGGTTTATATCATGGAAAGCACCACTTTTTGACTGTTAGTCAACATGAGGAAAATGCAACTGAGGATTTTTTAGAATCGTGAGAGGAATCGTGACAGCCCTATCCAGAGTGAAATGCAGCACTGTGTTCATTTACACATGAGCAGCTCATGATCCGCTGTTTTCGGTAACTCAGAGCAGCTCGTTTCGGAGTAAATGGTGCACCACACAACAAATCTTTGTGTTCACTTTGAGTTTGGGTCGCTTTAACACACATTTGTGAAGGCAGCATTTACCATTCACATTAATTGCTCACCCTCATGTTGTTCCAAACCTTCGTTCATCTTCAGAACACAAATTAGGATATTTTTGATGAAATCCGAGAGTTTTCTGACCCTGCATAGATAGCAACACAACTACCACTTTCAAGGCCCAGAAAGACATAGTACATTAGTAGTTCAACCATAATGCTGAATGTGTCAGTTGTGTTGCTGTGTATGCAGGGTCAGAAAGCTCTTGGGTTTCATCAAAAATATCTTAATTTTTGTTTCGAAGATGGACAAAGGTCTTATGGCTTTGGAATGACATAAGGGTGAGTAATCATTGACAGAATTTTCATTTTTGGTTGAACTATCCCTTTAAATCTAAAAAATTGCAAATTTCCCCACCTCAAACGGTTCAGCCCTAATTGTCAGTGACTTTCGGTCTCTTCTCCTGCAGCCACACTATCTGAATGAAGCTCTGCTCCTGCTGGCTAAAGTGCACTATGTTCAGGGACGCTACAGGGATGCCCAGGGCATGTGTGCCAGAGCGGGTGTGGATGATTTCACCCGCCATGAGAAGCCTGTCTACCAACTACGCATGCTGGCAGAGGCCTTTGTCATAAAAGGTATGAACAGTTGAGAAGTCACTAACAGCTCGTTAATCCTTCCTCATTAGTGTATAATTAAGTTATGACATGGGAATTAACATACTATATACAGTAATGCGTGAGGTCTTAATATTCAGCTAATTATATAATGTGCTATAGCTTCCTGCAACCGTTCAGCATTGACACAACCTCTAACATTTTGGAAATATTACTTGTGTGAAAAAATGTGAAAGATCTCTGAGTGGATCTTAATTAAAAAAATAATACATTTCACTAAATGAATGACTTTCAGTCTATTATACGCTAAATTGAAACGACAGTTTTCCTTATATGGTCCTCATAACTGCCAGAGCAATTTTAATGTGTATTTATGGAGTTATTAAGTAATTTCCATTGCTCCATTCTATTGAGTGTTTGCCTCAGGCATGCTTTTATTGGATTCATACCCAGGCTAAAGTGTACACTGAAAGTCAGGTCTGCATTGCATTCGCAGAGCAGTTTGTGGATACGAGTGTGTCTTTTCTTATATCATACCCTTAGACAGAATTTAACCACAGGGGGAAAAAAAGGCAGTTTTACGTCACTGTCTACAGGGAAGCTTCTATATATATCGTTAGTTGTCATTTTAAAAAGGGTGTTTTCCAGCATTTTAACTGCATTCTGTATTTATGTAAGGTGCATTATTTTTGTAATTCTCCATTCCTCCATTTCTTATATAAAACATTCTCTCACACTATTATCAAGTACTAAAATGTATGTGCAGTGCTACTCTATGTATATGGAATTACCATCTGACAACATCAGTACCATGGTACTCCCACAGCAAGGAACACATATTGAAGTATTCATAATTTTGACATCATGTAACTTTTGTTTAGTTCCCAATAGAACCTCTACTACAGGTTCAGACAGTAGGCTGGGAAAGTGTAACATTAGCTTTTCTAGCGTAGGAAGCAGAAGCCACCCAGAATCAGTCCCTTGAGAGACTCACCAGGCACAGCTTGTGACAGCCGTTCCGCTCTGACAGACCTATAGTAAATAATGAGACCAGACTGCAGAAACTCATTGCTGTGCTTGCTATTAAGTTTACTACTGAGTAGGGCTGTCACAATTCTTAGATTTTGCACTTTTAATTATTCACATGCGTGGAGGTTCAAAGGGATGTTTTGGGGTTGCTTTGCTGCTTCTGGCACTGGATGCCTTGATTGTGTGAACAGTATCATGAAATCTGATGATTACCAAAGAATTTTGGGATGCAACGTAGTGGCCAGTGTCAGAAAGCTACGTCTCCACCAGAGGTCATGGGTCTTCCAGCATGACAATGACCCAAAACACACTCAGAAATGGTTAGAAACAAAGCGCTGGAGAATTCTGAAATGGCCAGCAATGAGTCCAGATCTGAATCCCATAGAACACCAGTGGAGAGATCTCAAAACAGCAGTTGAATCACCTGGAGCAGTTTGCAAAAGAATGATTTCCAAAAAGAGTGGTCCAAAATTCCAGTGAAGAGGTGTAAGAAACTCATTAATGGTTACTTGAAAGCGATTGATTTCAGTTATTTTTTTCCAAAAGGGGTGCTACCACATATTAACTTAAGGGTGCCAGTGCATTTTTTGGGTTCTGTGTGGAATTGTATCAGATTTTGACTTTTCTGTTTTTTTGTGTTGTTCCAATGCAAAAAAAATAAATAAATAAAAATAAATAAATAAACGTGAATACCAAAACATTTGCAACTGCATCAATTTTTTGAGAGAAGGGTTGCATTTTCTGATAGAATTGCAAGGGTGCCAATATTTTTGGCCATGACTGTATATGTATTTTAAGTAATTTTAAAGGCTGTTGTTCACTAAGGTCTATTTTTATACAAAAAAACTAATTATAATGATCAAATTACTCGATTAATCGGCATAATGATCAACCGATTACCCGATTAACAAAATAATCGTTAGTGACAGCCCTGCCACTGAAGGTAGTCAACATCATCAGTCCCTATCACAAGACATTTAATGCAAATTTACCAAAATCTTACATAAATTATGTCTAAAATCTGTCTATCTATCTATCTATCTATCTATCTTGTTGCAATTCCTTATCCAGTTCTGTTTTATCTACACAGCCAGTTTCACTTGCATTAGGCACTTGTTGTGTGTTAATTCTGGTTGCTGTCTACAGCTCTTCTGTTAAGATTTGTAATAGATGGGGAAATCTTTTTAACAGTAGTAATGTGGTAAAGTTGGCCTAATTGCATAGTTCCTCATTTTTAGTTCTCCTCTGTGTATTTCCTCATATATGGATGGAACTAGTGACTTCTGGGAAAATTTAATGTAGGCAGAAGTCTTGGTATAACTTGAGATATCAAAGCAAGTCAGCCTTAGTCAATGGTTGTTTGCTAGATTCAGAAGAGGGCATCCTTTGTGTTTTCTAGGAGATTCAAATGTTTGTTTGTCATGACTATTTTCTGCATCTTGCCCTGAATGAGAGAAAGACTGAATGTTTTAGACAGACTAAAAAATGATAAGTCCCTCTAATGTAATTTTTTTTGATCAACAGTTATTTGCTTGCATGGTGTTTCTCAATTATATGTATTAATACCGATTAAGAATTGACTGTACCGAACACAGAGATCCATTCTTGTTCCACATGTCTAATTAAGTCTAATCAGCAGTACTCTAATTGTAGATTTAGTGCATTGCAATATTCATTTTGCATGTCTTGGCTCAATGTTTAAACTATATTTCATTCTCTCTTGTACAGTTATTGTCCCAAATTACTATAAAGTGATGAATCTTAACCTAATTGTTCTCTATAAATGTTTAGGTTTGTCTTTGGATCATCAGTCAATGTCAGGTGCTTCCCGCGTCAGACTTTCCGAGCGAGAAGAAGAGTGTCTGTCCTGTTACCTCATGGCATGTGATGCTGGCCTGCTGTACCTGCAAGAGCTTGACAAGGTTGTGTTTTACATCTTTTCAGGGGACGGTTCACTTAGAACAGAATGTTTTTCTGCATAGACATGCCTCTAACTGCTGTTTTGGCGTGTCTCTCTGCGGTTTCAGCATCTCGTGCATGAGTGATTTAAATTTAAAGAGACATTTAACTTCATAAACACACTAATGACTCTAAATGCAAGAATGCGTTCTGTGTGTACGCCCCTTTAGACTATATATAATTAATATGTACTTCTAATATAATTTGTATGTTTTGTACTCATCTGTGTTCATTTCTGGCCACCATTACATTTCATATATGTCCTCTTCACTAGACTGTTTCCACGCCAAGTTCCAAAACGGCTAAAAGCAGTTCATCAGTCTCTCATTTTGACTTGGACCCAGGCTTCTTCCTGCAGGCAGCTCTTCAGAGCGCATACCTGACACTGCTGAGAAAAGGGTGAGTGTGCATCTTACAGATCTTAGAATCTTTACCCACAATTCTCTGTTCTTTATATTGAGCACTCATGCAGCCACGCACACACACACACACACACACACACACACACACAGTATTCACAACACAGCTTGACTTAATCCATTTATGGACTCCATGTGAATATATGACTGGGACTGTGTAAACACGCTGCTGGTATTCTTGTGTCAACATGAACAGTGTGCAGTGTGGATGTGCCAGTCATGTCCAGCAGGTGTCAGTGTTACAACACAGGAGATTTTACATGAGGTCTTGTTTGATATTGGCTTTGTTTGAAATGGCATACTGAAAATACTACAACTTCAAAATATTAGCACTGACAATAGATGGAATTAACTGATCCTAAAAATATTAAACCACATTATTTTCTTGAGTTCAGGAAAGAAAACAAAATATAATATAATATATTATATTATATATAATATATGGCCTGTAATATACTATATGTGCAGTATTTATTCTATAAAAACACTAGATTAGAAACTAGGTCGATTTCTACTTGTCTCAGCTGCACTTTCCTCTTCGTCAACACAGTTCAGTGCTCTAAGACAGAAATCAACGACTGTAAATGCAGTTATAAATACAGTTCTGTATTTCTCAAACACATTTGAAACACAGGAAAGTGCAAACACTTAAATCAATAAAAAACAAATCAACAATAATGAAATATAATATAATAACATTATCCACATTTCTGAACTTTAGTTTTTTTCTAACAAAAGTATTTTTGCAGCGAATCACGTTAATAATGGCCATTTTAATAATGGTATTGTAGTATAATGTTAATGTATTACAATTCTGATATAAAATAATATGACACAATATAATGTAAATATGGAGATATGCAAGACAAAAATTAATCACACATATGTGCTCACCAGGCCTGCATTTATTTGATCCAAAGTACAGCAAAAACAGTAAAATTGTGAAATATTTTTACTATTTAAAATAACTTTTCTATTTGACTATATTTTAAAATGTCATTTATTTCTGTGATTTCAAAGCTGAATTTTTAGCATCATTACTCCAGTCACATGATCCTTCAGAAATCCTTCTAATATTCTAATTTGCTGCTCAAAAAAAAAAAAATATATATATATAGAGAGAGAGAGATAGATATAATATCTATATATAGATAGATAGCTAGATAGATAGATAGATATTATATATATATATATATATATATATATATATATATTTATTATTATTATTATTATTATTATTATTGTTATTATGTTGAAAACAGCTGATTAGAATTTTTCAGGTTTCTTTGATGAATACAACATTCAGAAGAACTAATAGAAATCTTTTGTAACATTATAAATGTCTTTATCACCACTTTTGATCAGTTTAAAGCATCCTTGCCAAATAAATGTATTAATTTCTATAATTTCTCAATGAGTAATGATGCTAAAAATGTAGTTTTGATCACAGGAATAAATTACATTTTACTATTTCACATTCATTTTAAAAAGTACAAATATATCTGAATAGAAGAGACAAACATAAAAAAATCTTACTTTTCAAAAACTTTTGACTGGTAGTGTATATATGAGAATAAAAACCAAAGTAACCTACTTTATCCTAGAGATTATAAAAAGCCATACTGTAACATACCCCCAGGGTTGCCAGGTCTTTGTTACAAAACCAGGGCAATTGGTATTCAAAACAGCCCAATCCAATGGCTATCAAAATTGCTCCACGTTCCAGACGACAAAGGATTTTGCTTCAACCCGCAGACTAAAAAAACACCCAGTGTCAACAGTATAAAAGTATCCCAATACTGTGGGAAAACCATAGACTTGGCAACACTGCATACAACTGTAAGCAATATCCACTGTATACTGTAGAGTCTGCAGTGAGCAGGACTCGGACTCTCCATTCCAAACATTTGACAGAAGTTTGTCATTATCCATTATCCTCATCCATTGTCTTCACACAGTCACATGGGCAGTAGTTGTGATATTATAATCATCAGTGTACTGGGCTTCTGTTAAGTCAGTCATCATCTTGTTTTCCAGTCATTTTACTTCCCACAATCACTTATGCCCATGTGTTTTAGTCACTTGGCTCAGGGAACACAGCAGCTGCGACGGGTCATGAGGGCTGTGGAGAGTCGGGGGTCTCAAAGTTTTCGTAAGGTGAGATCTGATAAATTAGATTTTTGATGCTCACAATCACACAGCAGGATTCAGAGGTTGTTGTCTGTTGTGTCGTGTTGATCAGACAGTAGCACGCAGGCTTGCAGAAGTGTTGTTGGGCTCAGTTTGTGAGGATGCATACTGGGGTCCACTGTCTCCTCCACCACCTGGCTGGCTGAAGAGAGAAGGATCCACACTCCCCAAAGACGCCATCTACCCCTCATCCAGACCACCACAGCGCTACAACATTGAGGGGTCTGACTCTGTTTCCTTTCCCATTCTTTAGATATTCAAACAGATTTTTCATGTATATTTAAAGCATAATCATAAAATAAAAACATGACAAAATGAAATTAAATGAGTAAAGTTTGATGACAAACTTTAATGTTGGTTTGATTCATTAAAATAACTTTTTAACACTTAACTTTTTAAGTTTAAAAGTTTTACTCAGATAAGTCCTGAAAAGTAAGATGATCATATTAGACTTCAGACCTCACACACAGAAAAATAAGAGGAATTTTTCATTATGGGGTGGAGTAACCCTTTAAGGGTACAAGCTGTTGTACCCTTAAAGGGATAGTTTACCCAAAAATGAAAATTTGTTGTTTATCTGCTTACCCCCAGGGCATCCAAGATGTAGGTGGCTTTGTTTCTTCAGTAGAATGCAATCGAAGATTTTTAACTCAAACCGTTGCAGTCTGTCAGTCATATAATGGCAGTCAATGGTTACCAAATCTATGAGAATTAAAAAAACATACACAAACAAAACCAAATTAAACCCTATGACTCGTGACAATACACTGATGTCCTATGACATTAAACGATCGATTTGTGTGAGAAACTGAACATATAATTTTTTACTTCTGATTCACCACAACATCCATCTGTCCTGCGCGTATGCACAGCATCCGGCGGGTGATATGTGTACGAGCTCTGGCGTAGTATCCGGGGGGGTATTCTATATGAATAAAATACGTTTTAATTGAAAGGATTATTGCCGCCTTCTTTACACACATGCATATAACAAACTCGCAAACATCATTGTGTATTTAACAGATGTCTTTTTTTGTGCTAGTAACTAATTTAAATGACTTCATTTTTGTATCTATATGTGGCTAAAAATACTGAATATAGGCTAAAAGCGAAGAGACAAACTGTTGAAAGTCATTATTTTTGTTTTCTTTGTGTACAAAAAGTATTCTCGTAGCTTTGTAAAATTATGGTTAAACCACTGATGGCAGATGGACTAGTTTAACATCTTTCATATTTTTCTGGGCCTTGACAGTGTTATTTACTTGGCAGTCAATGGGACAGCCACAAAGCTGTTTTATCATGTTTCTAGCATGTTTTAGCACATTGCCAGAATACTTTACCATGTTGCTAACAAATTTCTAACATATTTCGCACATTTCTAGCATTATTCAACTTAACATGTTTCTGTCATGTTTTAAGAAGTTGCTAGCATGATTTAGCACATTGTTAACATTTTAGCACATGATGTAGCACATTGTTAGCATTATAGCAAGCTAGCATTTTCTATATATTTTCTAACATAATTTACCATGTTGCTAGCGTGTTTTAGCACACTGCTAGCATGATTTAACTTGTTTAACTGTGTAATCTTTAACTGTGTTAGCATTTTAACATGTTTAAAACATGCTGGCATTTTTTTATATTTTCTAGCATGATTTAACATGTTTCTAACGTTTTAGCACATTGCCAGAATTATTTAGCATGTTGCTAACATGTTTATAACATGATTTAGCACATTGATAGCATAATAAAACGTATGTTTCTATCATGTTTCAGCAAGTAGCTAGCATGATTTAACACATTTTTAGCATTTTTAATATGCTGATAGCATGCTAACATTTTTGTTATATTTTATAATGTGATTTAACCTGTTAATATATTTATATCATGTTTAACAAGATGCTGGCATGATTTAGCACTTTTCTTTTACATGTTTATAGCATGATGGCATTTATAATTATATTTTAAAGCATGATTTACCATTTTGCTAGCATATTTTAGCACATTGTCAGAATGATTTAGCATGCTGCTAACATGTTTCTGTCATGTTTTAGCAATTTGCCAACATGATTTGGCACATAGCATTTTTTTAAATATTTATAGCATGTTAACATTTTTTATATTTTATTGCGTGATTTAACCTGTTAATATATTTATATCCTGTTTAGCAAGTTGTTGGCATGATTTAGCACATTGTTAACATTTTTAACATGTTTATAGCATGCTAGCATTTTTATTATATTTTATAACATGATATACCATTTTGCTAGCATGTTTTAGCACATTGTCAGAATGATTTAACATGTTGCTAACATGTCATGTTTAGCAAGTTGCTAGCATGATTTGGCACATTGTTAGCATTTAAAAAAAATCTTTATAGCATGTTAACTTTTTTTTTATATTTTATAGCATGGTTTTACCTGTTAATTTATTTATAGCATGTTTCTAACACGTTTTAACACATTTCTAGCATGATTTAATGATTTAACTTGTTAGCATATTTCTATCATGTTTAGCAAATTGCTAATATTATTTAGCACATTGTTCACATTTTTAATGTTTATAGCATGCTAGCTTTTGTTATACATTTTTATAGCATGATTTACCATTTTGCTAGCATGTTTTAGCACATTGTCACAATGATTTAGCATATTGTTAACATGATTTAGCATATTGTTAGCATTTTTTTGTCATGTTTATGGCATCCTAGTATTTTTATATCTATATATATTTTATAACATTATTTACCATGTTGCTAGCATGTTTTAGCATATTACCAGAATGATTTAGCACGTTTATGATTTAGCACAATGATAGCATGGTATTGTTATGTTACTATCATGTTTCAGCAAGTAGCTAGCATGATTTAACACATTGTTAGCATTTTTAACATGTTGATAGCATGCTAACAATCTTTTATATTTTATAATGTGATTTAACCTGTTAATATGTTTCTATCATGTTTAACAAGATGCTGGCATGATTTAGCACATTGTTTTATTATTATTATTTTTTTTTTTTGTTACATGTTTATAGCATGCTAGCATTTTTAATTATATTTTATAGCATGATTTACCATTTTGCTAACATATTTTAGCACATTGTCAGAATGATTTATCATGCTGCTAACATGTTTGTGTCATGTTTTAGCAATTTGCCAACATGATTTGACACATTGTTAGCATTTTTTTAAATATTTATAGCATGTTAACATTTTTTTATATTTTATTGCGCGATTTAACCTGTTATTATATTTATATCCTGTTTAGCAAGTAGTTGGCATGATTTAGCACATTGTTAACATTTTAACATGTTTATAACATGCTAGCATTTTTTTTATTATATTTTATAGCATGATTTACCATGTTTTAGCACATTGTCAAAATAATTTAGCATGTTGCTCACATGTTTCTAGCATGTTTTAAAACATTGATAGCATGATTTAACTTGTTAGGATTTTTCTGTCATGTTTAAGCAAGTTGCTAGCATGATTTGGCACATTGTTAGCATTTTTTATAAAAATCTTTATAGCATGTTAACATTTTTTTTATATTTTATACCATGATTTTACCATAGCAAGTTGCTGGCATGATATAGCACATTGTTAACATTTTAGCATGTTTTAGCACATTGTCAGAATGAATTAGCATGTTGCTAACATGTTTCTGTTATGTTTTAGCAAGTTGTTAGCATGATTTGGCACTTTGTTAGTATTTAAAAAAAAATGTTTATAACATGTTAACATTTTTTATATATTATAGCTCAATTGAACCTGTTAATATGTGTATATCATGTTTAGCAAGTTGCTGGCATGATTTAGTACATTGTTAACATTTTTAACATTATGTTTATAGCATGCTAGCATTTTTTATTACAGTTTATAGCATGATTTACCATTTTGCTAGCATGTTTTAGCACATTTTTAAAATAATTAAGCATGTTTCTAACATGTTTTAAAACATTGATAGCATGATTTAACTTGTTAGCAGTTCTCTGTCATGTTTTAGCAAGTTGCTATAATAATTTTGCACATTGCTAGCATGTTGATAACACATAGGTGGACAGATAATGGAACAAAGACAGGAAAACTTTTCTGATCAGTCATAAAAAATGTAGCATACTGTCAGAACTTCTTGAAAAGCTGAGCCGAGTTTGGTGATCTCTAGGATGTTACTTTTAGAACTTTTATTTCAGAAAAAGAAGAAGAAAATCTTAAATAGGTCAGTATGTTTTGACAAGCCAACAAGTGTTAATTTTGAGCAGTCTAATGTACAGCAAATCTCACTGCTGTCATTAAATTGCTTTATATACATCAGCCATAGGACTGTATTAATCGATCACTAGAATCAGAGAGCATGAACAAGAAGACAAGCAGAGGACAGCGCTGGGGTTTGTTTGCCTGCTTTAATATTCAGGACACAGCGGAATGCTGTGTTGTGAATAAAACATACTGTAACTGTACCTGTGAGTCTGCAGACACCAAGCAGAGAAAGGAAAAATACAAGAGAGATGAAAAGACAAGGAGAGACTTTTGACAATGCGTCTGAAGAAAAGAAATCAGAACATATGAAAGGAATATTCTAGTTTAGTATTCTGGGTATAGCTCAATAACACACTATGATGGGACTCCAGATGGTATGGAGGACAGTAGGATAAAGGGATGAGAAGGAAAAAAGGGATGAGAGAAACAGAGCCTGTAAACGCAGACAAAATTGTTCAGAATACCAATAAAACATGTTAAAAATGTGACAACCATGAGGATGGAAGTGAGTACAGAGAGCTCAGTTACAGACTGACATATGTAACTAGAGACTGACACACACACACACACACACCTTGGTGACGTGTTTTTTCCTTTTCCTGTTGCCACCCTGCAGAGCTTTCTGTCCACAGGACGTGGTTGAAGAGGCGGTGCTGGTGCTCCTCATCACAGAATCAATGGTGAGACAGTCTTCTCACATTTATCCTTTCTTCCTTAACATGCTGTGTTGTGACGTCTCTTCTCTTTAGCTGCATCTTATATAGGAGACAGGAAATCTGACATTTGCCAAACGTATTTGTTGTTATGTATGTGGAACACAAAAGGAGGATTTTTTGAAAAATGTCCCCCTCTTCCATACTAAGTTTAGAGTGACCTCTAAATTGTCCTTTGAAGGTAGGACTATTTTTTTCTGGGTGGATGAACTTGGATGCCCTAGTATGATAACTATCCTACTTTTGGCATGGAAACAGTTTGACACATAATAGATAATCTTCTTAGGACATACACTACTGTTCAGAGACGTTTATTCAGTGAAGATACACTACCAGTCAAAAGTGTTTGAACAGTAAGATTTTTAATGTTTTTTTTAAGTCAAGTCAAGTCACCTTTATTTATATAGCGCTTTTTACAATACAGATTGTGTCAAAGCAACGTTACATTATCAAATAGGAAGGTAATATATCAATAATGCAAAAAGAAACCGTAAATAATTTTAGTGGAAATTAATCAATAATTCCAAATTAATAACAAATTTAATTGTCCCCAACTGAGCAAGCCATAGGCGAAAAAAAACCTTGGGAGAAACCAGGCTCAGTCGGGGGGTCAGTTCTCCTCTGACCAACATACAAGCAGTTTATACCTGTAGAGGTGGTCTATATGTGCTGACCCACCATCTGGATACGGACTGGATCAGGGAACTCCAGTGACCATCTGATCAGGATACAGACTGGATCTGAATAATACTAGCGTAGATGCCATTCTTCATATGATGCAGCGAGTGCATCAGGTGTTATGGGAAGTGTTTTTAAAGGATACTATTTTGCTCACCATGCCATTTATTTGATCCAAAATACAGCAAAAGCAGTACAATTTTGAAATATGTTTACTATTTAAAATAGTGTTTTCTAGTTGAATACATTTTAAAATGCAATTTATTCTTGTGATCAAAGCTATATTTTCAGCATCATTACTCCACTTACTTTTGATCAAAAGTGATGATTAAGACATTCATAATGTTACAAAAGTTTTCTATTTCAGACAAATGCTGTTCTTCTGAACTTTCTATTCTTCAAAAAAGCCTTAGCTGTTTTCAACATAATAATAATACATGTTTTTTGAGCAGCACATAAGAATATTAGAAGGGTTTCTGAAGGATCATGTGACTGGAGTAATGGCGCAAAAAAATCAGTTTTGAAATCGAAGGAATAAATTACATTTTAAAATATATTCAAATAGAAAACAGTTATTTTAAATAGTGTATATTTTTGCTGTATTTTGGATCAAATAAATGCAGGGTTGGTGAGCAGAAGAGACTTCTTTAAAAACATTAAAAATCTTGCTGTTCAAAAACTTTTGACTGGTAGTGTATTCTTAAGCAGCAAAGAATGATTTCTGAAAGATCATGTGACACTGAAGACTGAAGTAATGGCTGCTGAAAATTCAGAAAATCTTTACAGGGTGTCCGCAGGTCCTTAAAAATTCAGAGTAAATTAAATTAAATTAAATTCTTAAATATTTTGGTCACATTACCGCTAAAATATCTTTAGCCTGACTGACATAATGACTGTTTACAATCATTGGACAGACTGAAGATTGACAAATAAATAAACAAATAACCAGCAAAGCATCAAAACGCAAGAATGATTCTTCTTATTTTAATACATTCAACGTAAACAGCGTTTAATAATGGATCATGTATTTCTGGTATCAAAATCACACTGCCTGTCTCTTTGTGAGAGACTTCAAAACAAATGAGAGAAACAGTACACATAAATAAACTCAGAAGAAACACACTAGGTAAAAAAACAGGTAAAAATTAAAAATGTGTAGTAGTTCAGTAACATACCAACGGAGCTTTGCTGAATATTTTCATGATTGCAAATGTTACATTGATTTTAGTTCAGTAAACAAGTAGTTAGTCAAGTAGTTATTAAGTTAATTTCATTTTAAACACAATATTTACTGTTTTGTTCCATTTCATTAACGAAAATAGTTCCAAACAATGATCACAGCGGCACATTCTCCAAGCAACACTCGGCGGTGTTTTGTTACTGAATGATTCAGCGTTTTGAACGAATCAGTTGAAATAACTAATTGAATCACTCATTAAATGACTTACCGCCATCTACTGGTAGTTTAGTAAAAGTATGCGTTTACCCCCAACATTTCTTATTTGTATATTCATAAATGTTTTTAAAACATTAATCTCATAACATCATTTATTTTTAATTTTGCAGTGTACCAGCCTAAAACTGGTAACAACCCTATAGAATTTATTGATAAATTGTTATAATTTGACATGAAAGGTGATGCATACATTTCAAAAGTTAAAAAATAAACCTTTATAAAGGTAAATAAAAATATGCAGATTTACGTATAAAAGCTGATAGAACACTGATGAAAATATTGCTTTAGAATAAATTGTTTACACCACCAAAAATCTTGGTGATGTGGTACTTTTATGGGGATATTTTGTGTTGAATATTGTCTGCTAATATGAAAAGTTCACTGTATATCATAGTAATAATATAATTTATGACAGCAATGAAATTTTGTTTTCATTTTACATTGAGCACATTTACTAATACATATATGTATGCAATATAATATGTATTTCCATTACAGATTTCGGTCTTAAATTTCATATAAGGTGGTATTAAAAATGTCCTAAAAAATCTTAAATTTAACTTGTTCATATCTGCAGAAACCCGGTTTTAAAAAATATTACAATAGGAAATAGTTCATTTAAATTGTAGTAATATTTGACAATATTACTGTTTATACAGTACTTTTGATCAAATAAATGCAGCCTTGGTGAGAATAAGAGACATCTTTCAAAAACATGAATTGCAAAAACCTAAAAGTTTTTAATCAATAAATGTTGTTTATCAAGATATAAAGCACATTTTGAGACGTGCAGGATTTCATTAATATTTATAGATGTACATTTTTGTGATAAAACTTTGCTTTTCTATGACATATGTGACCCTGTACCACAAAACCAGTCTAAAGTAGCACAGGTATATATGTAACAATAGCCAAAACATATTTTGTACTATGGGTCAAACTTATCGATTTTTCTTTTATGCCAAAAATCATTAAAATATTAAGTCAAGATCATGTTCCATGAACATATTTTGTACATTTCCTACCATAAATATATCAAAACTTAACTTTTGATTAGTAATATGCATTTCTCAGAACTTTAAAGGCCATGTTTCTCAATATTTAGTTTTTTTTTTTTTTTAAATAGTTGTTTTAAATCTAAATACATCAATGGAAAGCTTATTCATTCAGCTATAAATCTTAATTTCAAAACATTGACCCTTATAACTAATTTTGTGGTCCAGGGTTACATATTTTTGCATATTTCACATGTTTTTACTAGAACATTATAATATGTGACCCTGGACCACAAAACCAGTCTTAAGTCACTGGGAAATATTTCTAGCAATAGCCAAAAATACATGGTATGGGTCAAAATTATCAAATTTTTTTTTTTGCCAAAAATCATTAGGATATTAAGTAAAGATCATGTTCCATTAAGATATTTTGTAAATTTCGTACTGTAAATGTATAAAAACTTAATTTTTGATACATAATATGCATTGCTAAGAACTTCATTTGGACAACTTTAAAGGCAATTTTCTCAGTATTTGTATTTTTTTGCATCCTCAGATTGCAGATTTCAAATAGTTGTATCTCAGCCAAATATTGTCCGATCTCAACAAACCATACATCTATTGAAAGCTTATTTATTCAACTTTCAGAATATATATAAACCTCATTTTTGAAAAATTTACACTTAAGACTGGTTTCGTCGTCCGGGGTCACATATATGATAATCCCATGTGTATGTTTATTTTTGAGTGTTAACACAAACAAATAATTTTCATTTGTTTGTCAGATACTTAAAGCAGCTTCAGACAACACAAATTAAATTACAGAAATTATTGTTTAATGAGTTAAATTAATGGAATAAAAGAAAAAAAATCACCTTTTGTACCCCACTGGCAAATAACATCATATACAGTATGTTTGGTACAACTATTTGGTGAACTATCCCTGTAACACAAGGCTTCCTAACCTTAAAGGCCTGAATTTGACACCCAATCCAGTTCTTGAATACTTTACTAATGAGCAAATTAATTACGTTGCATTAACCATGAAAGGTAAGAGAGTCATCTAAAAAGTACAGCGCTGGAGGTTCTCCTGCATCAGAAACCCAGCTTTAACATATTCCTAACCCTCTCTCTGTTGTCCCCTGTAGGCCAGTGGCGAGGCGGTGATCAGCCGCACACCGGAGCATCAGGAGGCGAGGGAGAACAGCATGCAGGATGCCTCCTCCGTCTATGACCTGCTGAGCATCGCTATGGCCAGAAGGGGGCAGTATGCCATGCTGTCAGAGGTGAGATGAGTCAGCACAGATCTATAAATCGACCCCACGCTTTGCAAACAGGAGCAAGTGATCTGTATTTAACGTAGTAGCTTTTTTTCCTCCTTCTTTGTCACAATACGCCTCTTTTAGTCTGTCAATCTCTCTCTTCTCTTCTCCCAGTTGTACGGGTGATTTTTTCCCACTTTCTCCTTCCTCCGTCCTGTCCTTCAGGTTGTTTCAGTAGTTGAGGCGTTTCGTGATGGTGAGCGTTTACTCAGAGACATTCTCAGGTGAATCAGAATGTAAGCTTAATGTTTTCATTCAGTTAATATCAACTGAATCCATATCACTTCACTAGTACCCCACTGGCATTACTCTGTATTACCAACACATGCCTGCATGTATGTCAAACGCAAATCCCTTTCTCATCAAATTTAAGCTCACTTTCTCATGCATGTGCCATGATGTGATGTGTACAGGATACACACAATCCCCTATCCGTGCTGAAAACAACAACATCCTTCCTAGAAAAAACGAGTTATGCTGAGCAATGTCAGCCATTATCATTTTCTTGGAAGCCTCATTCCCTGATTCGAAGTTTTCTTTCTGACTGTGTTGTGGTGTGTGATTGTTTGTCATCAGTGTTTGGAGCGAGCCATGAAGTTCTCCTACAATGAGTTTCATCTTTGGTACCAGCTTGGCTTGTCATTGATGGCAAGTGGGAAGGTGAGATTTGTGTCCTATTGTCATCTTCAATGTTCTATTCATTTATTAGTCATTTGTTGCAATAATTGGCTATTTGTTAAATTCAGTTAAATAAATATGTTCTAGTAACTGAAGGAAACAAGATACAGAAGGTTTTTAATAAATATTTAAAGTTGAAAAGGCCTTTAAAGTGATAGTTCCCCCAAAAGTGAAAATTACCCTATGATTTACTCATCCTCAAGCCATCCTAGGTTGTATGACTTTGTTCGTTCAGATGAATACAATCGGAGCTATATTAAAAAAATGTCCTGCCTCTTCCAAGCTTTATAATGGCAGTGAATGGCTGTTGAGATTTTTATAGTTCAATAAAGCATCCATCCGTCATAAAAAGCTCTGAGGGGTTAATAAAGGCCTTCTGCAAATTGATGCAATTGTGTAAGAAAAATATCCATATTAAAAACTTTATAACCGTAATATCTAGCTTCCGCTAACTGTCGTACATGCACTCTTTATGCTGTTCTGGGTGTCGTATTCTCAGGTGATACTAGTCATAGTAAATTTGTGCAGGAAGTGACACTGAAGCACAGAGGACTATCACTCTTCATGTGAGCTTCACAACATGGTTACATTAATGTCCAATGTATTCTCAACACTTAAATGTGTGTACAACAGCTGGCCAGAAAAAAGGGTTTATAGTAAAAAATGTATATGTGATACGATCTAGGAAAACCCAACACATGGTGAAATTGGAACTTTTTTAGGTTTTGATATCATATCATATTGATATCATACCACAAAACCAGTCTTAAGTCACTGGGGTTTATTTGAGCAAAAGTCAAAAATACATTGTATGGGTCAAAATGACTGATTTCTCTTTTATGCCAAAAATCATTAGGATATTAAGTAAGATCATGTTCCATGAAGATATTTTGTACATTTCTTACCGTATACCATAAATATGTTAAAGCTAAATTTTTGAAAAGTCATATGCATTGCTAAGAACCTAATTTGGACAACTTTAAAGGTGATTTTCTCAAGATTTTTATTTTTTTGCATCCTCAGATTGCAGATTTTCAAATAGTTGTATCTCGACCAATATTATCCTATCATAACAAACCATACACCAATGGAACGCTTATTTATTCAGCTTTCAGATTTCAGATATGACTGATTTTGTGGTCCAGGGTCACATATGAAAGCTGAATTCAAGCCCTTTCCAAAACTGTTTTTGTAGCTTGAACGTAACAAAAGTTATAGTTATCTTAATTTGACTGATAGCTATGATTTTCAAGAATGGAATTTTGAGAAAAACAGGTTTAAAGTGAGATTAAAGTGAGTTTTACTTTCACTTCACGGGTTTAACCAGAGTTGTTTGTCAAGTCAGGAGTGCTACAGTATACTGCATCATTACACAAACAGACATGTTACATAGTTTATTTTGATAGGTTAACTGTTTTTCTAGTGTTAAAGGAAAGCACCTCCGCAGCGTGTTCTGAACACAAGAGAAAGGCTTTATTTTTCTGCACCAAACAAGTGAATTTTGCCAAAATATTTTCAGAGATGATAAACAAGATGTTATGGAATAAAAATTAAATTTCCCAGCTCGACATACGACAGGTTTTCCCAGATCGTATCACAATTATTAGTATGTAGTATGTAGTGCTTTTTAGAGTGGCAACACTCTGTTACCTGTCACACAAAAAGCCATTTACATCTAGGCCGACATGAGGGTGAATAAATTACTTTGAATAAAATATACAGCAAATTGTGTAGTAACAGACCACCAATCATAAACTGCCTCAGTGTCTCATTAAATATTCATGAGCCTCGTACACATGCAAGAGCTTTAACATGCTGTTTCTAGTTACAGAAATAGGGAAAAAAAATCTGTTTTTCTTCTAATGTTTTGTTGTTGTTTTGTATTTTGTGTTCTTCAGAAGTCTTACAATAACCAGAATAAATACGTGTGACAGCATCTTCACACACAGACAGGCACTTATTAAAACAGGTCGTGTTCGTGTTGTGTAATCTACTTGTTCAGACAATGTTGTTAACTTCATGAATATGCAAATGAGAATGCTCATTCACGGTTCATGGATGTACTGAGTTGAAATCCAAAATGACCCTAGGTTAACAATTTTAATGAGTGAAGGTTCACGCTTCTTCCACATGAATGCAGAACACTTACATTACCATATAAAGAAATATCAAAATATTACTGTCACTATCCAGGGTAGGGTTTGTGTCACTGCTATGTTTTGAATTACTGTACTACCTTATGTGTGCATATATATTTGAAAGCTGTATTATTAATGATTTTACAGAATGAGGGTGCAGTGTCTGTGCTTAAAGAGTGTGTGACAATGAGACCACAGGACCCCATCGCACCTCTGCTTGCAGCAAAAGTGTGCATCAACCAGCTGCACTGGGTGAGAAAATCACAAAACCCACATGTGCACAATATACAAAATCAGTTACAACTAAGAGTATGTAATACGTTTATTCAGCAGGGATACAATAAATTAATCCAAAGTGACATTAAATATATGTATAATGCATAGTCAGAAATGAGCTTTTACAATATTTGTAATTGTTGACATTTGTGAGGGCAATTTGTATAATCACCTTATTATTATAAAAACCATAATATGTTGTCTTTAACGTCAAAAAATTAAATTGACCCAATTACTTTAAGCGATATTTAAAACTGTTGTCAAAAACAACAGACTGTTTAAAATTGTATCTAAATTATACATTCAAAAACAAGAGCTCATAGGGCTACAATATTATAAAAATCATTATTGGTCTTTATATTGTAATAATGATTATTAATATCAATATAGAAAACAATATTCAATGTTTTAGTTTTGTTTTGGGCACGTCACATTCTGGCTTCATAGACAAACATGTTTTAAATACTGAAGCTACGAATATTTGTTTTGATGATGAGAGAATTTGCGGGCGCGCACACTCAACAACAGCTCAGAGTTTTCAGCACTAATTAATCTGAGCACCTCTGATTGGCCAGTGCATTCCTAAGTTCAACAGAAATGCGTTTGATTGGTTGATTGATCAACGGTACACAAAACATCGCATAAAAGCAATCTAGTGCAGTGTGAGTGAATCTAAATGTAATTCCGCGAATTACAATGTCCATTCATTTTCACATTTCATTTTAATCGCAAAAGCCGTAATACGTCAGGGGCATTTTTGCCCTTTTGTTTTGAATTTATGGGGCATTTTTGTTCAATTTAGTGGGAGTTTTGCCACAAGTCCTTGTTCATTTTTTTTCTATTCAACAAAAAATAGTGAAAAATAAATTTTCCATACAGAATCACGTTAAAATTGTTTTCAACATTGTGAGAAATGTTTCTTGAGAATAAAATCAGCATATTAGAATGATTAAAACTGATGGAATGATGCTGAAAATTCAGCTTTGCAATCACAGGATTAAACTTTCTTTTTAAATATATTAAACAGTTAATTTACATTTAAAATGTACAATTTTACTGTATTTCCAGTGAGCATAAGAGACTTCTTACTGACCCAAACTTTTGAACCATAGTGTACATTCCAGCAAAAGGAAAATGTATGTTTTAGGCTATGAATGAATGCATTTCAGGAAAATTCATTGAAAATATTCACTGTGGCATCTATAAATCCTTAAATCCATAAATCCTAATCCCATAAATCCTATATAATCCTAATATTTATATTAAAACTAGCTATGCTCATAGCATTTTTTTAAATTAGAAATGACCAGATGAAACTAGAAACATTAAATCTGTATTTTCAAGCCTTTTTCAAATATTCTTGTGCAGTACATATTCAGTCCTAGAAGAGATCTAGATTAGCATCAGTAATAGCTGATCTCTGTTTCACATTAGTAACTTGTTATTCAAATAAGACACAATGCAATGTACAGTCATGACTCTACCAATCAAAATTGTTGACAGAGATATTACAGCATCTGTTGGAAGTGCAGTGCTGAATACAGACAGCACATCATAAGAGGCTTATAGCACAATAGAGCTGTATAGCCACAAAAACTTAATGCACAGGTTTTAATGCCAGATAACACGCCATCACACAGTCACACTTCAGACCGGCCCTTCATCATCACACAATTTGTCCTCAAATAGTTGTCCTTGATGCTGATTCATGTCAGCATGTCTAGCATTTCAATTAATGAACAGCATACAATAGTAAATAATAATTTTATATGCTACCAGTGAAAAGTTTGGAATAAACATGTTGTTTAATGTTTTTTACCCAAGATTATAATCAGTAAAATTGTGAAATATTATTACAATTTAAAATGGCTGTTTTCTATTTAAGTATATTTTAAAATGTAATTTATTTCTGTGATGCAAAGCTGAATTTTCATCACCATTACTCCAGTCTTCAGTGTCATGTGATCATTCAGAAATCATTGTAAAATTGCTATAATGGTTCTTATTATTATCAATGTTGAGAACAATTTTTCTGTGCTTAATATTTTTTGTGGAAACAACCACCCATGGTTTGATCCAGTAACCCATAAGCTTCCAGCTCAGATCTTTAACCTTTACACTACACCACCACTCTATCTCATTGTAAGTTGAGAAGCACTGATATGAATCTTCTAATGCTTGTGTAAATGTGTGTGTGTCAGCTGGAGGATGCGGTGTCCCTCTCAGCAGGTGTGGTTGCTTTGGGAGAGTGTGCTGGGGAGTCTCTTCCTCGAGCTCATCTAGCCATCGGACTGTGCCGTAGTCTGCAGGCCTCTGACGGTAAGCCCGGCCTTTAACCGCGATTATCATTCTCTGAAGCTAAAAAATGATCCAGGCCCCCAGCTGTCCTCAGCTGCTCCCTCATATCTGCGGTGACTCACTGTTTAACCGTGTGTTTGCAGCTACGCTGAAAGCCGATCGCGATGAGTTCAACAGAAGAGCCCTACAGTCACTACGGAAGTACGCTTGATGTTTACCTCTTATATTTCAACATGTGTGCTTAACACAGATTGTATTAAGCAGGCTCAGCCACCCACTGTGTGGAAAATGTTTATGGCCCTTTGCTCTTTTTTGTACCATAACTTTCATTAATATTACAACTAGCTGCATTTTTCCTTAAACTACACTACTGTTTTTCTGAGAAAGCCAACTTACTGATCTACTATTTATACTTATTATTATAATTATTATTTTTCTGACTTGGTCTGACTAAATCAGCTGGTTTTAGCTGTTTTTTTGTGAGCAAAATGCTAATCATGCTAGAAACAGGCTAACAACATGTTAATTGTGCTATAAACAGGCTAATCATGTTAGAAAAATGCTAGCAACATGTTAACAACATGTTAATCATGCTAAAAACATGCTAGCAACATGTTCATCATGCTAAAAACATGGTAGCAAATGGGTCATAACTTTATATTTGACTAACAGCATGCTAATCATAATTAAAACGTGCTAGTAACATTAACAACATGCTAATCATGATACTACCAACATGGTAAGCATGCTAGAAACATGCTAATCATGCTAAAACATGTTGGTAACATATTAACTATGCTAGAAACATGCTAGCAACATGTTCATCATGCTAAAAACATGGTAGCAAATGGGTCATAACTTCATATTTGTCTTTAGCTGTTTTTTTTGCAAACAACATGCTAATCATGCTAGAAACATTCTAACAACACACTAATAATGCTAAAAACATGGTGGTAAATGGGTCTGACCTTCAGACTTGTCTGACTTGGTCTGACTAAATCAGCTGGGTTTTTTTAGCATTTTTTTGTGAATAGCATGCTAATCATGCTAAAAGCATGTTGGTAACATGCTAGAAACATGCTAATAATGCTAACAACACGATAATCATGCTAACAACATGATAATTGTGATAACATAATAAGCATGCTGGAAACATGCTAGTATTATTTTAACTAACAATGTGCAAATCATGCTAAAAACATACTAGCAAAATGTTAATTATGCTGAAAACATACTAACAACATGCTAATCATGCTAGAAACATGTTGGTAACATAATAGCCATGCTAGAATAATGCTAACATGCTAAAAAATGCTGGTAAATGGGTCTGACTAAATCAGCTGTTTTGTTAGCTAAAACATGGTAGCAAATCAGCTGGATGTAGCTGTTTTTTTAGTTGTTTTTTACTAACAAAATGTTAAACATGCTAAAACATGTTGGTAACATGTGAACCATGCTAGAAACATGCCAATCATGCTAACAACATGCTAATTATGTTAGAAACATGCTAGACACATGCAAATCAGACTTGTCAGACTTGGTCTAAATCAGCCTTTTCTTTATTTAGCTGTTTTTTGTAAACAACATGCTAACCATGCTAGAAACATGCTAATCATGCTAAAACATGGTAACATGTTAAACATGCTAGAAACATGCTAATCATGCTAGAAACATGCTAACAACACACTAATAATGCTAAAAACATGGTGGTAAATGGGTCTGACCTTCAGACTTGTCTGACTTGGTCTGACTAAATCAGCTGGGTTTTTTTAGCATTTTTTTGTGAATAACATGCTAATCATGCTAAAAGCATGTTGGTAACATGCTAGAAACATGCTAATAATGCTAATAACACGATAATCATGCTAACAACATGATAATTGTGATAACATAATAAGCATGCTGGAAACATGCTAGTATTATTTTAACTAACAATGTGCAAATCATGCTAAAAACATACTAGCAAAATGTTAATTATGCTGAAAACATACTAACAACATGCTAACATGCTAAAAAATGCTGGTAAATGAGTCTGACTAAATCAGCTCTTTTGTTAGCTAAAACATGGTAGCAAATCAGCTGGATTTAGCTGTTTTTTTAGTTGTTTTTTACGAACAAAATGTTAAACATGCTAAAACATGTTGGTAACATGTGAACCATGCTAGAAACATGCCAATCATGCTAACAACATGCTAATTATGTTAGAAACATGCTAGACACATGCAAATCAGACTTGTCAGACTTGGTCTAAATCAGCTTTTTCTTTATTTAGCTGTTTTTTGTAAACAACATGATAATGATAATTATGATAACAGTAATCATGCTTGAAACATGCTAAAAGCATATTAACAACATGCTAATCATGCTAGAAACATGCTTGCAGCATGATAATCTAATGAGAAACATACTCTCAATATGATAATCATGCTAACAACATGTTAACAACTTGTTAATAATGTTCGAAACACGCAAACATGTTAATTGTGCTTAAAACATGTTGGTTACATGTTAACCAATGCTAGAAACATGCTAATCATGCTAACAACATACTAGTCATGATAACCTGACAATGATAATTATGATAACATGACAATCGTGCTAAAACATGCTTGCAAAATGCTAATTATGCTAAAAACATACTAACATGTTAACCGTGCTATAAACATGCTAGCAACATGATAATCATGTTAGAAACATGCTAAGAACATGTTAATCATGCTAGCAACATGTTAACAACTTGTTAATCATGCTGGAAACATTCCAGAAACATGTTACCAACATGCTAATCGTGCTAAAAACATATTAGCGACATGTAATCATGCTAGAAACATGCTATAGACATGCTAATCATGCTAGAAACATGTTAACAACATGCAATAATGCATAGTAGCAACATGCTAAACATGCTAACAACGGGCTAATTATGTAACAAACATGTTAGCAGCATTATAGAATCATGGTAGCAACATGATAATCATGCTATAAACATGCTAGCAACATGATAACCATGCTAGCAACATGTTAACAACTTGTTAGCAATACTAGAAATGTTAACAACATGTTAATCATGCTGGAAACATGCCAGAAACATGTTAACAACATGCTAATCGTGCTAAAAACATATTAGCGGCATGGTAATCATGCTAGAAACATGCTATAGACATGCTAATCATGCTGGAAACATGTTAACAACATGCAATAATGCATAGTAGCAAAATGTTAAACATGCTAACAACATGCTAATTATGTTACAAACATGTTAGCAGCATGATAGAATCATGGTAGCAACATGATAATCATGCTAGCAGCATGTTAACAACTTGTTAATAATGTTAGAAACATGCTAATAATATGCTAATCATGTTAGAAACATGGTAACAACATGCAAACTTTACTCATTTAGTTTATTCCTGTGATGCAAATCTGAATTTTCAGTTGTTACTCCATTCTTCAGTGTCACATGATCCTTCAGAAATCATTCTAACATGCTGATTTGCTGCTCAAAAAACATTTCTCATGATCAATTATGATCAAAACAGTTTTTCAAGATTCTTTGGTTTTACAACAGCATTTATTATTTAGTATACACTACTGTTACTACTTATTAATTTAATGCAGCGTTGCTGATTGAAAGTATTGATTTCTTAAAAAAAACATACTGACCACAAACTTTTGCACATTAGTGTATCTATGTATTTTTTCTGTTAAAGTAATTACAAATAATGTCGTGATTTTTGATCAGTATTCATAAAATAGACTGCAATTGGTCATACATAAATGTGGAGTTATCATGATTATAGTTAATGTGTACACTTGATTCTGAATCTTAATCATTTCATTTACAACAATGCTAATGCTTTCAAATTAATGTGTTTTTTAATCACATTATAATGTAGTTTAACAATTTCTTCAAAGAACTGCAGTGTCACAATTAATTCCAGCATGTTCCCTTATTTAAGAATCAGTTGTGAGACGACTGACAGAGGTCAGCCTGGTAATAAGGTGAGGAAAACTTCACTTAGACTTGTTTTTTTGTCTTCAGAGCCCATGCACTGGACCCTGAGGACCCTCAGATCTCCTTCTACCTCTCTCTGCAGCTCGCTCTGGTTCGACAGGTCAGCACGTTAACACATCAATCTCGCTGACTAGATGCAGAATCGCGTCAGCATATCAGATTTCTGTTCTTAATATATTCCAAGAAAAGAAATTTACATTCATCTCTCTTCTTATTTTGCATGGCTGTGGATTTTTGTAGCTTTTGTTTACACATACGACTGTCAAGGTCACACGATTGCGTGAACAGTTCTTTATCTCATCATATTTCTACCTACTGTACGTGACCTCTTGTGTTTGTGGTAGGTGTCAGAAGCGATGGAGCCACTGCAGTCGGCTCTAAATGTTCGTGGGGATGATCTACACTCTCTACATCTGCTGACTCTACTGCTTAGTGCCCAGAAACACTACCAGCATGCCCTTGAAACACTTCAACTCGCCATTAACCAGCACCCGGACAACTTTAAGTATGTTTTATGTGTTTGTTCTACATCAAAAAGGGATAGTTCACCCAAAAATGTACATGTTGACATTATTTACTCAACATCATGTCATTCTAAGGTTACACTTGATAGTCCACTTTCTACTAATTATAAGTAACTTTGCAACCACATGTCAACTAACTCTCATTAAAGCATTAGCAGGGTGTTAAGTGAGGGTTAGTAGAGTGAGATATGTATCCATTTTAAATTGAATAAACATTGATGTATGGTTTGTTAGGATAGGACAATATTTGGCCGAGATACAACTATTTGAAAATCTGGAATCTAAAGGTGCAAAAAAATCAAAATATTGAGAATATCACCTTTAAAGTTGTCCAAATGAAGTTCTTAGCAATGCATACTACTAGCAGACAGTCTACTAATACTCTAGTTTCAAAGTCACTTACATTTAGCACAATGTCTAAAGTGGACTATCAAAATAAAGTGTTACCTATTCTAAACCTGTATGACTTCCTTTATTCTGCAGAACAAAAAATACGATATTTTAAAGAACCAGACAGTTGGGAACCAAACAGTTTTGGTTACCATTGACTTCAATCGTATATATATATATATATAACTAATATATATATTACAAATATATATATATATATATATATATATGCAACGGCTCCATCGCTTCTGACACCTACCACAAAAAAAAAAAAATATATATATATATACGGGGGCAGCCGTGGCCTAATGGTTAGGGAGTCTGACTTGTAACCAAGAGGTTGCGAGTTCAAGTCCCAGGTCCGGCAGGGATTGATGGTGGGGGGAGTGAATATCCAGCGCTCTCTCCATCGTCAATACCACGACTGAGGTGAGACCCTTGAGCAAGGCACCGAACCCCCAACTGGGTTAAATGCAGAGCACAAATTCCTAGTATGGGTCACCATACTTGGCCTCACGTCTCGTCACTTTTTCACTTTCACTTTCATATATATATATATATATATATATATATATATATATAAAAAGACTGAGACATTTCTCACCGTATTTTTTTTCATATCCAGCAGAACAATTTTGAGTGAACTATACCTTTAAGTCACATTGTCTGAATGTCAAGTCAAATTACTTTTTTGAATAGTGCTTTAAATGGCACAGTGGACATTTTTTTCAAAGCGGGTTTTACAGTGAAATATTGCAGTCTTAAATCCCATAAGATCTTTATTTTGCAGTTCAATTAAATATTATGCCTAAGCATATTTGTCTGCAACCTCCAGTGAGCTGTATTAGAATATTTAAAGGCATAGTTCACCCAAAAATGAAGATTTAATCATCATTTACACACCTCTTTCTTCTGCCGAACACAAAAAAAAGATATTTTGAAAGAATGTTCGTAATAAAACAGCTATTGACTTCCATAGTATTTTTTTTAGTTACTTTGGAAGTCAGTGGCTACTGGCTGCTCAAACATTCTTCAAAATATCTTCATGTTGCACACAAGAAAGAAACTCATACAGGTTTGGAACAACTTTAGGGTGAGCAAATGTTGACAGAATTTTAATTTGTGGGTGAACAATCCCTAGTGACATAACACAAACACCGAATTTTTGTTTAGAACTTTCTAAATTTCCAACTAGTTTTAAGCCTAAATTCCTTTTTGAGAAGTGTTCCACTTAAGAAGTGTTTTTGTGTACATTTTCTTCCAAATATTTTCAGTTTTTACATCACCATGTGGGGTCAGTATTGCACTCGAGACAAGAGTGGAAAGAAAATAATTAGGATCAAGTTCATATCAGAGTAATGCATACAGCAAGAGTGTGTAAAGAACCCAGCCTCTCACACACAAACACATGGAATCTATTGTGTGTCACAGTGTATTGTCGCACATCTCGTTCTAAGAACCTCTGACTCTGAAGAAAACAAATCATCACTTTATCACTGGAAAAAGTGAACTCAGCTTTCTAGAAACTCTGTTTGTTGATGTATGGGAGAAGGAAGAGAGAACCGTGGTGCATGTAAACATTTCATGACCTATTTTACTTCTTCAATCTAACATCTTTTAAAAATTTACAGCGTAATTTTAAATTAATGTAGATTTTGCATATTAAAGTTTTAGTGTTTTAAAATGATCTGTCCATCACTTTTTAAATGAGGAAATGTTTTATTCCCTTCACCTGTACCTGATCTCTAGCTGCTCCCCGACCTCCAGTCCAGTTCTCCTATCCCAGGGTTATTATTAACTTAAACTAAAACAAATAAAAAATAGTTTTGCTATTTGAAATGTAGCTGAAATAAAAAACTTTGAAAAGTTAAACAAGTGTTCATACTTAAAATAAGCTGAAGTACTAAAATGTCTAAAAAGGAATATAATTTAATTAAATCTAAATAAACAAGTATTTAAAACTAATAAAAATGACAAGCATAAAATTATTAAAATGAAAAATATAATCATTCAAAATAAAAGTATATTAATAATACTATAATAACACTGTCACTGTCCTGTATGGAGCAATGACTATTTTGTTTGTACACCAATTTTAGCTTTAGTCCTCCTTCGGTAAACTGTGTAACCCTACTAGGGTAAATTCAGATTTATATGTGTACTTCACCACCACAATATTGCTTTTCAAGCACAAGGGCCTGTCACAGCAGGAGTGTCTGTCGGTCTTGCTGCAACTCTTTCTTCATTGTGTGAATGCTCTGCTAGCCCTGTTTACACACACACACACACACACACACACACACTCTTAATAGCACACACACACTGTCACTTTCATCTCGCTTCACCCCTCCACCCTCCAGCACACACAGACGTCCACCCACTCGCTATACCTTGCTAAACACAGGGACAGTTCAGGGGAAGAACATCCCTAGACAGCTGCAGAATTGCTGTTTCTGGGCACTGATGGAGAACTGGGGTTGATAGTGTTTGACCCAGAGAGGTCTGTAATAGCTGCAGAAAACATTACCGTTTATACCATCTCAATGGCAGTTGCTTGTTTGCACATTCAGCTCAGGAAGTACATGATCTGGATGCTGCTGTCTTTACTACATAGGTACTGAGTTCAGGAAACATTTGTTGACAGTGACTAAGCCTTAAATTTTAAGTTGATTAATTGCCATTTGATATTTCCATTAAACGGATATATACAGTATCTAACAGAAGTGAGTACACCCCTCACATTTTTGTAAATATTTTATTATATCTTTTCATGTGACAACACTGAAGAAATGACACTTTGCTACAAACAGTGTAAATTTGCTGTTACCTCAAAATAAACTGCTGGCCACAAAAGTGACACCCCTAACTGAAAATGTACAAATTGGGCCCAATTAGCCATTTTCTCTCCCCATGTGACTCGTTAGGGTTACAAGGTCTCAGGTGTGAATGGGGAGCAGGTGTGTTAAATTTGGTGTTATCGCTTTCACTCTCTCATACTGGTCACTGGAAGTTCAACATGGCACCTCATGGCAAAGAACTCACTGAGGATCTGAAAAAAATAATTGTTGCTCTACATAAAGATGGTGTAGGCTATAAGAAGATTGCCAAGACCCTGAAACTGAGCTGCAGCATGGTGGCCAAGATCATACAGCAGTCTGACAGGACAGGTTCCACTCAGAACAGGCCTCACCATGGTCGAAGTTGAGTGCACGTGCTCAGCGTCATATCCAGAGGCTGTGTTTGGGAAATAGATGTATGAGTGCTGCCAGCATTGCTGCAGAGGTTGAAGGGGTGGGGGGTCAGCCTGTCAGTGCTCAGACCACACGCCGCACACTGTATCAAATTGGTCTGCATGGCTGTCGTCCCAGAAGGAAGTCTCTTCTAAAGGTGATGGACTAGAAAGCCTGCAAACAGTTTGCTGAAGACAAGCAGACTAAGGACATGGATTAATGGAACCATGTCCTGTGGTCTGATGAGACCACAATAAACTTATTTGGTTCAGATGATGTCAAGCGTGTGTGGCGGCAACCAGATGAGGAGTACAAAGACAAGTGTGTCTTGCCTACAGTCAAGCCTGGTGGTGGGAGTGTCATGGTCTGGTGCTGCATGAGTGCTGCCCGCACTGAGGAGCTACACTGAGGGAACCATGAATGCCAACATGTACTTTGACATACTGAAGCAGGGCAGTATTCCAACATGATAACGACCCAAAACACACCTTCAAGACGACTACTGCCTTGCTAAAGAAGCTGAGGGTAAAGGTGATGGACTGGCCAAGCATTTCTCCAGACCTAAACCCTATTAAGCATATGTGGGACATCCTCAAACGGAAGGTGGAGGAGCGCAAGGTCTCTAACATCCACCAGCTCCGGGATGTCGTCATGGAGAAGTGGAAGAAGACTCCAGTGGCAACCTGTGAAGCTCTGGTGAACTCCATGCCAAAGAGGGTTAAGGCAATGCTGGAAAATAATTTTGGCCACACAAAATATTGACACTATGGGCCCAATTTGGACATTTTCACTTAGGGGTGTACTCATTTTTGTGGCCAGCAGTTTAGACATTTATGGCTGTGTGTTGAGTTATTTTGAGGGGACAGCAAATTTACTGGTATTTTTTTTCTTTTTTTTAAAAAAAGGTTCACACATGATCTCTTAATGGTAATTTACTGGTAATTTATCAGTGAAGAAAGGGCATAATGACAAATGACAAGCATTTTTCATGTAAGAACAACAAAACTTATAAGAAATATAAAATGTAAACCATATATGTAACATATATTGTATATAACAACATTTGTATATTGCAAAACTCATTCCACTTCTAAAATGAACATTCCTAGTCTCTTAACTCCATTCTAGCCTTCAATACATAGATTTTCTTTGATTTTTTTTCTAGAGTACATAAGTTAAATGAGTTGATTTTAACATTATCTGCAAAATCTTCTGTATATTAGATATATTGCAGAGCCATATTGTGTTTAATGTAATATACATTTTATATACACTCCGATTAAGAAGACTGAGGTCAGTAAAGATTTTTTTTTTAAATAGTGAGCATCAATTTTTTGATCAAAAGTACTGTAAAAGCAGTAAAATTCTAAAATATTATTACACTGTAGTTTATTGACTGTTATTGTCTCTGTGTGTTTTAGTCTTCTCTTTACCAAAGTGAAGCTGGAAGAGGTTTTATTCGGACCCACTGCAGCTTTACAGGCCTGTACAGAAATGCTGCAGCTGTGGCAGAGTCGCTATGATTTTACCCGTCTCAGGTAATGTCCTGCATGTGTGTGTGAGTGTCTCAGGTGAGTCTGTGCTGTATGTTGTGATTTTATGTATTCTGCTCTCTGTTCCAGTGAGGAGGATGACACTAACAGCATACCTCCTGAACCGGGCCCGCTGAGCAAGAAACCCAGCGGCCTCCATCTCACGCTCCCAGACTTCCAGGAAACAGAGACTGGTGTGTATCATGAGTGTTTGTGATTGCATGCCTGTTTATTTAACTGAGACGTGTGTAATGTTTGTTTTAGGGTCTCAGAGCGCCCCGTCTCTAGCGGTGTCCCGCCTGGAGCAGGCCATGTCAGAGGTGTCAGCCATTAGCTCCGCCCACAGGCATGGTCCCGCCTACATTTGGACCACCCTGGAACGCATTTGGCTGCAAGCAGGTGTAGTAGTTACACTTCTTTTTTGAATATACCATTATAGCCTATTATTTGTGGAACTTTTATTATATTTACGTTAACCAGAATTAAATTACAAATATTGAAAATATTTTTGTAATATTTTAGAAAGGCATCAGCAGCTGTTTGGCTGATCGCTGACGTTATTTTCCTGTAAGACTACAAAAAAAAATTTTGAGACTGCTTTTTGCTTGTTGACCTTAATACATTTGGGATATCCTTGACGTATTATGACATTATTTGGATGTTATTTTTGCGTTATTTATATGCTGCTCTGCATGAAATGCGTTTCCCAGGGATCTTATACTGGGTGTTTGTGCCCTCTTGTTCCCATTCCCAGCATTCCTCTGGCATGGGTTCATTTCCTGTCTAAAATGGGACACATCCTGATTCTGTACAAATGAGTGAATGTGAGAGCACAAGCAGAGCGGCCCATTGACATAAAGAATGGGTGTGATGTCATACTGACAGTTTAAAATAGTAAGGGCCCATTCAACACAGTCCATCATGCGGCAAACGTTTTTAACATCAGTTGTCATTTGTAAAGTATGAGTGTTGTTATGTACTGTGTCAAAAATAGCATATTATAATAAATAACATTAAATATGTATTGTATATTTATTATTGTGTGAAACATTAGATTTGTAACGTGGAGACATGACAATGGAGTAGGGTTTATTTAAAAAAAACGTAGGGGTCAGGGCCGACACCAGCAAACAATAACATCCAAGGCAAGACAAAAGAGTAATCCACAAAACAGGCAATGGTCAGGGCAGGCAGCAATCAATCATAAAACAAGGAAACAGTCCAAGGTCAGAAACGCAGGCAGGGCAAAACTATGAAACAAGGAAAACATGAGCAATCATGAGAACTATAAATGGCAAGAAACAAAACAATACTCAGCAATGTATATGTGTGAGTGTGCAGCTTATAGCCCTCTTGAAGGGAAACGGGTGGAATCTGTAATTAGTTCCTAGGCAGAGGGTATCTGGGAAATGGAGTCCAGAATGAATGGCAAAGGTATAGGATGGAGTGCCCTCTAGGTGACTATACAGTGAGAATATTTGACAATATTTGATTATGAATATGATTTTTAATTAAAATGATGATAACTTTACAATAAGGTTAATTAGTTAACATTAGTTAACTTTAGTTGACACAAACTTAGAATTAACTTATTTATTATTTATTAATCTTTCAGCATTTACTAATGCATTATTTAAATCACAAGTTGTGTTTGTTAACATTAGTTAACGCACTGTGAATTAACATGAACTAACAATGGATGACTGTATTTTTATTAATTAAGATGAACAAAGATTAATAAAAACTGTAATAAATGTATTGTTCATACATTAGTTAATACATTAACTGATGTTAACAATAGGCACCTTATTGTAAAGTGTTACCAAAATTATTTTTTTTAATTATTGTCACGACATGTGCTGTGCTGTCTTTGTATAATCAACACAACACAAACCTGTGTAGCTATACATAGTTAAACACATGCGATAAAGTCCCATCGCAGCTCTCTATGCAAATAATTATTGGATAGATGACCAGTATTCAAATATTACAATAACACTGTCATTGCCAGTTATGTTTTGAATGTTTTATCTAAGTGTTATCAACTAAAACAATGTGTTACCCTCTAACACAGCGTTCTCTATTCTTTTTCTATCTACTTGTTTTCTTTTTATTTATTATAAAAAATATGATCCACTAGTGTTCTCTATTCTTTTGACTTTTTTTTAAATTGGCCCTCTAACAATAGCATTCTCTATTCTTTTCTATTCTATCTACTTGTTTTCTTTTTATTTATTATATATTAAAAAAAACCTTGCTAGGTGTACTGTGTTAGACTAACCGAGACTTGTCACAGCACGTACATATTACCTTTTTTCGTTGGTTTGATTGCTTCTATTGCACTCATTTGTAAGGCACTTTGGATAAAAGCGTCTACAATAATGTCAAAAAAAATCAAATAACAGAATTGTAAAACAATCTAAAATTAAAATAAAACCTCAAATATATCTATGAAACACAAAAATTACCACTATTATAGTGCTATAGTATTATAGACCTTTGTGTTAGCGTTTTTTTTTTTTTTTTAATTGCACATTTTGAATGTTAAACATTGCAACAAAATCACTTGGAAATTTGCAACTTTCACCTACAAATTCCTAAATGTATGAAATGTGTAAATTCACATTTTGCTAAATGGGCAAGAAAGGTCTGTTTTCTATTGTCAATAGTGTGGCAATGTATGAAATCACAGTCACTTTTATATCAGGGTATTTTAGTATTACTGATATACTATTATAGTATTTAATACTATTTTGAATTAGCTTTTATTTTTATTTTTGTAAGTTTATATTTTCAGTATTTTCATATACAGTGCGTGCATTAATTATTAGGCAAGTTGATATTCTGGTCATATTTTTTTTCCTCCAAGCCCATTTTACCAATTCCAAACCACATCAATCCTAATAACTACTATTGATTTTGTATTTAATAATTTATAAGTGATATATAATTATCCATGAAGGCTGGAAGTGAAAACTTCTTATATTCAGATGTTCAGAATTATTAGGCATGTTTTCTTTTACAGATAAAATAAGCCAAAAATAGATTTAACTCAGAATTTTAAAGAAAATTATTAAATGTCCATTAGAAAAATGCAATGCTAATGCAAATAATAGAATTTGCAAAGGTAATGCATGACTATTGGACAGCGAAATGCTCATTTGGTCTGCATGGTCAGAAAAAAATAGGTGGAGAAGAAAAGACACATGTTAACTGCAAAATAATAAGGAATTAAGGTAAAGAATTAGGTGTGAAGCCATTAGGAACCATTTAGTCTCCACCATCAGAACTGCAACTTCCTGGAGTCTCCAGAAGTGCAATGTGTCAGGTTCTCAGAGAGTTTGCTTGGGTAAAAATTCCTAAAAAAAAAAAAAAAAAAAAGTATGAAGTATTGTGAAATACATGAAGACTGTTTATAGACTGCTTTATAGACAAATAAATTGAGAATGAATTTTTCAAGAATTTATCTTCCGGAATCTGACAGTAAGTTTTTGGAGTTCATTTTTAGTCTCCTATCCTGGAGAGTCTGTCTTGGACTAAAAGAATGAACTCCCAAAACGTACTGTCAGTTTCTGGAAGATAAATTCTTCGAACTGTGGTACAAGAGGATGTGATGCTGGTCCTTCAAAAGTCATTCTCAACTTATCTGTCTAGTATAAAGCTTATAAAAAACAGTCTTCATGTATTTCACAACACTTCAGCATGTTATTCTTATTTAAGTGGGGGTCATTTTTTTAGGATCTTTCACCCAAGCAAACTCTGAGAACCTGACACATTGCACTTCTGGAGGTAAGTTGCAGTTCTGGAAAATGGTTGCACTGGAGACTAAATGGTTCCTGATGGTTTCACCTTAATATTTAATTCTTTTGTAGTTAACGTGTCTTTTTTTCTCCACCTGTTTTTTTGACCGTGCAGACCCAATGAGCATTTCACTGTCCAGTGGTCATGCATTAACTTTGCAAACTCTATTATTGCATGAGTATTGCATTCTTCTCATAGGCATTTAATCATTTTTGACTTTTAGTTTGAGTTAAATCTCTTTTTTGACTCATTTTATCTTTATAATATAAGAAGTTTTTCACTTCCGGCCTTCATGGACAATTATATATCACTTATAAATAGTTAAATGCAGAATCAGTAGTGTTTAAGATTGAAGTGGTTTGAAATTGGTAAAATGTGCTTGGAAAAAAATATGAACAGAACTTGCCTAATAATTCTACACACACTGTATTGTAATTGTGTTGTGATTTTGAGTCAGTGGTATGCAGTGGTGTTCTGAAATGAGGAGACAAAGTTTTTTTTTTTTAATCATATGGAAATTCATGTCCCAGTCACATTTTATTTGTGAACTTATGTTTAGCTTTTCTTTTTAATAGCTAACTCAGATCATAAGTCATCAAAGCTTAGTGAATATCGGTCACAGACATTTACTTTAAATTTCACTAAGCAGATTACTCACTAAAAACTCCCACAGATCAAGTTTTCATGCCATTTTAGGTCTTATTTTGAAATGGTTTTATCTAAGTGCGTGGATTGTTTACTTAATTTTTTTAAATAAGTCATTAACGCCATTATATTGTTCATTCAGACTGATTCGCGAACACAGAATGCTCACAAATACAGGTAGGATTAATCTCATGAACCAATCACGGCCGAACATAACCAGTCATATCCAATCATATCACGATGGAGGCATTGCCTCCTCTCACATGACTTTCCTCTATTCATTCTTAATTACACCCCACCAAACTCACAGCATGCTTTAGGGGGTCTGTTAAAAATCAATGGGCTCAGGGGAGGCAAGAGAAAAAACTTCTGCTGTAGCTACACCTGCTGGTGTCGCTGTTGGACAATGTTTCTTTAGAAATACAAGTGATTTATAGACTTTTTAATGTTAGATTTTGTAGCATTGGCGTTGTTTTATTTTTGTACTACAGATTTCTTTCTCATCCAATATTTTGAGGATGCGCTCCCTCCCTTGCCTCCTCAGAGGAAACTCCCCTGATATATATGGGGAAATCTTAACCCTCACGCAACATTCCCAAATCGCACTGATTCCTGTTGCTATTATCTATAAAACGAAGTGTGAAAAGAGTCTATGTTAAGCAGTTCAGTCTGAATACATTAGGTAAGTGTGAGGAAAACATTGCTGTCTTGGAAACACTACAATGAACACGTACGCCATTTCCAAATGTTTGTAAGCTACCTTCTTTCTTGGTGTAGCTTCTGTCTAATTTGTCCTACCAGTGATTCTGTGTAAACAAACACAACCACACAACAGACAGCAGTTGATATGAGCACAGTTTATTTGCCATGGTGAGTCTTAAATGCCAGAGTAGAGCTGCAGATGCTTACACAGCGCTCCGCACATGGCCTTATTTAGACATGACCATGAATATCCCTCTATGAGCATGTGTGTGAGATTTTGGGTAGAGGGGGAGGTCAGCATATATTTGCGATCACAAATGTTGCCAAAGCTGCATTTTAAATCATCTGGACAGAACAAGATCCTACATGTGTGTCTGAAATGATGGAGCATGTTGGCATTCACTGCTTTACTCTGAGCGAGTATTAATGCTGCGGCAGCAGATCCGTCTCTGAGAGTGTTGATGTTCCAGATGGCTGTGCCACGGCTGTGAAGTCGGAGACGTTTCATAAAGATGAATCATCATGCACTCGATGATATCAATAAGAGAATCTCACGATGTGACAAAGCAGTCAGAGAAAAAGAGAACTGTAACTTTAATACTGTGATTTTTAATGCAATTATGGGTTATTGTTGTAACTAATAATGTTCTTGTATTTTTTATGTGATGCTGAGCAGGAGAGTTGTTCATGGCTGATGGGAGGATGAAGGAGGCTCAGTTCTGTGTGCAGGAGGCAGGAACTCTCTTCCCCGCCTCACACTCGGTGCTGCTGCTCAAGGGCCGAGTGGCCGAGCTCAAGGGCAATGACACGGAGGCCAAGAGCCTGTACGATGAAGCTCTCGCCATCAACCCCAGAGGACACAACATACTTCTGCACATGGTGAGTGACACACGCTGTACATCACACACACACTCACTCACTTTAACATCTTCAACCCACACCACTGTTGTTACTGTCAACTAAAACAATAACTAAAGTCATTTTCAATAACTGAAATGAAGCTGAGATTATTTATATATTATTTATATATGTGACCCTGGACCACAAACCAGTTTTAAGTAGCACAGGTATATTTGTAGCAATAGCTAAAAACTAACAAAAATATATTTTTTTAATGATAAAAATCATTAGGATATTAAGATCATGTTCCATTAAGATATTTTGTAAATGTACTACCTTAAATATATCAAAACTTAATTTTTGATTTGTAATGTCATCAAAGAATCCTTAAAAAAGCACAGATAATTAATCAGCATATTAGAATGATTTTTGATCATGTGACACTGAAGACTGGAGTAATGATTCTGAAAATGCAACTTTAATTAGAGATACAAATACATTTTAATGTATATTAATATAGAAAAACATTTTTTTTAAATATTATTTGTTTCACATTATTAAATTTTTTTTCTGTATTTTTGATCAAATCAACACAGCCTTGATGAACATAAGAAACAAAATCTTACTGATCCCAATCTTTTGAGCGGTAGTGTATGTATATATATACAGTATCTCACAAAAGTGAGTACAACCCTCACATTTTAGCAACCATTTTAGTATATCTTCTCAGGGGACCAAACTATAGAAATAAAACTTGGATATATTTTAGATTAGTCAATGTGCAGCTTGTATAGCAGTATAGATTAACTGTCCCCTGAAAATAACTCAACACACAGCCATTATTGTCAAAATAGCTGGCAACAAAAATGAGTACACACTAAGTGAACTTGTCCAAAGTGTCAATATTTTGTGTTAGTGCCATTGTTATCTAGCACTGCCTTAATCATCCTGGGCATGGAATTGGCCAGAGCAGCACAGGTTGTTGCTGGGATTCTCTTCCACTCCTTTATAATGACATCATTCCGCTTGAGGATGCCCAACAGGTGTTCAAGAGGGTTCAGGTCTGGAGATGTACAGTCATCTTAGCAGTGTGTTTGGGGTTGTTATCATGTTGGAAAACTGCCATTCGGACCAGGTTCTGAAGTAAAGTCATCATGTTTTAATTCAGAATGTACAGTACATAATAGAATTCATATTTCCCTCAATTAACTGCAGCCCCAGACCATCATGCTACCAGCACCATGCTTGACTGTGCAAGACACAATTTTCTTGGTACTCCTCACCAGGGCATCGCCACACATGCTGGACACCATCTGAGCCAAACAAGTTTATTTTAGTCTCATCAGACCACAGGACATGGTTCCAGTAATTCATGCTGTTGGGCAGGTTGTCTTCAGCAAACTGTTTGCGGGCTTTCTTGTGAACCAGCTTCAGAAGAGGCTTCCTTCTGGGACAACGCCCATGTAATCCGATTTGTTACAGTGTGCGGAGTATGGTCGGAGCACTAACAAGCTGACCTACTTCTGCAACCTTTAAAGCAATGCTGGCAGCACTCATGCATCTGTTTTTTGAAGCCAGGTGCTGCACCTGACACACAGAACAAGTACTCAACCTCGTTGATCGACCCTTGCGAGGCCTATTCTGAATGAAACCCATGTTGGAAAACCTCTGTATGACCCTGACCACTGTACTGTAGGTTTCAGGGTGTTACTGAACCTCTAATAGCCTAGGCCATCTTTGTGGAGAGCAACAATTCTAAATCTCAAATCCTCAGAGTTCTTTGCCATGAGGTGCCATGTTGAACATCCAGTGGTCAGTATGAGAGAATTGTACTCAAAGCACCAAAGTTTAACTGCTCTAGTACTAGATACACAGCTTTGTATTGTCCTGACAAGCAGACAAAAACATAATTATGATGAAAAGGACATGTGGCTTTGCATGGTTAAACAACATACTGATGTTATGACTTAGGGTGTACCTACTTTTGTTGCCAGCTATTTTGACAATAACGGCTGTATGTTGAGTTATTTTTAGGGAACAGTAAATATATACTGCTATGCATGCTGCACATTGATTAATCTAAAATATATCCAAGTTTCATTTCTATAGTATTATCCCTTGAGAAGACATACTAAAATGGTTGCTGAAATGTGAGGGGTGTACTTTTTTGGAATCTGTGATGCTTTTTATTAGGATTCTTTGATGTATAAAACATTAAAAAGAACAGCATTTATTTTAAATAGAAATATTTTGGGGTTTATTCTTTCTTTTTTTTAAGAAATTAATACTTTTATTCAGCAATGATTGTTAGAAATATTGTTAGAAAAAAATGTTTTGAATAAATCATGTTCTTTTTAATTTTTTATTTGCTAAAGAATCCTGAAAAACTAACACAGGTTATAAATATTTGGCAGCACAACTGTTCCCAACATTGATTATTCTAATAATAAATCAGCATATTAATAATTTCAGAAGGATCATGTGGCACTAAAGACTGAAGTAATGGCTGATGAATATTCAGCTTTGGATCACAGAAATAAATTCTTTTTTAAAGTATATTAAAGTAGAAACCATTATTCAATATTGAAATAACATTTCACAATATTTTTCTGTATTTTTGATCAAATAAATGCAGCCTTGATGAGCATAAGAGTGTAATAAAACTGTCAACATTACAAAATGACTAAAATTAAGATAAAACACTGAAAATATAAAAAGAAGAGTTTATTCAAAATACTACTAAATATTGTAATAGTATATGAATAATACTAAAATAACTTGACTTTAATCAATTTGTACAGACATTACAGACAGTAAGATGATCGTCAGGTTTGATACAGACTAGTGCTGCAGTCATTAAAGCAAAAGAGAGACAAACCAAATACTAAGAGATTATAAATTCATATTAGTGAATATTGCATGTCAGTCAATCAATGTGAAACGCTTTGAAGACCACTGGTGTCCTGGGATGTGATGATTGACTCATTGCATATGCAACTTACTGTACATACAGTACAGTACGTACATCTTTACAACCCACAGAGATGTGTGCTAACATTAGCTCTGCCTCCACTCTCTGCTCTCATTGTGACTGCATAATGTCAGGCCCTTCATTACTCATCTTCACTGGAGTAACCAGAGTGAAGCTAGGCCATTTTCTCCCTATATCTGGCCAATCAGAGCACACATCCCCGCTATTTTTGGACAAAAGACGTACAATATCAATTCCCTGAGCTGATGAGAACTAATTCTGAGCTAGCTGGTGATGCTCTGCATAGTCCACACAGACACACAGCCGGTCTTCATCAGAGCGTCACAGCAGTGTAAAGCACTGTTTTCTCAGGATTAAGCAGTTATGATTGAACCAAGGTGGAGTTTTGAGGGAATTTATCTGCTAGATCCAATGAGGAGAGGTTAAACATTTCTGTTCTTCGTGACACCTGTGACTAGAGCAGCAGCGCTCTCATTACTTCTGTCCTTCCTCTGACACAATTTATTTCAGAGCCTCTCGGTTCACCCAAAAATGGAAAATGATGACACAGTTTACTCACATGTTGTTTCAAACCCAGGTAGATCTCAATGAAGCATTTCCAAGTCACACAAGTTCACCTTTAACGTACGTTATACGTCATTGAAGAGAAGTCTGTCATTTCAACAGATTGAATTATGATATTTTGATTAAACATTAGGAGATCATATTAAAAAAAAGAGAGACAATTGTGAATAATTTATTATAAGGCAAAATAGCATATATTTAGAAAATGCCATTTCATGCAGACTTTAAAATCAAAAAAATAAACAAAAAAATTAGGACCATATGTTAATTAATGTAATGCATCTAGATGTTTTACTTTTTTCTAATTCATATCTTCTCCAAATAAAGATTTTATTTTATTTTATTTTATTTTATCCATTGTCAATCTCTTTAGTCTAACTGGTCAAAAGGACAACCAAGACTACCATGATGTAAAATACTATAAATAGTATTTTTATTTTATTTTATTTTATTTTATTCATTGTCAATCTCTTTAGTCTAACTGGTCAAAAGGACAACCAAGACTACCATGATGTAAAATACTATAAATAGTATTTTTATTTTATTTTATTTTATTTTATCCATTGTCAATCTCTTTAGTCTAACCGGTCAAAAGGACAACCAATACTACTATGATGTAAAATACTTCAATACAATATTTTATTTTATTTTATTTTATTATTTTAGTTTAGTTTAGTTTAGTTTAACGTTATCCATTATCTTTCTTTTTAGTCTAACAGGTCCAAAATACAACCAAGACAACCATGATGTAAAATACTTTAAATAGTATTTTATTTGATTATATTTGATTATTTTTTAATATTGATGTGATTATTTTATTTTATTTTATTTTATTTTATTTTATTTTATTCTTTTATTTTATTTTAGTTTAGTTTATTTTAATTTTATTCATTATCATTCTTTTTAGTCTAAAAGGTTGAAAATACAACCAATACTACTATGATGTAAAATACATTAAAGTATTTTTTTTAAACAATTTTTATTTTATTTTAAGTCTAACAGGTCCAAAGTGCAGCCAATACTACCGTGATGTAAAAGACTTTAAATAGTATTTTTATTTTATTTTATTTTATTTTATTAAAGCTATCCATTTCATTATTTTAGACTAATAGGTCCAAAATACAACCAAGGCTACCATGATGTAAAATACTACTTAAAAATAGTATTTTATTTTATTTTATTTTATTTTATTTTATTTTATTTTATTTTATTTAAGCTGTCCATTATCATTATTTTTAGTCTAACAGGTCCAAAGTGCAGCCAATACTACCGTGATGTAAAATACTTTAAATTTTATTTTATTTTATTTTATTTTATTTTATTTTATTTTATTTTATTTTATTTTATTTTATTTTATTTTATTTTATTTTATTTTATTTTATTTTATTTTATTTTATTTTATTTTATTTTATTTTATTTTATTTTATTTTATTAAAGCTATCCATTTCATTCTTTTAGACTGATAGGTCCAAAATACAATCAAGACTACCATGATGTAAAATACTACTTAAAAATAGTATTTTATTTTATTTTATTTTATTTAAGCTGCCCATTATCATTATCTTTAGACTAACAGGTCTAAAGTGCAGCCAATACTACCATGATGTAAAATACTTTAAATAGTATTTTTATTTTATTTTACTTTTATTTTATTAAAGCTGTCCATTCTTTTAGACTAATAGGTCCAAAATACAACCAAGACTACCATGATGTAAAATACAACTTAAAAATAGTATTTATTATTTTATTTTATTTTATTTTATTTAAGCTGTCAATTATCATTATTTTTAGTCTAACAGGTCCAAAGTACAGCCAATACTACCGTGATGTCAGTTACTTTAAATAGTATTTTTATTTAAACAATTTTTATTTTATTTTATTTTATTTTATTGCAATAATGATTTGTCATTGTGCTGAAGAGAGGACATCCTTAAAATTACAAGGTCACAGTGAAAAAAAAAGTAAAAATTGTGGTACTACAAAAAGGCTTTGTTTTCTTTAAGCAAAATATAATTTTGTATTTATTTTATTTTTGGCTCATATGACACAGACATGTATATAGGAGGTTTTATGAGATTCACCCAACCAATTTATTATTTTTTTATTTCATTAAACACAAAAGAATATAGCCAAAATGTGGCTATAATACACCATAAAATGACATTCAACGACGTCAGTTTTGAGGAGCTTCCCCTTTAAATGAGGATGTGAGATGGAAGGGTGCAGCTGAGGACAGAGGAGCTCTGCTTGATTCATACATACCAAGTGCAGTTTAGACCATGAAACCTCACACTTCCAGCATATATGAATGTGCTTCTATGGCATCCACATGAATGTACGTGTGTTGAGTCAGTGCTCAGGGCATCTGCTCGGGTATTTTTCATTTAGGGGTGTCAGCTGAGGTGACTCAAACACAATCTCATGTCATATGAGTTTAACCACACTGAGCTGTGACTCAGCATCTCGTTTAGTTCTCTATACATGTGCTTTTTCATATCTCTAGGTCTTTTCTCTCTTCTTTTTTAATGGCTCTTTCCCTCTCTCTTTCTGTGTCTCATTTTTCTGTCTCTTTTCCATTGGCCTGTCAGCTGATTAGATAATGCAAATACATTATTTATAACACTTCACTCCTTCTGAGGCCTTTATGGGATGCCTAGCAACCAAGCAATTGTATCATACGGTGCAAGAGAGCTGATAATGAGACATAGAACCAGTGTTAAGGCCGTTTCATACGAGACGTGGCATGCATTAAAATCAGCCGAGGCAGAGCACGCTTTATGCTTCCACAGGCTGATACTGCTTTGGTCATCATGCACATGCACCAAGCCACAATGTTATAACATGTTGAATTTGGCTTGCTAGGAGCCAAATTCATTGTATTACTTTGTTTTTTGGTTTGCTGTGCTTTTTTGTAGGGATGCACAATTAGGCCAAAAATGTTATTGTTATTGTTATACAAAATTAGAAATATGTAAAAGCAGTATTGAATAATATTTTAGAGTATTTAAAAATTAGAAAAATTACAATACTTATAAATAGTTTAAATATAAAAATATAAATATTTTACATCATGGTAATATTGATTGTACTTTGAAAAATACCATTCTGTGATCAAATGTGTGATTTAAAATGCATTTTTTTTTTTAAAGAACTCCAGGTTTGCTGTGCTTTTTTGTTTGTTTGGCCCAATATTTTGTGATTATATGTCAATACAATAAAAAAATTTTTTAAGCCAATTAATAATTACTAAATGTGTTATTATTATTAATTTAACATTATTATTATTAAATAAATATTACACCAATTAGTAAATATTACTATTGTAATATTTCACTGTAAAATGAAAAAAAAAAAAAAACAGTTTGATGTTACTGTAATATTACATTAATTATATTTTAATTTCTTCAATGTTTATTTTGTAATTTTGGCAATATAATAATAATAATAATAATAATAATAATTCTTATTATTATTATTAAATAAAAATATTATGCCAATTAATAAATATTACTATTGTAAAAAAGTTTATTATTACTGTAACATTACAATAATTATATTTATATGTTAATTTCTTCATTCTTCATTTTGTGATTTTATGTCAATATAATAATAAGAATTATTATTATTATTAAATAAAAATTATTATTATTATTAAACTAAAATTATTATTATTATTCAATTAAAAATATTACACCAATTAATAAATATTACTATTGTAATATGTTGCTGTAAAATTATTTCTTATGATATTACAGATTATTACTGTAATATCACAATATTACAGTACAATATTACATATTATATTTTAATTTTAATATTAATTTTAATATTTTAATATTTTAACTTATTCATTTTGTGAGTTTGGCAATATAATAATAATAATAATAAAAATAATAATAATGATTATTATTATTATTATTATACAATTACAAATATTACATCAATTAATAAATATTACTATATTACAGTAATATCAAAATAACAGTTTGATATTACTGTAATATTACAATAATTACATTTATATTTTAATATCCTTATTCTTCATTGTGTTTTTGTCAATATAATGATAATAATAATTATTATTATTGTTACTATTGCAATATTTCACTGTAAAATTAAAAAGATTAATAAAAGTTTGATATTACTGTAACATTGCAATAATATTTAAAATTTTATTTCTTCATTTTTCATTTCATGATTTTAGGTCAATATAATAATAATAATAATCATTATTATTATTATTATTATTATTAAATTAAAGTATATTGTGTATTTGAGTATATTAAAATATTAAGCAAATTAATAAATATTACTTTTGTAAAATTTTATTGTCAAATTTAATGTTTTTTTAAGAAAAAAATGTATTACTTAGTTATTACTATAACAATGCAATAATGACATTTGTATTGTACTTTCTTCGTTTTCAAATAATAAACCATCAGCATTTTTATGCAGGCAGCTTCTCCTTTGTTGATGACAGGTTTATAAACCTTTCTCATTACAAATCGAATAAAATTGATAAAATTGAACATTGTGTTCCCGAATACACATTAAGTTTGTGTCTGCGTGAAAATGCATGAATTAGTGTTTGTACTATGCGTGTGTGTGTTGTCTGTCTTGTAGCTGACACTTGTAATCGTAGCTTGTCCCAGCTGGATGGGATCTTTATCCCATTGGATTAGTAGAGTTCAGATGCAGGGCTGTGACCCTACCCCAGTTCTTCAAGTGACACCTCTATTACACCACTACATAAAAACAAGCTAGTTTATGTCGACGTATGCCACCCTCAAGTCTATTTACATTGTAAATCCCCCTGATTGTGCTTTGCTGTATAGTCCTCTAGGTATATGACTCCATAAAAACACCAGAATCACCAGTTTGGCCTCTTGCTGAGCTGTGATTGGTCTGTGGGCCTGTCAGTCAGTGTGTTATGATCGTTCTTTCAAAACATGCCCTGCCTGTGGCTGCTTCTTTCACTGGTGTCTGTGAGAGCCTCATTTCCTGCCTCGCTTTTCCCTCCTCGCTTTTCTCTCTCCCCAGCGGAGTCATTCTCCTCTCTAATGTGCTTTTGAAGTGCCTGCATAATCAGCAGTCATGTGCCACCACCCAGAAAATACAACTCTGCATTGATGTGTGTGTGCTGAACGAAGATGAAATGTAATTGCAAAGAGTAAATCATGCTGTTGTTGGCAGGATTAGGGAAAGTAACACAATTTAACTCTAGGCATTCACACATGCTGTTCTAAACACACTTCATGCCATACTGTTAATTGGCAATATAAATTACATTGAGGTTTTAGATTCAAGAAGCTTTATTGGCATTGACATACTGCTGCTGCACATAACATATAAAACAATCTCATATATAACATACAGTTGTGATCAAAAGTTTAGATTCTTCTAAATGTTGTTTTACCAAAATGCATGTTATTGTTTATTTAGTACTTCACATGAAAGATGTTTACATATAGTCCACACGAGAAAATAATAGTTGAATTTATAAAAATGACCTGGTTCAAAAGTTTATATACACTTGATTCTTAATACCATGTTGTTACCTGAAAAATGTGGGTTTTTTTAGTGATAGTTGTTCATGAGTCCCTTGTTTGTCCTGAATAGTTAAACTGCCTGCTTTTCTTCAGAAAAATCCTTCAGGTCACACTAATTCTTTGGTTTTTCAGCATTTTCATGCATTTGAGCCCTTTCCATCAATGACTGTATGATTTTGAGGACAACTGAGGGACTCATATGCAACTACTACAGAAAGTTCAAACGCTCACAGATGCTCAACCATGCATTAAGAGCCAGGGGGTGAAAACTTAAATTTAATTTATTGTCTTCTGGGAAACATGTAAATATCTACTGTAGTCTCTGAAGGGCAGTACTAATTAAAAAAAATATATTATATTTAGGCAAACTAAGAAAAATGTAGACATCTCCATTCTGTTCAAAAGTTTTCACCCCCGGCTCTTAAAGCATCAAGGGTTCAAATACACAAAAATGCAAAAAAAATTTCTGGAAGAACAGCAGGCAGTTTAACTAACAGGACAAGCAAGGGACTCATGAACAACTATCATTAAACAAAAAACCACAGCTGTGGATCATTCAGGTAACAACACAGTATTAGGAATCAAGTGTATGTAAACTTTGAAACAAGGTCATTTTTATAAATTCAACTATTATTTTCTCTTGTGGACTATATGTGAACATCTTTTATATAAAATATCTTATTCAGGTCAGCACTGAATAAAAAAAAATAGCAAGCATTTTGTATGATTTCTCTTATTTTGGTAAAATATGTATTCAGATTCACGTATAATTTGTATATAGCACATTAGTACATACACTGGATCGTCTTTTCTATATTTATTCCAATCACATGTTAATTTTTGCCTCTTTCTGATTCTGATTCTGAAAATAATTAACATTTTGCAGATTCTGAAAAGGGGATGTACATGAAATGAAATGTACATGAAATCACCCCATAGCCGATCTAGACAGGTGGAGCTGGGGAAGGTGGAGGGTTTCTGAAGCGCACTACAACTGCTACAGCAAGCACTAGCCTGGGTATTTGAATTTTAAACAGCAAGCTCATTGGCTTATATTGTAAAAAAGAAACCAATCAGCTGTGCCATGTGAATAATCTTGTGATTATATCAGACTGAGTCGGCCTGTGCCATCTGGAGTTTCATGACGGAACTTTGAACTTTGTATGGGATTGTTTTGACAACATTGTTCTCTACATGCAAAACATTTCAAAAGCGCGAAGGAAAAAAGTTTTCCATTTCCACTGTTGTTGTGGAGACATACTCAGAAATACTCTGTTTTCTACTTGATTCTAAGTTTACCGCTTTCCACTTCACCCATACAAACACTTTTATGTACAGTGCATCCAAAAAGTATTCCCAGCGCTTCACTTTTTCCAGATTTTGTTATGTTACAGCCTTATTCCAAAATGGATTAAATTAATTTCTTCCAAATTCACATGAAAGAAATTTGTTTAAAATCTTTAAAACATTCAGCTCAGGTGCATCCTGTTTCCATTGATCATCCTTGAGATGTTTCTGCAACTTGATTGGAGTCCACCTGTGGTAAATTCAGCTGATTGGACATGATTTGGAAAGGCACACACCTGTCAATATAAGGTCCCACAGCTAACAGTGCATGTCAGAGCACAAACCAAGTCTGTACAGACCTCCGAGACAGAATTGTATGAAGGCACAGGTCTAGGGAAGGGTACAGAAAAATTTCTGCAGCATTGAAGAGCAATCCCAATGAGCACAGTGGCCCATCTATAAATGGAAGAAGTTTGGCTGTGCACTGATGCTCCCCTTCCAACCTGATGGAGCTCGAGAGGTGCTGCAAAGAAGAATGTAAGAAATTGCCCAAAAATAGTTGTAGCGTCATCTTCAAAAAGAATTGGTGCTAAAGGTGCTTCAACAAAGTACATGTTTTTTTTGGTTTGATTTCAAACAAACTTCTTTCACGTTATCAAGGTATTGTTTGTAGAATTTTGAGGAAAATAATTTAATCCATTTTGGAAAAAGGCTGTAACATAACAAAATGTGCAAAAAGTGAAGTAGTGTGAATACTTTCCGGATGCGCTGTATAGAGTGATGTGTAGCATCAGCATACTGTCACAAAATACGAAAAAATAGCTTTATTCTCCTTCTCTTCCTGTCCACAGGGGAAGTTATTGGTGCGCACTGGCCGGGTGAGTCTTGGGGAGAAGATGCTGAGGGACGCGATACAGGTAGAGAACACGGCACATGAGGCCTGGAGCGGCTTAGGGGAGGCACTGCAGAGCAGAGGCAGCGCACAGGCTCCCGACTGCTTCCTCACCGCACTGGAGCTGGAGTCTAGCTGCCCGATACGGCCCTTCACCATCATCCCACGAGAACTCTGACACATCTCTGACGCTCATGAATGACTGGAGCGAATGCTGTTCATCAATCACTTTAATGACACATACTGTATAACAATAACATTCCACATTTAGGCTTTTTACTCTAATGAAAGGGAATGATCTAAAGGTGTGGTCACATCAGTGAAATATCAGCTAAACTTTGCAGGCAAAGAATGTTTTTTTGCATTGTCAATAGATTTGTATAACGCATCGATCACACAGATATCTCTTTCAAATCAAGCAGCTTTTTGTTAAATCATCGTGGGGAATTTGCAGGAACAAATCGAATATGAGCGCAATCTAGGTGGGGAACTTTTCGAACTCTCGATTGTGTGGATTCATGTGAAAATGACTTTTGCATATCTATAGCAGGTGGAGCTGGGGAAGGTGGAGGGTTCCTAAAGCGTGCTGTGCTACAGCAAGCACTAGCCAAATTTGCATAATCAAATTGAACACAAGCAAAATATGCATGGGGAACTTTGTTTTTTACTTAACTCTCAGTCAAAACATACAGTCGGATTTCCTATTGTAATCCCACCTTTAGAGTCAGATTTATCAACAGCTTGCGCCAACGCAAGTACTTAAGGTATTTACTAAAGATGCACAGCAAAAAATTAGCGATAAAAAGTCATGGACAGGGTTATATTTGCAGCTGACCTTTTTGCATATTTGTAAGGGTATTTTTTCAGACGCAAATTTATTGGACGGAAGTATTTAGTATTTTTTTGTCATTATTTACCACCCCCAAAAGCATGTCTTAACCCATTTTGTGCTTGACATGGCTTTGATTGTTGCTGCCACTGGGAGGCAGCTCAGACAAATATGAAAGCCTCTTTCCACCATTGAATTAAAAATATAAAAAGGTTATTGAGACTTTTTTCTCACAATTCTGACTTTTTTTCCTCAGAATTGCGTGATATAAATTCACAATTCTGACTTTTTTCCAAGAATTACGTGATATAAGTTCTTCCACAGTTCTTGGACCACTTCTTTTCTCTGTCTACATGGCATCACTAAGTTCTGTCATTCAGAAGCATGGCTTTTCTTATCACTGCTATGCTGATGACACTCAACTCTACCTCTCATTCCATCCTGATGATCCGACGATAGCTGCTCGGATGTCAGCTTGTCTAACAGACATTTCTTACTGGATGAAGGACCATCATCTTCAACTAAACCTTGCCAAGACTGAATTGCTTGTGGTTCCATCAAACCCATAGTTTCATCACAATTTCACCATTCAGTTGGGCACATCAACCATAACTCCTTCAAAAACAGTCAGAAACCTTGGAGTTGTGATTGATTGATCAACTGACTTTCTCAGACCACATATCTAAAACTGCCCGGTCCTGCAGATTAGCTTTATTCAACATCAAGAAGATCCGACCCTTTCTTTCGGAACATACTTCACAACTCCTTGTTCAAGCTCTTATTCTATCCAGACTGGACTATTGCAATACTCTATTGGCAGGTCTTCCAGCCAGCTCTATCAAACCTTTACAGTTAATCCAGAATGCAGCGGCAAGACTAGTTTTTAACGAGCCGAGAAGGACGCACGTCACTCCTCTCTTCATCAGTCTGCATTGGATACCAGTAGCTGCTTGCATTAAATTCAAGGCATTAATGTTTGCCTACAGAACCACCACTGGCTCTGCACCCCTTTACTTGAATTCATTACTTCGGACTTATGTGCCCTCTAGAAGCTTGCGTTCTGCAAGTGAACGGCGCATTATTGTGCCATCCCAAAGAGGCACAAAATCACTTTCGCATTAAATGTACCCTCCTGGTGGATTTTTCTCACAATTCTTACTTTATAACAAGCAATTACGAGTTTATATCACACAATTCTGAGAAAAAGTCTGATTTGTGAAATTAAACCTCACAACTGAGAAAAAAGTCTGAATTGAGAAATGTAAACCTGCAATTGTGAGAAAAAGTCGCAATTACCTTTTTTTTTTTAATTCATTAAACAGGCTTCCTTAAAGAACAGAGAGTGCATGTTAAAAAGGGGAGAATTTTTTCCACTAATATTCATTTATTTGGAATGCCAGAGGATTAGCATTGTCTCTGCTTGTTTGCGATCTTATGCTAATTAACACAACACTTTATAGTGTGTTGGTCATTATGGAAATGAGATGTTGTGGAAATAATGTCAGAACTGCGAGATAAACACTCACGATTGACTTTTTTCCTCAGAATTACGTGATATAAACTCAGAATTGCAAGAAATAAAATTAGAATTGCGAGACAAAAACTCTAAACTATTATCCTTCAACTCGGGCTGTTTCTTAAAATTGTGAGTTTGTCTCGCAGTTCTTACTCTATAACAAGCAATTGTGAGTTTATATCACGCAATTCTGAGAAAAAGTCAGATTTGCGAGGCTTTATATCACAATTCTAAGAAAAAAAGTCAGAATTGTGAAATCAAAACTCACCACTGAGAAAAAAGTCGCAATTGTGAGAAAAAGTCGCAATTACCTTTTTTTTTTATTCAGCGACAGTAACAGGCTTCCATAAAGAACAGAGAGTGCATGTTAAAAAGGAGAGAATTTTTTCCACTAATATTTATTTATTTGGAATGACAGAGGATTAGCATTGTCTCTGCTTGTTTGCGATCTTATGCTAATTAACACTACTCTTTATAGTTTGTGTTGGTAATTATGGAAATGAGATGTTGTGTTCTTTCATTTGTGTATTATCAGTAGATCACCTGCAGAACTTTCCACTCCCATGGGGCTATTTTTTGGAATTGCGCTCTTGCGCTAATTTACCTTGTTTAGTAAATCTGGCTCTTAGTCTGGTGGAAGTTATCTAAACAGCTAACATCTTTTACAGAACAAAAAAATACATTAGCCCAGGATTATGCCAAGTTCTTTCATGAAACTCTAACTCTAATTGGCACAAGCTGGTTCATGTTGCATACGCAGCCAATGAGCTTGCTGCTTTACATTTAGATGGCTGGTTAACAGTCACTAGAGCATTTCGCAGCACGTGTTCAGAGTTCCTCTGAAACCCTCCACCTCCCCAGCTCCACCTGTATAGATATAGCAGTAGCAAGTTTCTGTACTCGCCTTGCAGCAGCAACAGCAATAATCTACTACAACAATTCAGCAACGTAGCAGATCTATTCTGCCAAAACCAAAAACATTAACATTGTCATATCCATCACTATGCTAAAATCTTGCAAGAGTTCAAATAGCGCCACCCTTGTGACCGAAACACAACACAGAATGACTGAACACATTTTCTTACTGCCGTAGTTTTTGCAAATATGCTGCAACAATCTTGTTTCTCAGGGAAAAACTGCGACTTTTGAGCTTACTTTAAATTCTTTAGTATTTATAAGCCTGGTAATCATCTGTGCTACATGTTGTTTAAAAATTCTTCTCATAAAAAGTGATTTTGCAATCCTAGTGTCTCTTGTATTCATTTTGTATCTTATGTAATGTTTCCAGTGCTGTTGGAGAAAGCCTTGGTCTTCTTTCTCTGGGGCGACTGTGGTTGCCTAGCAGCCAGGCCTTGTTTGAGTTTCTGGGGAGGCTGTTGGATCTTCAGCACGTGGGTCTAAAGCCTCACGGAAAACGGCGCTGTGCTATTTTAGCTGGTTTTCTTTGATGACTGGATCAAGATAGTAATTAGGGAAAGCATTGGACGCATAGACCATTGAGTTGAGTTATGTAAGCGTTATAAGTGGGATTCTTGTTTACTTGCACACATCTACAGTAAACATGCCTACTGATTCTCCTGGCAAGCGTGCTTTAAATGGTATCTCTGTCATCCTCCTCTTTCTATTGTTTGAAACCGGTCTTTCTTGAATCTCTTTCTGAATCAGTTTTATAGAGCTTTGTTTTTTTTCAAGCGCACTAGTACATTATATTGCTAGAATATTTTTTCTAAGTACATAAAAAAGGGTAAGAGATTTATATAAATAGCTTGACGTGATGCATAAAAACATATTTGCTAATGTAGTCTACCAGCATTAAATTTTAAATGTCTCATTTAATTTTTAACATATTTTGTCATTACGTATTTATTTATTCTCTTCTGTTAGTGGTTATGACCTGCAGTTGGAGTGGCAGTGTTGATATATGGGATTATTTGGAAAGGTTTTGACTGATAAATTCATGCTGTTTATCTCTTAGCATCCGCCTGTATAATTATCTTGACCAAGCCAGCCGAGCGATCCCAGCGTCCCTTCACATAACAATGTTCCTGTATGGCTCACACAGGAGAGCTGGGCTCATTATGGTGCAGACATTTTGAAAGAAAAGGGAATGATTAAATGGAGGCCTTTGAAGTGGAAGATTGTCCTTTGAGATTTCCTTAGTGAATCATTTAATGGAGCACAACAACAGGGTTTTGGAAGAAAAACTCCCAATCAGGTTCTCCATAGAGAAACAGATTATGTACAAAGGTTTTAGGACAGATATACCACATGTTCTGAAATTGTTAAAGGGATAGTTCACCCAGAAATGAAAAATATGTCTTCTTTACCGTCAAACCTGTATGGCTCCTTCAATTGAACACAAAAGAATAATTTGAAAGAATGTTGGTAACCACCAGTTTCGATTTTCAATAGCTTCGAAATATTTTCTTTCGCATTCCACAGAAGAACGTCATAGAGGTTTGGAATGACATGAGGGTGATAAAAGAAGGCAGGGTTTAAATTTTTGGGTGGATGATCAATTGTTCAAATTAAGTTCCACAACAAACTTATCCAACAATGTCTTTATGGACCTTGCTTTGTGCATTGGGCCACAGTCATGCTGGACTAAAAAAGGGCCTTCCACAAACTGTTCCCACAAAGTTGAAAACATAGTACGTCATAGTCCCAAAAATAAAAATTCTGTCATTAATTACTCACCCTCATGTTGTTCCAAAGACCTTTGTTCATTCAGAAGTTATTTTTGATGAAATCTGACGGCTTTTTGACCCTGCATAGACAGCACCACAACTGATACGTTCAAGGCCCAGGAAGGTAGTAAGGACCATATAATAGTCCATGTGACATCAGTGGTTCAATCCAAGGCCCCAACATTTTATCTCTCTCCACCAAACTTAACAGATGACACAATGCAGTCAGGCAGATAATGTTCTCCTAACATCAGCCAAACGCAGACTCATCCATCAGACTGCCAAACAGAAGTGTGATTTGTCACATCATAGAACAGGTTTCTACTGCTCCAGAGTCCAGTGGTGACATACTTTATGTCACTCTTGAGACTTGCATACTGCTCGGCCATTGAAATCCATTCCATGAAGTATGTATAAGGGCTTTGCTTAGACTGGTGACCAAGAAGCTGTTGGTCACTCTAGTTGAGCTCCATGGTCATATATGCAGATTGGAGAAACGTAGAGAAGGACAAACATCACTGCAACACTCCACTGATCTGGGCTTTATGGTGGTGTGGACAAACTCAATCCTCTCCTCAGTGGAGACACATGAAAACTTGGAATTTGCAACAAAACACCTAATGAACCCTCAGATTGTGAGGAACAAGATTCTCTGGTCTGATGAACCTCAATTCTAAGCATCATGTTTGGAGGAAACTAGGCACTACTCATCACCTGCACAGTAGCATCCCAAAAGTAAAGTGTGCTGGTGGCAGCCTCATGCTGTGGGGCTGTTTTTCAACGACAGGGACTGAGGAACTCATCAGAGTGGAAGGAAAGCTCAACATAGCAAAATATAGAGAGAGCCTTAATGAAAACCCAGTCCAGAGCATTCAGAACCTCAGACTGGGCAGAAGGTTCACCTTCCAACAGGACAATGACCCTAAGCCAGGGGCGTCGGAACTATTGTATGTGGGTGGGACAGGACCCACCCACGTTTGAAGACCAATGATACTGGACCCACCCACTTTTACCGTCTCTAATTCAGCGAATACGTCTGTGTACTTTTCAGAGCGCTGTCAGTCAAATCTATTGTATTACGAATGCCCTTAGAAATTCAACTCCGTTTAGCTACAGCCTTAAATTACACACTGCTGTTTTCTTAAATCCATTCCACTTGGCTCAATCAGAGTCCATATAAATTCAACACATTTCGTGTTTTCACTCCCGAGACACAGCAAAGTAAACAAAGCAGCATCCCTAATGGTACTTTATTAAACTTTTCGATTTCTTCATTCATTTTTATTTAAATTGAAAACAAATGCTTTTCCAATGTGATATGAGATGAAAAAAGGAAGACAAACGATTTCGGCAAAAGGCGGATACAAACTTGTGTCTCTCACGTCAAAAACAATGTGTTACGCGTATTTTCATGTACGCCACTGAAAATGTTATTTTATATCCATCTTTTGTAATGTTAATGTTGTGACGTTGTGGGCAAAGATAATGCAAATAGCCCCTGCCAAAAAGGTGGCCTATTTGCACTTTGTGTAAAAAGACAGTTAATTTAAAAGACCCCAGACTACAAAAAATAGCATATACTACAGTAAAAAAAAAAAAAAAATTCTGGGGGAGGAGTCACCCACAGCCTAGGGTTCAACCCAGTCAAACTTTTCTGGAGAAACCTGAAAATGTCTGCCAGCCCCCATCCAAGCTGCCAGCCCCCATCACCTCTGAGCTTGAGAGGTGAAGAAGTGAGGAGAAGAATAACAGATAATTGCCAAATGCAGATCATACCCAAAAAGACTTGAGGCTGTAAAGGTGCTTCAAGTTAAGGGTATGAATACTTATGCAATGTACTTATTTCAGTGTTTTATTTTTAGTAAATGTGCAAAGTTGTCACAAATCTGTTTATTATGGTGTATGGAGTGTAGATTGATGTGGATTTAAAGCAGTTTAGCATCATAACATAGCAAAATAATGGAAAACAAATGGATACTTTTGAATACTTTTGCAAAGCACCGTACGCGTTCTTCTACTGCCGAATTACTGCTCACAATTTGTTGAGTCAACTTAAAATAATTTGTTACCCTGCTGCCTTAAGAATTTCAAGTTGAATCAATTCAAATATCTTGTTGTCACTTAGTACAACTTAACATTGACTTAACTTCTTTGAGTTGACTAAACTTAAAATTAGGCAGCCATGTAACAAATTATTTTAACTCTACAAATTGTTTTTTACAGTATATACATAGCCTTTATTGAATCTTTTATTCAATGATTACAATTCTTCAAGCAGGTCTATTTTTTTGTGTTCTGTTTATGGTGAGGCAGAATTATGCCGAAAATGTTATTATTTATAGAAAATCAATGACGCTCAACATATCCTCCTGAAAGCTGTGTTTAAGAATGTCCATGATCATTGACCAATTATGTAAAATTATTGGGAAATAAGAGAGGTTTGCTGAAAAAAAACAGTGATTATGTGCTAATGAAACAAAGCTAGTGATGCTGTGAAAAACTTTTCTCTCAGGTTTCACTGTGCTGTGTGTGTGACACTGTCCCTGGGCCTCGGACGGTTCTCTGGTTACTCACAGGTGGCAGGCCAGGCCTTTTGCTACTGCTTAGACTGGGGTGGGACCCTGGAGTCATGGAAGGTCAGATGTCCAGACCGAGTTACACCCCTGACAGCTGGCTGCCCACTGATTGATGCGTTTGTTTTTTGATGAGGAAGGTACAAAGGTATGATGTTGGAAAATGACACAAACCCAGTGACATTTTGTGTTTTTTGTATTTTTGCTATTTATTTATTATTATTTTTGTATTTATATTATTAATATAATTTTTATTTATTTATTTGTTTGTTTGTTTTGCAGAAGGTAGGTCATACTTAGGACTAAATAAAATTTATTGGTGTATTAAATGGGTCATATCATGACAAATCCAATGTTGTCAATATGCTTACCCTTCCAAAGACAGGGTTATTATAGTTAATTAAAACTAAAACCAATAAATGCATTAAAATAAGTTTTATTACTTGAAATAATAGTAAAAGAAAATATCTAAAAATGTTTATTTCTCATTTTCATTTAGTAACTCTAAAAACTTTAGTAAAACCTTTGTAAACACCATGACTAAAACAATATATACACTAGGTGTCAAAAGTTTTTGAACAGTAAGATTTTGAATGTTTTTGAAAGTCTCTTCTGCTCAGCGAGCCTGCATTTATTTGATCAAAAGTACAGCAAAAACAGTACAATTTTTACTATTTAATAGTTCAATATATTTTAAAATGTAATTTATTTCTGATTTCAAATCGGAATTTCAGACTCATTACTTCAGTCACATGATCCTTCAGAAATTATATTTTTCTGATTTGCTGCTCAAAAAAACATTTATTTTTATTATTATTATGTTGAAGCCAGCTAAGTACATTTTCTTCAGGTTTCTTTGATGAATCGAAAGCTCAGAAGAACAGCATTCATCTGAAATAGAAATCTGAAAATCTCAAATTTTATCTCAGATAAATACTGATCTTTGGATCTTTGAATAAAATGTCCTCAACTGTTTTAAATATTGATGGAAAAATGTGACACTGAAGACTGAATGATGCTGAAAATGTAGCATTGATCACAGGAATAAATTACATTTTTAAATATATTCAAATAGAAAACAGTTATTTTAAATAGAAAAAAAAAATCACAATATTACAGTTTTTTCTGTATTTTAGATCAAATAAATGCAGGCTTGATTAGCAGAAGTTGTTTCTTTAAAAAACATCACAAATCTTACTGTTCAAAAACGTTTGACCGGTAGTATATTTAAAAATAAAAAGTAATTCAAAATATTATATATATATATATATATACTGAAAAAAAAAATGATTACCTAAATTAATTCCAATAAAAAAAAGTTAACATTACTGAATCAAGCTAAATATTATTTTACACGAACAAAACTAATTTGAATGGTAAGATCAGGCAGAAATAGCTCTTTAACTTAACAGCTGCAGGTTTAACTTAACAGCTACCACTTTTACAGTGTACAAATAACACAATCTGACTGAATAACTATACAGCATAAATTATTTTATTAATGTGTCATAATGTGAGCCAGTCACTATAAGATGGGACAATTAAAAACTTTTTTAAATTATATAAATTTATTAATTGCACTGCAAAAAAATAAAAAAATAAAATAAAATAAAATAAAATAAATAAATAAATAAATAAATAAATGTTTTTCTTGCTTAGTTTTTCTTGCTTAGCTTTTTGTCTTGTTCCAGCCAATATATCTAAAAATTCTTAAATCAATGATTTTCTAGAAAAGTAAAAATTATTGTCTTGTTTTCAGAAAAAATACGTCAAAATTAAGTAAGTTTTTGCTTAGAACAAGCCAAATAATCTGCCAACGGGGCAAGCTAAATAATCTTATTTCAACTAGAAAATAAGATTATTTTGCTTGTTTCTTAATTTTTACTTATTTTTTCTGAAAATAAGACAATTTTTACTTGTCTAGAAAATATGTAGATATTTTAGCTGGAAACAAGATATAAAATCTAAGTAAGAAAAACATTTTTTGCAGTGTTACTGAATCAGTTTCAACAACCACAACGTGAGTTTTCAAGGTTGTAACCTTGCTTTCACCTTCACATTCGGAGTACTCAATCAGTTGTTGTTCTCAGGATGGAAATAAGCTGCTTCGTAATTTGCACTGTTCATATTTCACAAACAATACTACATCTCCCCACTGTCCTGCTCCCAGACCATTCTCTTTAAAGTATTATGAGTCATATAATAGACCTGTGATGTAGTACCAGCACCTGTCCATTGCAATGTAAAATGATACGAGGCCTCCAACCATTTTTTGTCTCGTGTGATATTGACTCTGAACATGACCCTGTTAGAAAAGACTTGTGTGATTGCATGAAGCCCTACAGCATCACCTGACAGCACAATTGTCTTGTTCACATTCTATTTTGGGAAGAATGGAAATGGTCACCATTTTAGCAACGCAATAATACTTACTCACTTATCTTGAGCACGCGTATACTAATTTTGTACTGACTTTGTGCAGTTGTTGATTTGACACCAATGGTTTTGCTTTCCCTTCTTGCTTAATGCTTTTATAAAACAATATATATGAGCAATATCACATGAGTAAACCATGTGATATCGCTTTATATCAGCATGGCTGTGATTCGGCCATAGGCTGTATATATAAACACATGTAAGCTACATTCTCAGTATCATTAATGTCCACGGAATTATTCAGGACCTCAACAATGGAGTTAATCCAGCTATTGGTGTGAGAGCGTTGTAAACAGCTGTTTTATTATGTGACACTGGCCTCTTTGTTCATGCTGAATGAGTTATGTGAGTGTGAGAGTCATCACAAAGCTTTGTACATTATAGGGCCAGACAGTTCATAATATAACAGACATAACAATGAGAATTTCCCTTGTGAAAATAATGCGTAAATGTATTAAATGTGCACCTGTAGTGTACTTCATAAAAGAGAACATTGGGTAATAAGAATTGTATGGTTGGAAAGATCGTTTTATCATTTACATCGTTTTATACATATTTTGGACTATGGGGGGCACCATTATTTCGATTATGTAAAATGGTTGCACTACTGACACTGTTGCTATTTTTTTACCACAACTTGGAATACACAAATCGGAAATTAAAGTACTGATACGATGACCACAGCTACTGAAAAAAGGTGGTGATGAATAAAAGCGTAGGCTTAAACCAAATTCCGTACCATCAATTTTCCCCACAAGGAGTCTAAACGCTGCTGGATATTGAGTGAAATCCGTGCTGAGAAGCTCCTTCAGTGGCTGCGGTGCCATGACAAGTGTCACATGTTTACATCCTGCCTTAGCGTTTCTTGTCTCTGCCATTTGTAAACTCTTTCAGTAGCTGTGGTCTACTAAAAGCCTCAAAGGCATCAGGGCTAAAGTGGAAAGAACAAAGACGCTGGTCTTTAGGAAGTTTTACTCATCCACAGGCATCTTCCCATTCTTTTCAGGAAAGCAGTGAAGGCTTACATCGTTTTTTTGTTGCCCTTCAACTAAAAACTACAACCAAAAGCCACACAATGTGGCATCGTATCAGTTTTTTATTTTCCAAGTTGTGTTGCGGTAAATCTAGCAACAGGTAGGACCAGCAGCTCAACGAGTGCAACCATTTGATGTCATCGAAATAATGGCGCCCCCTATAGTCCAAAATATATATAAACAATGTGGATTTTTTAAATAACAGAAATCTTTCATGGGTTTTCTTTACGTAATTAGACATAATTTACGTTATATAAAACCATACAAGTCTTAATACCCAGGGTTCCCTTTAAACCTTAAAAATTCGTATTAAGAACGTTTTGATTGATTTGTACATTTTTGAGAGACAGCCCAGCCAGCATTTCAACTATTATTCACAAGTGAAGCAATGTCATGGATCAAGGTTGAATCACTATTAAATTTTGTAATCACAATGTTGTTTCAAATCAATTTCTTGTTAAACTTCCAATGTTAATATATTAACAACTTTTTTGTTTTACAACAATTTAGAATTTTTTCAGTGTTAAAATAATACCTGACATGATTTCAATACATTTCAACACTGAAGGTCAGTCACATGCCATTTGAAAAAAAACTTTACTTACAAAAGAATGGACCTTTTTCACATTTCCGGGATTCTCAGCAGCGGAAGTTGTCATAGTTGGGTTAACTTAATGAATAGTGAATGGGAGAGTACCACAAATATATTGTTTGCATTCCCATCTGCTCAAATAGCAAAAGAAAAACTCCATGATAGTGTTTTCATGACTTTTAAAAAATGGAAAAAAAACTGAGAGAGACTAATAACGGCAGTCAGAAGAGAGAACGATGTCAAATTTACAGTCTCTCCCATAGACACTGCATTACAAACACTGTTTCTATCTTTTTGTAATTTGATGAAAAGGTTATAGAATACAAAGCATAGTGTTATAAATTCACATACATTTTTTTAAAAATCAAAGTATAAAATACTTTTGAGGATTTCTGATGTTGATGACCGTTGAAATGCAGAAATCACAGTCTTGTGAAAAGGGTCCATGGGTAATTTTACTATAAAGGAATACATATGGGAAGGTCAAAAACAAAAGGACACCTTTAGGAGGCTCATGGTATGTTGCGAAAAAGGAGGTCATGGGCCCAGTCCACTTTAACATCAGTGCTAAGTCGCTGACCTTTGTGCCACGTGGGCTCATGCACACCTGGTCCTGGAGTTCCCTGTCAGAAACAGGCAAAATGACAAGATTTTGAGATGTTTAGCTTTGTTTCACTCAAAAATATGTACTTCCTTCACTGTAAAAAGTTTTCACCAGTTTCAACTTAAAAACTTACGTTTAGCAGCTGCCTTATTATTATTTTTTTTTTTAATTAAATTGCAAGTAATTTCACCAGTAATTTCAAAATGACTTAAGTTGATTGAACTTATGAGTTGAAATTACTTGTACTTTGAAGTTGATTTAACTTGAAATTTTAGTTGAAACTGGTGAAAACTTTTTACAGTGTTCCCATTTATGATGATCAATACACAGTTTGTGTTTTTGGCCTTAAAGGATAGTTCATCCAAAATTGAAAATTCTGTCATTAATTACTCACCATTATGTTGTTCCAAACCCGCAAGACCTTTGTTCATCTTCAGAACACAAATTAAAATATTTTTGATGACATCCAAGAGCTTTCTGACCCTGAAGACATCAACGCAACTACCATTTATGATATTTTTATTTTCTTTGCGTACAAAAAGTATTACTGTAGACTATTTCAACAATGTCCTTACTACCTTTGTGGACCTTGAACGTGGTAGTTGTGTCAAAAAGCTCTCGGATTTCATCAAAAATATCTTCATTTGTGTTCAAAAGATGAACTAAGGTCTTACAGATTTGAAACAACAGAGTAATTAATTACAGGATTTAAATTTTTGGGTGAATTAACCCTTTAAAACAGGTTTTGCTGTTGTAAAACAGGCATAGAAATGCAGCTTACCGAGTGCACGCTGTGCAGCCGGGGTACAGTAGACCTAAAGCAGGAAGTGACTGCAATGCCTGTTTTTGGCCTTGGATTGTAATGTCCAGGTGCTGGTCCCTCCTTCTAAATCCATCAGTGGACGTCAATGCAACAAAAAAGAAATAATTAAATACAGTTTTATTTAATTAAGCAGTTGAAGGAATTGTTCACCCTATTTCAAGTACTTTAATGATCCTTTCATGGAGCTTTTTTCCTTTTATAGACCATAGTTTAAATCGCTATTCACTTCCACTATATGGAATAGAGCAGCTTGTACATATTTTTAAACAACTTCTTCTCCTGAACTATTTCTTTAAGGGCAGAAGATCCTAAATCAAATCCAAAAAAGCAATTCATCAACTATAAACACCAATATAGGCCTTTTTCAATTGCATAGCTGAGAAGATGCTTGAGTTACAAAAGCTGTCTGCTATCATTATTTGCCATTTGATTCCACCAGCGGCCCCACTTGATCTATCTGGCCTGTGCTTTGGTCTGTGTGTGTGTGTGTGTGTAGCAGGTTGAACTGTGCCAGAGGTGTTAATACTGGCCACAGGGAGCTCGCTTAGCTCTGCCTGCTTGCACATGAGGTCAACTTCCGATGGCCGTTGTACTCTTCTATGAGACAACCTGCCAGCTCGACATTCCCCTGGATAAGAGCGGATAGCAGTGCCATACTCCACATGTCTGTAGAGGCACTGAGCTATTATTTCATTAAAGGTCTGAGTCCTGTCCAGAAGAGCCAGATTCAATACCCTCCAACACCAGCTACACTTAATACTCAACAAAGAAAGATAGGATATTAGAAATTTAAAAAACTATTCTGTAAGACCATTGTTCATCTTCAGAACACAAATTAAGATATTTTTGTTGATATCCGAAAGCTTTCTGATCCTACATAGACAGCAATGCAACTACCACAAGTACTTCTTATACCTTTCTGGGTCTTGAACGTGTCAGTTGCATTCTGTCTATGCAGGGTCAGAAAGCTCTCGGATTTAATCAAAAATATCTTAATTTGTGTACTTAAGATGAACAGGTCTTACAGGTTTTGAGCGACATGACAGAATTTTCATTTTGGGCTGAACAATCTCTTTAAGTTTGATCTGTGAAAGTCAAAATGACCCTGCAGGAATTAAAAATGACAAATAAGGTATTTCTAGTGTCTCAGTGGTTTTAGAAATCAGTGAGGTAAAAGGAGAACGAAGAAACAAAATGTTATTCTTACACCCTTCCCCAGATAGAAATATCCTGGTAATCTCAAATGTCCCCTCTTGAGTTTTAGAGGAATTTCAAATCTCAAATTTGCCAGGATAGCAGAGATCTTAGATGAACAATAATTTCTCATCAAATTATCTGAACTATGCTCTCCACATTCTTATAGCTTTATATGCTTACTTTATGCCAACAACATTATTCCGTCATATACTACGGAGTCAATTATTCTGCATATACTATGGTTACTATCAAATATTGTTCAGATTTTGTATTTGAAGAAATTCATCAGGTTTTTGTCTTTAGCCCATTTAATCCCACCGGTCACAATAGTGACCGTAAAAAAGGTTTTCATTTATAAAGCTTGTCACATGACCAAAGCAGTTTATTTTTTTGTTTGCACCTTGAGAAGATGATGGCTGCATCAAAGCTCCAAAACAAAATGCTAGTAAAGTATGTTAACATAAAGATATGACAAAGATATGACAAACACAGCTGTTAAATTTAACAAACTATTTTTTTGTTTAGTCAACTTGAATACCTAAGTTATCACTTAGTACAACTTAACATTTCAACTTGAATAAACTTATTTGAGTTGACTGAACTTAAAATTTTAAGGCAGCAGGGTAACAAATTATTTTAAGTTCACTCAACAATGTTTAATGCATAATAGTAACCCTAGAGTGTAATCAAAAAGTTTAAAATAGCTGGGCAAAAATAAAAAATTTTATGACTACAGAAATATGTTAAATAAGTACACATTATCCCACCGGTCCCAATTGTGACTGACCATAAAAGACCATTTTTCACACACTTTTCCAACAAAATTAAAAAAAAAGAATTATTAATTATTACAAAGGGTTACTAATGGCACATCATTGGATATTTTTTAAACGGGTTAAAATGCCCTTGTGATTAGGATACATTTCTTACGCAAGGTGATTTTTGGCCAATTTACATCCTAGAAGTTTGAAGTCGATGCTAGTTATCCAAAAATCAGAGTCAGTCTGCCGATTTTAGAAATATGCATAGTGTATGGAAGGACCAGACTTTTCAGACAAACAGACGATCTTTAAGCTTCAGACTGTGATTCCATTCAGTCTGAGGATATCAAACGTTTGATATTTTGAGCTGAATGGCACATTTCTGCATGAGTTTATTGTGTTCGGAACGACATTAAAGTCTGGTAGTGTGTGATCGGTGAGTGAGTCGTTTACGGTTTGATGCCTAGTAGAACCATTTACAAAGTTGGCAAGTGTATAATGTCTATCAGCCCCATATGTTTCGATTTCCAGATGTAACAAGCTTGCTCAGTAGCTCAGCCGGAACAGAACTGGACTTAGGATGAGGAATCCTTGTTTATGAATCCCGTGAAAAACATGACTCACGATGAAAGAGCTGAAAGATGAGAAATCGGAAAGTAAGTTAAAACGGCATGCTTGCTAGCGGACATTTCGCAATGAACCATACATGGCGCTACGTATTCCGCATCTTGCGAAAAAGTTCCCACAGGCACTTAATATCTGCACAGAAGAAGTCTAGTGTGTATTCCAGCCTTAAGCTATAAAAGATCAGCCAGTGACTAATCGAATTTGACTCTGCTGTTGGTCTGTCATCTTAAGAATAAGCTTGAGGTTTCTTAGCTACTTAACCTTTGACAAAACACTTGTCTTACATGAAATGACACCCTCTTACAACCACACAAAGCCCTAATGTTCACCCTAATGAGACCCAGAGGATGATTTAGCATCCTCACTGTTCCGTCAACACAAGACAGCTGCCAGCTCAGCTCGAATAACCAGCCAACGCGCCAATGAAGCCATGGTGTGTGAGGTGAAACACTGACGCACAGCAGTAAAACTCACTCACAGGAATCTAGATGCTTTAGGAAACATTCTGGGGTAAAACCAAAGCATTTAATATACACATATTAGGTTAAGTTGAGATTTTTATGTTGAAACCAGACACTTACCGGGAGAAAGCTGACCCTCTGCACCGCAGATCGGAACATCACATGTCTGCAATAAGAGACCAGCGTCATTAGAGAAGACAATAAAATGGTGCAGACAGGCTAGAGGAGAAGAAAAAGTCATACACAGGTCAAACAATACAGGCCTCAACTATAAGGATTCTTCTACTAATAAGGATTCTTCTATTCTTCGGTCAGATTTGTTGGCCCCACCACAAAAATAATGCATTTTATTGATTTATTTTTTATTTTTTATTCTCATTTGCATTAATATAGGTAGTTGAGATGAAATTGAAAGCACTTTCAGCAGTGCTCTGGCAAATGACCTTCTATAAATCAGAAGGGTGTGAAGTATTTGGGTAACTGTATTTCACACTATTTTGTGGAACTTACTACTGAAACTGAATACTTCTACTTTTACTCAATTGCATTTCTAAAGAAGTAGTCATACTTCTTTCAATCTCATTTTGATATAACAAAGTTTCACTGGTTGTTATTATTATGTAATATGTCCTCTTATTTCCTCTTATTTAGTGGGAAAATCTACACTGTTTCTTGATTTCATCAGTAAATTTCCAAAGCTAAGAAAAAGTGTTAACTTTAGACCTTTAATATAATTAAATTAAGTAAACTTTGTGTGTTTTGGCTAGAAGCTTTGATATTCAAATGATTAATTGTCCACAACAGTTACAATAATTTCTGAAGTTTTAGGATCTGAATGTTCCTCTAAGTATAACTAATGAATTTATGTAACTTTTCCTGTTTTACTCATTTCTACCTGGTAAAATATTTTAGACCTTGGCATAATTTACATTTCCTAAAATGTCTAAAACTAGGCTTCCTCATATTTCAAGGCTCTTCAAGACCGTGAATACAGAAGAAAAGGGTGAATTAAAATAAAAAATATCATAATTTTAACAGAATTGAAAGCTTATTTTGTCATATTTTAAATCATTTTAGTTATATAAAGTTGACCCCGACCACCTAGTAAAAAAATTGCTCTAAAATTCTTCTAAAACTTTTAAACAAGACAGCATGGGATATCTGTACTTCTAAAAATATAAATGTTTCAGCATTTAGGTGTTTTTTTCCCCACACACAGAAAAAAAAAGAAAAAAAAATAGTATAACAGCTAAATTTATGCAGAATTGTTCTTACAAATTCAAACAAAATCTCACCCATGTTGAACCAACCTGGTAAGTTCACATTTGTCATATGTTTAAATCAGCAACAACAGTGTTCAGGTAAGTACATTACAGAAAATCAAGTGTTAAATTTCACCTAAAAAAGAAAATTCTGTCATTAATTAGTCACCCTCGTGTCATTCCAAACCTGTAAGACCTTCGTATTTTTGATGAAATCCAAGACCTTTCTGACCCTGCATAGACAGCAACACAACTGACTATTAAAATAGTCCATGTTACATCAGTGGTTTAACTGTAATGTTATAAAGCTATGAGAATACTTTTTGTGCGCAAAAAAATGACTTTATTCAACAATTTCTTCTCTGAGCTATTTTAACAATGTCCTTGCTACCTTCCTGGGCCTTGAACGTGGTATTTGCTTTGCTGTCTATGCAGGGTCAGAAAGGACAGAAATTGTGTTAACTTGTGTTCAGAAGATAAATGACATGAGGGTGAGCAGTTAATGACAGAATTTTCATTTTTCGAAGTAAACTTTAAGTCTAGATAAAGTACATGTATTTGAGCCCTGCGCTAAAGCATCTAAAAGCTGTTCTCCAAACTGCTTGAAAATGAAGAAAGAAACCAAGAATGAGATGGAAAACATCACCATGCTGCAGTGTGATGTTCTCTGACTAAAGTGTGTGAAAGCGTGCTGAGCGTGATGGCTACTTACTTGCAAGGTGATTTGGGAACAGGCTTCTCCATCACATCATAATGACCGGGTGAGAGGTTAATGTCCTGCGTTAAACACACACAAACACTACATCAACCAATTGTTTTGACTCACTCATTCATGTAATCAGTGTGAGCTCCAGCCACTGATTATCAGATAAATATTTTGCCTCAGTTTATAGTGTCAAGTACCAATAAACTTAAGCTTAGTGCTGTTTACACTAAACTGATACGTACATGTCATGGAATATAAGACATACTGTTGAAGCCACCTTGAGGAACATTTGAATGCTTACTGGGGTCAGAGACGCAACAAAACAACTATTTATTAATTAAAATGTTGTCTCAGTGTTAACTTGGCAAAATTCTAGAGTATGGAAATCAGTTCTGAACAATTGTATTATTACCTCATCAGCTCTTTGAATCATGGTTTGTTGAAACCATAGACTGTAAAAAACAAAGAAAAAAAAGCCTATAAAGCCTAAACAAAAACTCAAAACTTTTGAACGTTTTCGAGAGATCCGACTACAGCTGGCACTATAATAGTATCAAATTATCATATTCTATGGTAAATGAATCTTTAGCATTGATTTAGGTTGTTACAGACTTCATAAATAATATGTAATGTCTTTTTTCTTATGAGCTTAAATGCCTTAAAGTGCTTAAAAATTTGGTAATCGCTGCTTGCAGCTATATATACAGGGGTTGGACAATGAAACTGAAACATTTGGTTTTAGACCACAATTAATACGGTGTTGGGCCTCCTTTTGTGGCCAATACAGCATAATTTCATTTTGGGATTGACAAATACATGCCATGCACAGTAGCCAGAGGGATTCTGAGCCATTCCTTTTATAGAACAGTGGCCAGGTCACTATGTGATTCTGGTGTAGGAAAACATTTCCTGACTCGCTCCTCCAAAACATCCCAAAGTGCCTCAATAATATTCAGATCTGGTGACTGTGCAGGCCATGGGAGATGTTCAACTTTACTTTCATGTTCATCAAACCTCTCTGTCACCAGTCTTGCTGTGTGTATTAGTGCATTATCATCCTTATACATGACACCACCTTTAGGGTACAACGTCTGAACCATTGGGTGCACATACAACCTTCACACTTTGCTCTTAATGGTGGAATGTGCAATAAGTGAAGATTGGCCACCATGCTGTGCAAATATAGCCATGAATCCTCCAACACTATATTGGCCAGTGTTTCAGTTTCATTGTCCAACCCCTGTCCCTGCAGCTGAAAAACACCCCCACAGCATGATGCTGCCACCACCATGCTTCACTGCTGGGACTATATTGGACAGGTGATAAGTAGTGCCTGGTTTCCTCCACACATACCGCTTAGAATTAAGGCCAAAAAGTTCTATCTTGGTCTCATCAGACCAGAGAATCTTATTTCTCACCATCTTGGAGTCCTTCAGGTGTTTTTTCATGTGTCTTGCACTGAGGAGAGGCTTCTGTCGGGCCACTCTGCCATAAAGCCCCGACTGGTGGAGGGCTGCAGTGATGGTTGACTTTCTACAACTTTCTCCCATCTCCCGACTGCATCTCTGGAGCTCAGCCACAGTGATCTTTGGGTTCTTCTTTACCTCTCTCACCAAGGCTCTTCTCCCCCGATAGCTCAGTTTGGCCGGACGGCCAGCTCTAGGAAGGGTTCTGGTCGTCCCAAACGTCTTCCATTTAAGGATTATGGAGGCCACTGTGCTCTTAGGAACCTTAAGTGCAGCAGATTTTTTTTTGTAACCTTGGCCAGATCTGTGCCTTGTCACAATTCTGTCTCTGAGCTCTTCAGGCAGTTCCTTTGACCTCATGATTCTCATTTGCTCTGACATGCACTGTGAGCTGTAACGTCTTATATAGACAGGTGTGTGGCTTTCCTAATCAAGTCCAATCAGTATAATCAAACACAGCTGGACTCAAATGAAGGTGTAGAACCATCTCAAGGATGATCAGAAGAAATGGACAGCACCTGAGTTAAATATACTTAGGACCATGTGATATTTCAGTTTTTCTTTTTTAATAAAATCTGCAAAAGTGTCAACAATTCTGTGTTTTTCTGTCAATATGGGGTGCTGTGTGTACATTAATGAGGAAAAAAAAATAACTTAAATGATTTTAGCAAATGGCTGCAATATAACAAAGAGTGAAAAATTGAAGGGGGTCTGAATACTTTCCGTACCCACTGTATATATATACTTTTTTATTTTTATTTATTTAATTTTTTTTCACTCCACTGCACTGTGTTCATTTGAATCACTGCATTTCATTCTGTGTGAACAACTGACCTAAAAATGCTTAATCTATCAATCGTTAATTGAGAGATTATCACTTAATGTTACATTCGCATTTAATCACGGGAAACTAACCATGGAAAGGGTAATGTCACCCACAGTTTTTCTCTTTAAAAATACTGGCATACATTGGTTACTGACATTCATGATTTAGAAATGACATTGAAATGCTAGTGATGTCAGGGTACAGGCTGGGCGCCACTGATTTGGGTGACTAACTGACCTTATCCCTGAGGCCCAAAGTGTGGATGTCAGGTCTGGGGCAGCTTTTGAAAGAGTAAGTTGCCTGGCGCCGCAAAGCCTCATTGGTTGAGTCGGTGAAGTTATATGCCCCGGGCAATAGCACATCCCCTCGACGCACAGTCGACATGAGGGTGTTTCGCTCGGGGCCTTTGAATCCATATGTCCTAGGTACAGGGTTAAGTCCCGTCTCCTCTATGAAGTCCCGAATGTGGTAACTGCCAGGAATGGGATAGTTCTGGTGGTAAAAAGAGGAAGCCTCACATGATTCACATGTTACTACACTCAGTATTTTCTTTAGTAACATAGGAGGATCCACATTTACATTCTAATGGCTATTAATCTAAATGTGACAAAGCCCAAAGTGTAAATAATGGCTGGGCTGAAAACATCATTGTATTGATAGTAGGTTCATAATGCATTTTTAATGGCAAAAATAAGCTGTGGTTATGCAGTGCTGCTTATGGAGGCAGTGTGAAAACTGTGACCTGTTAATATGAGAACCAAAATAAATACAAGCTGCTTTCATGCGCGGTGTAAACCAGGCCTTATTTTTGAGACAGAGGCCACTTGTACCCAAAAGTACACTTAATGTTGTGTTTGCCAGAAATGTTTCAGAACCTGATGTTGTTAGTTTTACTTTTTTGCTCGTAAAATATCACCTACCTTAATGGTGTTTCTCCACCAACCACTTCTGTCAGTGTACATTTCTTTCTGTTTCAGAATAAAGAACAACTTTTCTTTTCAGAATACTTTACAACATTTATTTGAAATAAAAATCTTTTATAAAATTGTCTTTACTGTCCCAAGCCCTTTGCAGGTGGACATTGATCCAACCCAGATCAAACACGCCTGAACAAGTTAATCAAGGTCTTCAGGATTGCTAGAAAATTACTGGAAGGTGTGTTTGAAGAGGGTTGGAGTTAATCCCCTGAAACTTTGCAGGACTGAAGATCCCTGCACCATAGAAAAATATTGTCTTCCACTACAGTAAATGTGAAAACTTACCCCATCTATACATTTTCCTTTGGGTAGTGTTTTCTCTCTTCCTGTGGTCATACTTCTGTCGTTCCTGTTTGACTTCTGTAACAGACACCTCAACGACAAGAAGCGTTGCTTAGATACTCATACTATTTAACTATTAATCAAGACTACTGGATACACAAGTTTCTGCTATTTGTTTGCTCTCTTATTCTTTAGTTACTGATTAAGTTAAATATTGCAAATAAATAAATAAAATACTTGATAGTTTGTGCATCAGATTAGTTCAATTCAAAGTTTCAATCTAAACTCATCAGTCTGAGCTTCTACATAATTGGTGCAAACTGCTGTCCCACAACCAAAAAAAAAAAAAAAACATTTAAAAAGCATTTAAGTATTCAAATATCTTTTTGATTTTTTTTTTTTAATATTTATTTTATATTTTCTTTGTAAATTATGAAACCTGATGTAAAAAAGTGTACCACATTTTTCATGTCACTACCGAAACAGTGTATGTTTTAGTTATTGGCTGAGACTGATTTTTCCTACACCCCTACATTTATGATCAGAAAATGTTCCTATGTGCCTCTCTTTCTCATAGCTACATAGTGAACAGATAGTCCCCATCGTTTTGAGGTAAATGTGTTCAAAAGTATAAAAAAAATGTGTGTACTTTTTAAGAATGTCACTACCGAATACAATTTTTCTATAATTAAACACTGTTTTGGGTGTTATTCCAAAACATTTAGCTTATAACTGTTCAAAACTGTGATAGCTAAACTGATTAGCATTTTTGAGCTAGGTTCAAAAGTATCTAAAATTGTCACTACCGAATCAGTCACGACTGAAACATTTCATCGTTTTGGTAGTAACAAAAGGGAACACAATACTTTTTGGGGAAAATAAATTTTTAGTAGAGTTATGTAAATTTTTCAATGTTATTTTAGTAGTGTTTTTGTATGTTAAAATTCTGTGATGTCTAGTGGTCACTACCAAAACATTAGTCACTACTGAAAATGTGCTGTCACGACTGAAACATGGTATGTTTTGTCAGAAATAAAGTATACTGAATTAGCAACTAAGATGTTATGAGTGTTTGGTTCAGTGTATATTTAAACAAATGAATCCTTAAATTTGAAATTTAGTATGATCAACTTTTTGCCTTTTACAAAAAAAAAAAAAAAAAAAAATTGGAATTTAAAATACAACAAATCTCATAAATCACACTTGAAATATTGTTAAAATTGTAACTGATATTGATTTACCTCTGAAAATGTTTTAATATAATAGAAAAAAAACTTATTATAATAGAAAAAAAAAAACTTATTAAATTATATATTACTGTTTCGGTAATAACACAGTAAGAGAACAAATATTCCAAAACTTACTGAAAATACAATATGAGAAGTAACAGAAAGGTTAAATGTTTTGCACACAAACATTTTTTGGAAAAATACTCTGACTTTGAAGCAATTCTGTAGAATAGCCCATGTATCTGATTCAATTTCTTATAAAGACTCCTAAATTAAACTGAGTTTTCCAATAAGTCACTCAAACTGTGAATAGTGTCTATTAAATCTAAATTGCTGAAACAAAATAAAACAGTGTTATAATTTATGTAATTTTTGTATGACGCATACGTTTGTAAGGGTTTGTCACACATGAATAACAGTAGAGAAGGAAGCTCTCTCTCTGGGAGTTTAGGGCTGAATGTTCTGCTCTGTTGCTAGGCGATCAGGAACACATGCTTCTAACAAGCAACTGAAGGGCCCAGTGTTTACTGTTCGTCAAAGCTGTCTCCCGTACCAGTGCACTTCAACACTGACATACCGTGAATAACCAAGCCATGCTTCACAGCTTACTGTTGTTGTAATAAGCTCTTTAAATAAAAAAAAAAAAAATCAGTGTAACATTCTCAACCTTTTGTTCCGGATTGTCCAAAAACCTCCTCTAGTGGTAGTCTAGAAGTGTCTTTATATCTAATGTTAACTGATAAACAGCATATTTATACTCAATGGAAAAATGACTGTTACAACAATTGTCATTCAAGAGTACTTTAATGAGCTTTTTTGACATGGAGGCCTCGCCCCAATCCTATCCTGTGAATACACATAGTCATTTGTCCAGCTGACTCAGAGACGCATTGAATAGTGATTTACAAATCATTACAATAAATATTGTAAACATCTCAGTTAATTAAATTAGTTAGCGGTTTCAAACCGCTAAAATCAGCTCTGGGATGCAATGTTTAACACAAGAGTTTGTAATTAGAGGGCTAAAAGATGCTTCGCAAACAAAGAAACTTTTCAGTATGGGTAAATAGTAAATTTTATTGGAAAACAAATATACAACTTGGAATGGACTATCTGAGGCATGACAATGCCATTAAGCGGCTTTTTAAAAAAAAAAGAAAGTAAAGAAAGAAAAAGAACACTAGTGTGAATAAGTGAATAAAACATTAAAAAGCATTTGTAAGATTCAAACAAGTTCTTGGTATAGAACAGCAGATACAAAAAGAGTTTATGTACGAGTATCTTGTAGATACACCCGTGTCTTTTTCTTTTTTTTTGTTTTTTTTTTGCAGTAGTGCAATGCTGAGAAATTTCATATATATATTATATACTTTGTCCATAGTCCATGCAGAGTTACTCCTCTACATTGATGCCATGCCAACGTCGCTGCCAAGAGACAACCAGCTGGCAGGTCTCCACTCTTGCTACGCATGAGGGGGGCAGACAGACGTGACGCGTGTTTGTCGCACGCCACAACCCCCTCTTCGCGGCAACAAGCACCTGATCGTGTAACCGCACCGCCACTCCAAAAACACGATGACAGCAAAAGAAAGGGACATGAGGACTGAAGATCCTATGCAGTTTACATGCAGTTCCTTTGGACAGCCGGGAGGAGGAAGGGGAGGGGACTTAACGTTTTACAGATAAATTAAACAGAAAAAAGGCAAATTATTTATAGAAGAGAAAGGATCTGTACAAGGCCTTCATTTCGCCGTCATCATCTGTACAAATTCTGCGGAAACAAAAACAAACAAACAAAAAAAAAAGCGTTAGCCCTCGACAAGCTTCTGAAAAGCTGTGGCTAGCCCCGCCCACAGCGCAATCTTATTGGTACAAAAATCCCTGATTGAATTCTGATTGGCTGCAACCGTGGACTCACCTTCGTAGTTAACCTGTCCGTCTCCGTCAATGTCTGCTTCTCTGATCATCTCGTCAACCTCTTCGTCGGTCAACTTCTCTCCGAGGTTTGTCATGACGTGACGCAGCTCGGCTGCACTGATGTAACCGTTCCCATCCTAAAGCACAGGATATCCAGGTCAGCAACTGCACGGGTCACGCATTCCCGTCTTATTCTGGAACAGGGCGAGCTTTACCTTATCAAAGACACGGAATGCTTCTCTGATCTCCTCCTCGCTGTCTGTGTCCTTCATCTTCCTCGCCATCATGGTCAGGAACTCGGGGAAGTCTATCGTCCCATTTCCTATGCACAAAGCGGAAGTATTCAGACAAGTCCCAACTTTTAACAGTGAACACTCGGGATGCGGTCGTCCTTACCATCAGCATCCACTTCATTGATCATGTCTTGCAGCTCAGCCTCCGTCGGGTTCTGTCCAAGCGAGCGCATGACTGTGCCCAGCTCTTTGGTTGTGATGGTGCCATCGCCGTCCTTGTCAAAGAGTGAGAAAGCCTCTTTGAATTCTGCGAAGGGTGACAGATAAATGAAACAGGACCTTGTATTAACAGAATCTCCCAAAGATAAACACACACTGAACACAAAGACACATAAAGGAACCAGTGGGGCCAGTTCCAAAGAAGGGATGCCCCTTCTTTACACATTCATTTCCAAAACAAGCGCTTTCAGATATTTATGCAAAAGAAGCATTTAAAGTCAACATGAAAGATATTGACCTTGTTTACATTAACAAATGCTCCTGGTCTCCAGCTTTTTGGCTGACGTCATAAAACCATCACACTTCTTTCTGATAAATAAGGGCTGCTTTCACAATCAAACCAAATCCTAATATACTTGCTTTCACTGACTTTCATGCTGCACTCAGAAGAATGTCTAATTTAGGAAGCAAAACAGGTTGCAAATCAAGTTTCATGAGACTTTAAACAGCAGTTTGCCAATACTCAATGAACATTACAATGCAAAAAAACCCTCATATGCACCTGCATTTCTACAACTGCCTGTAATTATCTGTTTATTACGCAAGGCACACACAGGAAGAACATGTGTGACACAAACTAGAACAGGCGTGAATAACTACAACAGAGAAAAAAAAATATTTCCAGACATCCTCTTAAGAGAATTGTGATGTCTCCATGTAAAAATGCCACTGGCTGCTACAATGGACTGTCTTCACCCAAATGAAACCTTACCCGGCTTCTATGCAAACCATCAACTCCGAGACACGTTTCTATGGAGATCCAGCACTGTGACCTCACTGTGTTCCTATGGAGATCCACTGAACCATATGCTATGACCCCATTGAGCTGATATAGGATCTAGGCTGTATGGAAACACTGCTGTGACCTCACACGATCTCCGGGGAAACACACTTTAGTGACTAGGTCTCGATGGATAAACCACCATGACCTCACTGTCGCTATGGTGACCGACCACAATGACCTAAATGGTTTCGCAGCGTCTCTGTTTGAGGTTATCAACTGTAATCGCACAACCATGATTAAAACATTAGTCAAAAACATACACAGAGGCTTTCACATCCATGTTGCATTTAGATTAAACATGCAGGATGGTCATTGCACGTAAAACCAGAAACATGAACTCTAAATTATCTAAAATTACAATTCTAGATCACAAATGCACAAAAATGTAACACTAATAAGCCAAAACATCCTGGAAATGTGTCATAATGCTAGAAAGAACATTGTGTCCCACCCACTGAACCTGTACTAGTCCATCCCAATACTAGAACCTGCAATATCAGGTCATAAATGCCTCAAAGCGAACCGGTGGCTGGTGAAACAGTAATTTCACGTCAAGCCATTGAGATGTTCAATCCAACAGGGGACACACCCTTGTTCCTCGGTGCCTGCAGTTACTAACTCTCTCCAACAGAGAAGAGGGTGTGTTCATCGAAAACTACAACTAGCCCCGGGAATTACTCATTCACTTGAGTCTTAAAGACCGGCGTTACACGCTTGCCACCACAACAACCTGTCCATTCATTCGGGGAATGCATCCCGACCAGGTCTCAAGGCTCGCCATAAAAGGAAGCAAGATAAATCCACGGAGAGAGGGGGCGGAGGAGAGGGGAAAACCACGGGAATCCACACCACCGGCCACGTGCCAGTGGACAGGAGAGGGGGGATGTCTTACCGGCAATCTGCTCTTCTGTCAACTGGTCAGCCTGCAAAGGAGAAAAAGAGAAGACGCACGTTGAAAACACGGATGGGAACGCATCGAATCATTTGCAAATCAGCCACTGGCAAACTTATACTGATCCACGTGTCTGGTGGTTTAAAACACAGACATCATAAACGATCTGATTGTCTTCTATTAAAAGAATAACGTTAAATCATCCCAAAATTAGATGCTAGGCATTATGACAGCCTCAGTCACCATTCCCTTTCATTATGAAAGTAAACATCGACTGAGACTTTCAGTAACCAACATCTCCAAATGATAAAGTCAAATTAGTCGTATGGGTTTGTAACAACGCGAGTCAATAAATAGCAATTTTCATTTTGGCGTCAGCTAAGTTATCCCTGCAGAAGTTGGCGCAGTCCGTTTTCCACGGTTCGTAAAAGTCTTTATACTGCTTTATTCAGGAAGAGAACATTGAATTGCAAGACCACAGAGGTCCAATGCTTTTCATATGAGAGTCTGATAACGAGCACATATTCAAACTTCAGCTCTTGCAAGAGAAATGCGCCATATTTGCAGCTGACGCGCCTGTATTCGCTGTCAGGGAAGCTTTTCCAAGCTGTTGCGTTAAATTATTTCAGGTTACAGCAAGAATTGAATATAAAACTGACGTTTACATATGTAATTAAATGCTTACACATATATAAAAAACCCAAGGTTGAAGACTGCCTGCTTTTAAACCATGTCACTCCCATACATTAAAAAGAAATGACATACAGCCATTCAATATCAATGAGCTATACTGTATGCTGACTGTAACGCGTATTGTGTTAGATATGCTGGTTATAATAACTGCATTTTGCATCAAATACAATATATAACAGTTTTTACTCACCATCTCGCTGTTTTAACAGATGTATCTCCACACAGAACAACAGTCCGCAGCTGGCAAACAAACAGGATGCAATCATACAGGGCTTGACGCGCCTTTAATGGTCGCTTATAAACTCCTCCCCCTGCTTTCTCTTCATCCGCGAACACACTTCCTTCCTTATCAGAAACGGTCGTCAAAAATGTCACTAATGTGACGCGTGAGCACTCAATTTAGAGTACCGTGGATTTTATACGATAGCGACGGGTTCACATCGTGAAGCTGTGCCGTATGCACCGAAGTGGAGATGTTTTGAGTGGAACTAACTAACCAGCGGACGCATACATTCTGCTAAAGTGTGATGCGTCAATCGCAGTACTGTACGTTATGGCCAGGAGAGGCGGCCTCTGATTGGTTCGTTCGTACCCGCAATGCGTCACTCGCTAAGATCCGAGTAGAGCTGCATTCCCGGCTAGACTCACTCACTACACATCAGGGTCAGAAATTAACCAGGGCTTGTGGCAGGGATGCCATGGAAAGTGACAAATTTAATCAAGTGTTTAAAATATTAAGGGTTGTGTAGCTTTTTATATATGTGATATTATTATTATCACACTTATTATGGGGTTGAAGCACTGAACATAAATGATGATGCTATGAAAACTCTTGAAAATTGATTCTCAAATGTTGTTCAGTAATAATATTTAAAAAGTTTTTCATTTTAATACTGAAACAGTTGGAAATTGTTTAGCATTTAAGCATTAAGTGATCTAAGATGCATTTAAAGCTTTTCTGATTTTGATGATGCCATCAAAGCAATTAAACAAAGTTGAATAAATGATAGTTAAAACTGAGCAAATGATTCAATCACTACAATCATTACAAATGTATACACATATTCAGGATTGATTACCAAGTATAATAAATTATTAATCAAACCATTAAAAACATATAGGCCCATCACTGATCTGAATATTGTGAGGAATGTGTCATTCAAAATTAGCTAAAATGTACAGGCCAAACAGTACATATAGCCTGAGCATTGCGTGTAATATTATTCCTTTAATGTAATCAATGAAATAAAACAAATGCCTGAAGCGATCCTGCTCTGTTAAAAGGATTTGAACATTAGTTATGGAGTGCAATCCACTTAATTTCTTTATCAGATTGATTTGGCAAGGTTGGCCCGCTGCAAGCTTTGCAGAAAGTCTGCCTACAATGTTTTATATATGGCACGAAGAATAAAGCATTTAGAAGCATTGGCAATTAAAAGCCCCCGTGACGATTCAGATGCCATTAATACTATACATAAATCAACTCAAGTAGAATAAAATTCAGCTTGATTGCAATTAAACTGAATGGTTATGGAGATATAAAGCATTTCATTGTATTAGATCCATATAGCTCTTTGTAACAGGTTATGCACATGTGACTGATGGTAACAGGGATGTGTATGCTTTCAGCAAGTTGCGCGCATGCAATTGAGTGTAACATCAGCTGAGACAGGCTCATATAGCGATATGTCAGATGTGGCATAAGGAGCAGCAGGTTTGTGGGCACACGTGCAGTAGACGCTAGGCCTGCCTGTGCTCACTGAATGCATGGGAGTATCTGATGGCCTGCTTCTCTATGCTTGGCTGCCTGGCTCTCTCTCTCCCACTGGCCACCTGTCTCTGGACCAAACCCAGTGAAGCTGCAGGTGGGAGAGAGTGGAAACTCTGGGGTCAGTTTGAGAGTAACAGGCTACGTAATCAAGTTTTTGTGCATGCAATGTTGTTTTGGACACCACTGACTTTCATTGCATCAGCAAATATAGTTGAAACATTCTTCAAAATATCTGCTTTTGTGTTCTGCTGAAGAAAAAAGTATTTTATGAAATAACAATGTAACTTGCTGCTTAAGTGCAGTGTCAGAGAAACTAAATTGCAAGTCATGACTGCTTCCTGAAAACATATGAACTTTGTCATACATTGTTGTTCAAGTCATGTTGGTTAGAACTGCTAATGACATCAAGTAGGTTGTGGCGTGATAACTTCCCCATATTAATCCAATCGAGATGAAATGAATGGCAAATTATTGCTGTAAATAACAAACATGGCATTGGAGAAATGCTGAACTATTGTTCTCTGTTAGTTTGCTGTATTTTGTGGGTTCCCTTACTAGCAAGTACGCACATGTGCATTCTTAAATGTGTACGCACATGTGCGTTCAGTAACTTAATGGCTGACACTTAAGTACGCTGAATGTGAGTGTCGTGTCGCGTCATGTCTAAAGCAAATAGAAATTACAAATCACTACCGCTATCTTGTCTACATTGGATACAGATGCGTGTTCACTTTCTGACACAGCCCATATTGAGTCATGCCACCTCGGGTGTGCATTATTTTCTAAGAATTCAACAGCCCAAAGTTATAGCCTACAGTTATATTTCAAGGCATTTGTCAGTTTTTTGTCCTGAAAATGCTATTGTGAGTAGGATTAATTTCTTACACTCATCCAACACCTTTGTTGCTAATTCCAAAACGTCATTTTTAGACGTTTGAGACGTTGATAGCAGAGTAATGCAGTTAATAATGACATAGAGAGAGAGAGAGAGATTAAGTGAATTACCTTTCTGAGTCTGTGCGTTTCTTAAAAGTGATCGGCTAATAGTAAAACTTGAAGTTCATTTTCTTCAGAAACACCGCCGTTGTTACCTTGCTTGTGAGAAATGTCATATAGTTTTTAAATTGTGAATCATCAGAGCAGCGCTAACAACATTAGTGTGTATGTTAATGTGTGTGCAAACAGTATATGTGTGCATCTGTAAGAGAGAGAGTGTGGGAGAGATAGAGTATGTGCTCTGTATGTAACGGAAGCCAGCTGTAGGTGCTTACATTCACTCCCCTGACCTCAGGTGCATTAGCGACGACACTAGAGGCTGCAGTCTTTAGCCTCCTTGTTAGTGCGCCCGCCTCCCATGCCGGAGACCCGGGTTCAAGACCTGCTCGAAGTGGGTGCGAGTAGAACCCGGGTGGAAGGGTTACATGTACATAATAAAACGTAATTTTGTGGCAAAAACATTGAAAAAAAAAAAAAGGCCAGTGTGCTTGTGCGTTTTGATTATGTCGATGTTTTAGGCTATAAGGACCTTTGAAATAACTGAAATCATGTGGCGAAGTGATACAGACATGTAATGCGGTCAAGACATGCCTGGAACTAAGTTCGCTGTGTGTTTCCCTGAGAATAATGCACACCTTAGAATGTTCATCAGCCAATCAGATTCAAGCAGTAGTATAACCCCGTAGTATAATTATTTTTAATGGCATCCTAAATCATGTCTGAGGAATGTTAAGAGGATTTTGTTTCGTAAACGAGGCACAGTGTCATGGAGAGTTCACAAAGAAACATTTGTTTAAAGGTGAAGCGGTACCTTACTGCAGCTGCATCACAAACGGTAAGTAAACTATTTCATTATGCTTTGTCTGGAAATGACAGTTTTATTTAGATCATGTTGTCCAAACACTCACATGCAATAGCGAGGGGATACGGTTTCCTACTGTTATATATATATATTTTTTTTTTTTTGTGCAAAACACTTTATTAACATTTTAATTAAACCTCAAGGAACATATTGAAATCATTTATAAAATCCATATCATGACCCCTTTAATATACTGAAATACGTAGAATAAAGACTGTATATGTATGAAATGAAATATATAGATTGTACTACATGTTAACTTGCTTTTGCTCAAGTGCATTATCTATTTAAATCCATACTAACAAGAAGCTATGCTTATAACCACAGGTCAAAAGAAGAGCTGTAGTTCCAACCACACAACTTTGCAACACTGTTTGTAAATTTTCGTTGGAACTACAGATTTAGGAAACACCAAATCGTTGCTGTAACAATGGAACTTGTACTACAGTTGGCTAATTGTGAGTGAACAGAATTTTCGTTTTTAGGTAAACCACGTGTACCCAGATTGTATAACTATCATGAAATGATTGATTCATTAATAAATGCAAACATTCACATACAAACAGGAAGCTTGCAATCCACACCCAGCCATATGCATAAATACACACTGACACACACACACACACACACACACACAAGCGCACCCTTTAACGATCCTTATAAGTAACTGCTTCAGTGTCCACTTGGCACTTGCCACCATCTCTGCTGCCTAATCCCCAACACAGTGGCGTCTATTCATTCAAATCTGCTTTTCTACATTGGGATTGCAACTCATAGAGAAGATTACGCAACAAAGAAAAGGAGAAACATCATAAAGGGTCTTGCTATATTAATCACAAGGAGGAGATAAGCTGGTTTCAGACTGAGCATGAATGCATGGTTCTTGTAGAAGAAACAAACATATTTGTAACAGTGGTTTAATGGTAATATGTTCTAAGGCTTTCTGTATATTATAGCTTTGAATGAGATCCTCTTGTTTAATATAAAGATGTTTTAATCTTTCTTATTGGTGGCAGTTCTTCACCTTCACCAACACCCTGGGGGCTTTGTTTCAGGTAGCAAAGGACTATATATTCTAGAGCAAATGTTATTAAACTGGTCCTGCCTTCTGATTGGTCAGTACAGAATTCCGACCTTGGTAAAATCGTTATTAGGGGTTCAAGGGCATAGCACTGAAACCGTGTTGTAATTGTTACAATGGCCAAGGATCAGCAATATCCATGTAAAAGTGATCATGCAGACCAAACTGTAAGTCGTAGAGACTTGAAACTTGGAGGGATGGTAGTACTCACACCGCCAACAATGTCACCAAGGCTCACCCCAGTTGGCCTGACAGGGACGTTACAGTGATCCAAAGTACGAAATTGCTCATAACTTTTAAACCATCAGTCACACGCTTGAGTGTCTTATGTCATTGGAATCTTTGGAAATGTTCTAGTAAAAAATGACTTTTGCGAACTAGTCCTAGGTTTTTCGCCCAATTGGGACCAAACCAGTGCGGGAGGATTTTCTGGAGAGCGAATATCAATAATTATCAAAATAAATAAATAAATAAAAATAACACTTTCGACTCACCATCACAAAGGGATGCCAAAACTTTCGAAAGGGGTGGGCCACTTTTGGTAAAATGCCTATAAATCATGAATCAATCATAACGAAACTCGGTGGGCATGTTCGACCCATGGCCCTAAAGGTCTGTAAGAATTTTGAAAGAAATCAAGTGTATAAATGATTGTATATTGGACAATTTTTCAAACATACACTTAATCTTCATATCATTTGATAGATCTCATCATGCTAAGCAACCTTGCCTCAAGGACCACTGCTGTCAATCAAATCATTTGTTAAATGATTGTGAGGATGTAAAAAAACGTAGTTTTGTGAACTAGTCCTAGGTTTTTTACTCAATCTGGAAAAAAAACACTGCAGTACAATTCTGGACTCTGTCAATAATTATCAAAAAAACTATTGCAATTTACCCTTTGGGATCGATAACAGGGTTGTTTAGAAAAAGTGCCTGTCCGAATTTACCCAAAATCATATAAAGCTTAAAGGAAAACTCAAAACTTCACAAAACTTGGCGAGCACATGCGACAAGTGATTCTAAACAAGCATGCAAAGTTTTAAGGAGATCGGACCACAGGTGGCACTATATACAGTCCTAAACATTAAAAAAACATAATATTTTTGTTGTAAATTACCTGGATTTCCCAGAAATGCTTTTTTAATTATTGATTTAGATGGTTACAAGCTTGCTAAATAATTTATTTTTTAATATGTGCTTAAATGCCTTAAAACGCTTGAACCCCAGTAATCGCTGCTTGCAGCTATATATATATATATATATATATATATATATATATATATATATATTGTCTTAATATTTCATTATGCATAAAACCATTTTATAAAAGCAATATGCACTCAAGGTTGTGCTGTATTGTGAATATAGTCATTTGTGCTTACATTCCTAACAACACCTTTTAATAAGACTTATTTATACATTTTAAAGTTCTGTTTCTGGATGCTCATTGGCCAATACAGAATTCCATTCCATCATTCACCGTGATCAAATATTGACCTTTAAATAGTTAATGGATTTACAAAACAGATTCAATAAAAACATTCCATAAAGTCATAATAAACCTGAAGCTGACAGCAGATATTTTCTTTCATATTGTGACGTACATCCAAGTGAAACCAAATCTGAAAGCGAGCTTGCAGTCGATTGTATAAAACTGGGCAAAGTTTAACCAGACTAAATGATTAGGGAAGTCCAGCATACATCGTCAGAGAGATGTTTGACGTTCAACCAGGTCAAAAAATGTTAAAAATGAAACATGTGGACCAACAACATTCATTTAGAAAACAGAAGTGAAAATATGCCTACTTTTAACATGACTTCTGCGGAAACATCAATCGTCTATGACTGTCTACAAGATTAAATGATAAATGAAAATCTCATTAAAGTCATATGCTTTTGAGAGCAATATCGCCATGAAGGCGCCAAATGTGGGTGTTAAGAATTTCAATCTTGTGCTATTTTGAGTTAATGTGGCAATATGCAGTGAACATGTTTCAACGTAAACCTGCATGACGTGTTTGCCCTACAATAGTTTTGGGTAGTGCTTGAGCGATGGTACCATACGTGGGCTGGAGTGTGAAGGCAAGGCGTTTATGTATATACTCTAAATGTGTTGTTCTCTAGAAATGACTCACTCTTCCATGTTTTTCAAGCCCATTTATCCACACTTGGCGCTTCTCTTGTGAAGCATGCAGAAATGTATCACTTTAAGGAAAGGAGGCCTTATCTGCCATAGAACATTCCAGATCTTTACTAGAGTTCTCATACCTTGAGCATTTCTTGGCAAGCCAAGGCAAGTCTACACAGGGTCAGACACTGGAAAGACATTGCAGAATGCTTCTTTACAGGAAGTGCACTGCAGATTTCTCCTCTTAAGGGCAAATGCTGAGAACTGCGAGGTTTGTTCACTGCAGGAGTCTGCATCAAAGGGCTTGTGGGAGTGGATACTGAGGCCAGAGCAGGTGTCTGGGTGTAGATGTCCGCCTGTGTAACTGGAGGTTGTGTCGTCTTTAATTTATGAAGCCTGACAATGCTGGAGGGGATAGAGTTGGTTTTCAGGGGTGTATGAGGATGTTAAGCTCTACAAGAAAGTACAGAGGTGGTATCAGATGTTGTTACCATGGTATTTTTTTGATTTGTAACATGGAACTAAATGATTGTTTACATACTACTGCAAGAATACCATCTCAAAAAGGACAAAAAAATAGGTATTATGGCCACAAATTAACAATACTTATTAAAGGGAACCCCAGGTATTAAGATTTAACGCAAATTATGTCTTTTCCTGAAATATGTAGTAGAAAACCCATGAAAGATTTACGTTATTTTAAAAATAGTTTTATACATACTTTGGATTATGGGGTGTGCCATTATGATGAGCTACTGGCACTACTTGTTGCTATTTTTACCGCAACACAACTAAAATAAAATACTGATACAATGACCACAGCTACTGAAAGAGCTTACAGATGGCGATGCATATAAGCATACCAAATGACGTACCATCGATATTTCCCACAATGAGTCTAAACTTCCCCAGACATTAAGTGAAATCAGCACTGAAAAACTCCTTCAGTGGCTGCGGCGTCATGAGCAACAAGCGTCAGCATGTTTACATCCTGACAGGATGGCATCTAGCGCTTCTTGTCTCTGCTGTTTGTAAGCTCTTTCAGTAGCTGTGGTCTACTAAAAGCCTCAAAGGCATCAGGGCTAAAGTGGAGAGAACAAAGACGTTTTACTCATCCACAGGCACCGTCCCATTCTTTTTAGGAAAGCAGTGAAGACTTACATCACTTCTCTTGTTGCCCTTCGACTAAAATTTACAACCAAAAGCTGCACAATGTGGGATCCTATCAGTAGCTCACTGAGTGCAACCATTTCACGTCACTGAAATAATGGTGCACCCCATAGTCCAAAAATATGTATAAAACGATGTGGATTTTTTTTAATAACAAAAGTCTTTTATGGGTTTTCTGCTACATATTCCAATAAGAGACATCATTTATGTAATATTAAGCCACACAAGTTAATACCCGGGGTTCTCTTTAATTTGTTCTGTCGTTTTAGTTCAATCATAGCCACAAATTACAGTAACTAAATGATATTGTTCATTTTGATGTAGCATGGTTTGTAGCATTTATATACTACTCCAAGAATACCATGGTACTAAAAGTCTCAAAAATATAGACCCCCACAAAGGCAAGATATTCTGACTACAAATTAAGAATTTGTTGCCATTTGTTGATTTATTTATTGTTTTAAAAAGCACATCGCCTTTTTAGAGTAACTCACCTGTCATAGTAATGAGATGACATGTAGTGACGCGAGGTTAGCTGCCCAACCTGGACGAAATTTGCAGGATTTTGTCTACAAAATGATAAGAGGACATATTCTTTTAACACATTATTTCAATTTTTCACACACAGTATTTTAACTTAAACACCACAAGCCATATTCATTTGCTTTTGTCATTGTTAACGCAAGGTATTCAGCGCCAGACACAGACATATTCGCTGGTACACAAAATAAATACTTTACAGAAATTCCTTAAGCTTATTGCTGTTACTATGGCAGCAACAGCACAGCTTAACCCTGCACACATTTTTATATTTAGTTATACTAAAAAAAGTTCCATTTTAATTTATTCTGTCCATCTTTTTTACCCCACTTAACATGGATTTCTACTGACACTGGAATAGTGTCATGACGTGTCATAAATCAGACACATTGGTGGCACTGAATGTAAACAATGCCACTGAACTATTTTGCTGATTAATACTGCTCAAAATGGTCATTATTGTCATGTTTTGGGCTGTACTCATCGGTCAGACAAATCAAATAACAAATCAAGGAGAAGAGTGCTGAAGAAAAAACTGTCTGAGGAACAAAAGGCGTTTGTGGTTGGCCAAATTGAACTAGGATTTCCAGGGCAAGAATCTTGAAAACATTCATGTTTTTTCTTATCATTTCCAGTCAGGTAGGTGAAATATTAGGCTAATATCTTAATTAATACTGCTTGGCAAAATATTGCGCTTATTCCTGCTTACTAAGTCCTTCTCTATATGATTTAGCAGCTTCCATACATGTTTTTTCCATGGCTTAGACAACATAAATTAGCAAAACAATGTATTCAGTAACTCTGCAATCCATGCTGTTGTTTACATCCGAGTATCTCCAATATGGCCGCGCATCCGGATAACCGACCAAATCATGATGTAAATGCCAACCCTCTACACTGTAAAAAATAAAACAATTTTTTGTTGAGTTAAAATCATTTTTAATTGGCTGCCTTAACATTTTAAGTTGAATCAACTCAAATATCCAAGTTGTCACTTAGTACAACTTAACATTTCAAGTTGACCAAACTTCCTTGAGTTGACTGAACTGAAATTTTAAGGCAGTCAGATAACAAATTATTTTAAGTTAACTCAACAATTAGTTTTTTACAGTGTATACGAGAGCACTCGTATGGATATTGTGGATACTCAAAACTTATTCCTAAACTTTTAATAAAGTAAATAAAATCAAACAAGGAAAAAAGTTACTACAACGTTGCCACTTTCGTTGATCTCACAAGAGTGTGCAGTAATGGTATTAGATGGTAATATCATAGTATTTCCGACTTATACCATGGTACCAAATTATTAAAATATTCTTGCAATATGGTGTTTACATACTACTCTAAAATTACCATGATACAGAGTCTCAAAAATAAAGATCCCTCTCGTGTCATGCAAGGAACAAACACAAAGTGTCCATGAATTAAGAATTTGCTCTTTTGATTTATTAATTTGCTCCCTCGGTTTAGGTACATTGTGGCCACATTGGACTAATTTGTTCACTCTTTTTATTTAAATCATGGCCTGGAATTACATAATTTAACTAAATTAAAATGAGAGAACAAATTAGTACAAAGTAGCCTTGATGTAACTAAAATGAGGGAATTAACTATTACAACATAGCCATTTATTTAGCTCTTATGAAAACAGTGGTGGATTTGTACCATAGTACTGAATGATTAAAATATCCATGTGACATGGTATTTACTTGCTACATCAAGAATATCAAGGTACAATTTCTCAATGTCCCCCTTACTTGACATCCAGGAGAAAAGGTAGTTTAAACAGTAGAGCATGCTGCTAGCAACGCAAAGGTCATGGGTTCGATTCCCAGGGAAAACAAGAACTGATGTGCACCTCGAATGCAATGCAAGATGTTTTGGATAAAAGCAACTGCCAAATGCATAAATGTTCCTGTTAATTTAAAACGATAAAACAAATGAGCGCAATGTAACCAGGATTTAACATTTGCTCTGTAACTAATTACAACAATGTGGCCAGGAATGAATAATACCGTGTCCTAACTACACACGACGCAACAAGATTCCAGCGACAAACAATTTGGGTGTCCACACCAGATGCGACGTGACAACGCGAAGCGCCAGAATCAGCGTTGGGGGTAATACATTACAAGTAACGCAAGTAACATAATAATATTACTTTTTTCAAGTAACTAGTAAAGTAATGCATTACTTTTTTATACATTGTCTATTTTATAGACAAGTAAATAATAATTTTCTTGTTTTCAGAAAAAAAAAAGTCAAAATTAAGTGAGCTTTTGCTTAGAACAAGCAAAATAATCTGCCAATGGGGTAAGCAAAAAAATCTTATTTCAAACTGAAAACAAGATTATTTTGCTTACCCCATTGGGAGATTATTTTCAAGCAAATTGTTTCAAGCAAAAGCACACTTCATTTTGACTTGTTTTCAGAAAAAACAAGACAATAATTTTAACTTGTCTAGAAAATCTTTCTTGATTTAAGAATTTTTTGATATTTTGGCTGGAAACAAGACAAAAAAATCTAAGTAAGCAAAGCATTTTTTTTGCAGTGTACTAATAAGCAAAACTTACTTAAATTAACTAACATTTGTGCTTTTTTCTCATTGCTGAAGAGTGTTGAACTTTCTTTTCCTACAGTTCTACTGTACAGACATGACTTAAATTTTCCTTTAGCCTAAGGCTTATTCACTTAATTTCATTTTGGTGTGAAAGGGCTTTTATATTTGCTAAGAATCTAATGTTTTTAGATTAAAAACAAACAAGCAAGCCCTGCCCAGATGTAAAAAGTCACGCAAAAGTAATGTAATGCATTACTTTCCATAAAAAGTAACTAAGTAATGTAATGAGTTACTTTTTTAGGGAGTAACGCAATATTGTAATGCATTACTTTTAAAAGTAACTTTCCCCAACACTGGACAGAATCAATCAAATATCACAGCCAATCAGAAGCGCATGTGGGCGGGCTCTGCCTGGAAGTGCACTGCACTCACAACGAAAGATCTGAGGTATCTGTTCTTGCTTTCAGTATGGCTATAAAGGTCACACAAAGTGATATTCAAACTCCCATTAGACACATTTAACTCTGAATAAAGCACATAATCAGTACCTGTGATTATCACTGTCATTAGTCTGAATGCTGTTGTTCCAGCCGCGACGTTGCGGAAATAGAAAGAGTTTCTAAAATAGAAATTTTGCGTCGCAGTCGTGGCTTATCGCATGTTACGGCGTCACGATGCGACAGAATCAGCGTTGGGGGTAATGCATTACAAGTAACGCAAGTTACGTAATAATATTACTTTTTTCAAGTAACTAGTAAAGTAATGCATTACTTTTTCATTTCCAAGAAAACATCAGTGTTACTTTTTCAAAAAAGTAACGCAAGTTACTTTTTGTTTCCTTTAAGTATTTAATCCCATTTTATTGACCAATGACTTTGCTGCTGACCTTTGCTGATCCAATTCAACCGTACACTGCAAAAATACTTTTCTTACTTACAAGAATGGGAAATAAATTCTTAATTTGTGTCTACAATATCTATTTATTTACCTATATTGGGCTTTATACAAAAACACATACACTGTACTTTTTTTTTATTATTGATGCTTTATGTCTGCTGAGTTGTTAGAGTCTATTAATAGCATTAAGCGCTTGTGCATCTCATACCGATGTGGGCCGTTTAAAACAGCATAAGTACTTTCACCCTCGAGTTCGGTAAAGATTTACAGCCAGATGTTGTTGCATTCATGCAGTTTCTTAACTGCTCTGTTACACTTAGATTGAAAAGCTGTACTCAGCATTACTCAGAGCCCAACTCTGGATTAAACGGTTGGCAAAAAGCAAGTCGAGGGCTTGCAGAAATGACGTAAAGGGGAGATAAGGCCGGAGCATGAAAGAGCTTAGTTCACATCCCAAACTTTATAGTTTTATGGCTGTGAGATAAACGCTTACAAAGTGCAGAGTCCAAAGGCAGGACCATGAGAGCAGCCAATAGCTCATTCTTTTAAGAGTTTACTGCTTCAGTGTGGCAAACGTTCCAGATTCGAGCGTCACTTATGATCCCCAGGTGATATAACTTCATGCCATTAGACAAAGTCACCACAAATGAATGGGTGTCAACAAGACATATAGAGTCCTATCTGAACAGAAAAAAGGGTTGTGTATAGAAGCCAATTGTTATGAGGTAACCTGAAAGGCTGGAACAGAAGTAAGTGACAGTGGTCCGCCCAGGTTACACCTCTTAAGTTATGCAGTACAATAACAGATTTATATGTATACGAATATTTCTCCTTGGAGGAAAGTGAGAAGCTCATGTAGTTTTTGTGGTCTCAAAGACACAGAGTTTGTTTTAATGGCCCAAATATCATACTTGACTTTGAAGAACCATGTAGATAACTCAAAAGTTTGAAGTCAAACTGATCTGAAATTGAATTACAGCTTTTCATTGGCAATGATGGCTCCATGAAGAGCTTGTGACATTCCATTGGACAAAGGTTTCTTTATAGTGGTAAAGGTTCTTTGGATTAAAATACTCTTCACAATAAGAAAAATATTTCTTTGTGCAACCAAAAATAGTTAATCTATTTTATTTTTAAGAGTATACTATGTTGAACACATTTCTGAACAGTGTGTCTGCTTTGTGACACAAAAGAACTACACTATGCATTAACACCCACAATTCATTCCTAATACCAGAATAAGGGTGTTACCTGAAGAAAGAGGGCACAGGGTTTTTAAAAAGAGAAAGAAAAATGACAGCGCATAGATGGTAGTAGGTTAGGGGCTGATGGGGAAAAACAACTGAAAGGTTTATGACAACAATTAGTGTGGGAGAGGGTGGGAAGGGAGAGCGATAAGGATGATTGAGAGAAGTGGTGGGGTATAAAGGGAGGGAGAAACGAAAGTCTACGTGCGGCTGCTGCCCTGCCCTTGACCCCCTCTCCCCGTGTGGGCCTTCCTCTGCAGTGCAGGGCTGCAAACAACTCTGATGATCTCATCTTGCAGGCGCCACACACACACACACACACACACACACACGCGCATACACACTCTGCGTAGGGAGAAGTGCAGGTGTCTGCCTGGTGCCTCTTGTGATTGACTGTCTGCTCTCCACATCACAGAAAGACGCTGCTGCCACCCAGGGGTGAAAAGTGCATGGTACACTTTCACAAAACTAATATGTAACCACTTATTCTGTACCATATAACCATAGCTGAATTTTTCAGCATTCTTCTTCTTTTTTTTTTTTTTTACATTATTACTTTTTATATAATACAGTTGAGGTCAAAAGTTTACACCAGGGTTCCCACTCTAAGCCAAATGTCAAATTCCCTGACTTTTCCCTGACGTTCACTGATTAAAAAGCTGAATTTCCATGACCTATAATGAACGGATCCACCCATTTGCAAGCTTTACTTACTTGTTTACAGACGTTTTTAGTACAAAACTATGGAAGCCCGTTTCTGCCACTAAATAAAAAAGAGATAAAGATAAAACATGCAATTCTGACTTTATAACTCGCAATTGCAACTTTTTCTCTCACAATTCTGACTTTATTTCTCAGAATTACGAGTTTATATCTCACATTTCAAGAGAAAAAAAGTCAGAATTGCGAGTTGTATCATGCAGTTGTGAGAAAATAAGTCAGAATTGTAAGATAACAAGTCACAATAACCTTTTTATTTTTTATTTAGTGGTGGAAACTGGCTTTTTCTGTATTATTTCTACACAAATTAATTTATGTTTTTTATGATTTCAGGAGTTAAACAATCTGAAGGATTTTCTGTTTGTAATCAAGTTCATCATTCAATTTTTTTTATTTCTTCACATTTAGTTTTTGCTTTTCACACCCAGTCTTTGAAGTGGTCATTTTATAGCCAAAGCTCTTGAAATTTACATTTTCCTGTCATGTTTGCCTTAGTCATCAGGTACAGCCTGATGATTGCATTTGACTTAAGTGATTGTCAGTTGACGTGCGGAAAGGGAATAAAATGGCACTGAAAAATAGCCTAACCATAAAGATAATAAGTAGAAATAATTTAAAGCAACAAACAAAAATCCCTGATATTCCATGACTTGGACCAAAAAATATTAAATTCCCTGACTTTCAATGACTGGAACAGACCTTTTAAAATTCCATGATATTCCAGAAATTCCATGACCCGTGGGAACCCTGTTACACACACCTTGCGGAATCTGCAAAATGTTAATTATTTTACCAAAATAAGAGGGATCATACAAAATGCATGCCATTTTTTATTTAGTACTGACCTGAATAAGATATTTCACATAAAAGATGCTTACCTATAGTCCACAAAAATGACCCTGTTCAAAAGTTTACACACACTTGATTTATTCATACTGTGTTGTTACCTGAATGATCCACAGCTGGGTTTTTTATATAATTATTTTTTGTTTAAGACTTGTTTGTCCTGAACAGTTAAACTGCCCGCTGTTCTTTGAACCCTTTCCAACAATGACTGTATGATTTTGAGATCCATCTTTTCACACTGAGGACAACTGAGGGACTCATATACAACTATTACAGAAGGTTCAAACACTCACTGATGCTTCAAATGGAAAAACGCTGCATTAAGAGCTGGGGGTTAAAACTTTTGAACAGAATGATGTAGTATACATTTTTCTTATTTTGCCTAAATATCATTTTTTTTTTTTCATTTAGTACTGCCCTTTGGAAACTACAGAAGATACTTACATGTTTCCTAGAAGACAAAATAAGTTAAATTTACCCTAATCTTCAAATGTAAAAAGTTTTCACCAAGTTTTAATGTATCGTGTTTCCTTTTAGAGCATCATTGAGTGTTTGAACCTTCTGTAATAGTTGCATATGAGTACCTCAGTTGTCCTCAATGTGAAAAGATGGATCTCAAAATAATACATTGTTGGAAAGAGACTCATGAACAACTATTACTAAACAAAACAAAACAACAACAACAAAAAAACACAGCTGTAGATCATTCAGGTAACAACACCATATGAAGAATCAAGTGTATGTAAACTTTTGAACAGGGTAATTTTTATCAGTTCAACTATTATTTTCTCTTGTGGACTATATGCAAATGTTGGTAATATGAAATATCTTATTCAGGTCAGTACTAAATAATAAATAGCATGCATTTTATATGATTCCCATTATTCTGGTAAAATAATTAACATTTAGCAGATTCTGCAAGGTGTATGTAAACTTTTGACCTTGAATGTATATACTTTTTGGAAAGGTCACGTGTGATGTAGGCAGAAGTACTACTGATCTAGTGTTTACAAAGTGTGCAAAGAAAGTGAAATGCCCTTTACAAAAAGGTAAAACAATGATTTTGGATTGTTGTAGGGAAAATGAAATGAGTTTTTTTTGAGAAAAATCCTGGAATGTTTTCTTCAAAAAACTTCAGAAAGACATTTTGGATGGCATGGGGATGGGTAAATTTGGGTAAATTTTTTATGCTGGAAATGAAGTAATCCTTCAATTTAAGACATTTACAAAAAATATTTTCCTCAACTTATTATGGTAGTAAGAAACTAGTTGTCGACCCCACTGTATTTTGTAGAAACCATGTTTCCGCACACATTTTCCTTAAAAAGGAAACTTTTTAATCCATTAAAAAAGGTTATTATTAGTATTCTTTTTTTATTTAATTCAAGGAAAAAACCTAGTGGGTGTAGAGATAACATAACCAGTAGTAAGTATTTTAAGACAAAGTGTTTGAGGGGGTTTGATGGTGCCGTATGTTCGCTTATAGAGAACATACTGTACATACATTCAGTTGCTTTGCTTTTATAACAGGAACATTTTGATCAGATATAAACCTTTCACTTATGTGCAAGATCTTACTGACCATTATTTAAAATTCAGTAAAAATCCCTATAAAAATCCATATTTCACCTCTAAACTAAGGCGAAAATGTCTTAAAGAACCATTTTGTGGGATTTGAAATTATTTCATAACATTAAAGTACATTTACCACAATTCTTATTACTAAAAAGCATACAGATCTTTTAAAATTTTGAGTAGTCCGAAATTTTTTCTAATTTTCCCTAAATGTAAACATTTCCAGGAATGCCTGTAACTGGTGTTCAGATACGTCCCCTCTTTAAACGGTAGCTTTGTTTTTACGGTCAGTGCCACAGAAGTGCAACTAATGCATGTCAACTGATAATTTGTTGATAAATTTGACTGCATATGTACAATATTTTCTTCACAAGGCAATAATTCAGCAGAGCTTGTTGCTCACAAATCCCTCCATGTTTCTTTTGCATGTGTTTGGCGCTCTTTCACTTTCACACATGACTAAAAGTCTCTGTCTAATATAAATAATATTATATTTGGATTTCTTTTAAACACAATTGTACATCTGCACTGATGCCACACAGGGCATGTGTTATCAATACCGTCTGATCTGTCGAGGTGTGAGGTTATCAAGGATACGCGGGCTGACGTGGGTGATGTAGTGCAGGGAGGGGTCGTCAAAGTTGAACGGAGGGTTGAAATGCTCCTGAATGTACTCAGGTAGCAGGTGAGGAATACTTGATGGAGAGATAGAAAAACAGAGTTAAGATCTAGCATGTAACAATTTACATATTGTAAATGTCATTGTATTTGTGATCAGGACACTCACTCCCCAGACATGGTTTTCTTGCGTGAGCAGCAGCAGAAACAGGCAAGCGCTGCCAGCAACAGCAGCAGCAGGAGAGGGATACCAATGCCCAGGACCAGCCCCAAAATCAGTGACTTCTTATCCTCTGCAGTTTGACCAGCCTGAGGGTCTGTGCGGTTAACACTGTTCCAGTCTGAGGTGAGGAGGTGAAGGAAAAAAGCTTTTTATAAAAAATCTAATGACCAGATTTGCATAGGGTGTGAACACTGTTTTCTGGTGATGCTCTTACCAAAAATGCAAGACTGTGATTCCTCCTTTAGATCAGTACCATTGCACACACACCTATAGCCCCCATAGGTGTTGACACACTGGGCTGTTTTTGAACATGGAGCCTCATTTGTCTTACATTCATCAAGGTCTAAAGAAAACAAGGAATACAAAGTCTAAAGACAAGGAGTAAAACTTAAGAACTTATGAGGACAGTGGAATTAAAGATCAATGTTTTATATGTTACAGTTAATTGCGGTCCCTGAATATAATTGGTTAAACAGTGTTTTAATAGGTTTGTTGTCTGTGTGTTGTTGGTGGGCATTTTTCAGTGACTCTTACTGCAGGTTACATTTTTCCACCAGTAGATGGTAAGAAGTGACTGACTTCATGAGTGAATCATTGCCTTATTCACTCAAGGAATATTCAGGAACAAAACAAGTGATTTTCTCTTTGTATTGTTCACTTAACTGATTTGCTCAAAAACACTTTTCTCATTCAGAAACAAAACAAGTGATTTTTATGGGTGAGTCACTGAATCATTCACTCAATGATTCATTCAAAAACACTGGTTCATTTAGGAATAAAATGTGTGATTTTCTTTATCAGTGAATCATTGAATCATTTACTCCACCAAATTGTTCGAAAAACACTGTTTCAATCAGGAACAAAAAGGATTGTCTTTATGAGTGACTCACTGAATCTTTGCTCAACTGATTTGCTCAAAAACACCATTTAATTCAGGAATAAAACAAGTGACTTTTTATGAGTAAGTCACTGAATCATTTACTCAATGATTCATTCAAACACTGATTCATTTAGGAATAAAATGTGGGATTTTCTTTATCAGTGAATCATTGAATCATTTACTCAACCAAATTGTTTGAAAAACACTGTTTCAATCAGGAACAAAACAAAGGATTGTCTTTATGAGTGACTCACTGAATCATTTGCTCAACTGATTTGCTCAAAAACAATGTTTCGATCAGGAACAAAACAAAGGATTGTCTTTAAGAGTGACTCACTGAATCATTTGCTTGACCGATTTGCTCAAAAACACAGTTTCATTCAGGAACAAAACAAGTGATTTTTTTAAGAGTGAGTCACTGAATCATTAACACAATGATTCATTCAAAAACACTGATTCATTTAGGAATAAAATGTGTGATTTTCTTTATTAGTAAATCATTGAATCATTTACTCAACCGAATTGTTTGAAAAACACTTCTTGCAACCAGATGAATTTAAAAACACTCATTCATTTAGGAATAAAATGTGTTATTTAAGTGTATTTGAGTGAGTCATTGAACCATTCGCTTAACCAATTTGCTCAAAAATGCTGATTCATTCAGGGACAAAATATTTTTTTATGAGTGCATGACCAAATCATTCACTGAACCAATTAATTCAAAAATACTGATGTTGTGACTGGCAAATCATGTATTTTCAAAACAAATAGAGTTGTGAAAATAAAATATTTTAGTACATTTTCTTACCATCCACATATGCTGAACGGATACCATAGTACTGACCGACTCGGGTCAGGTAGTCCATGACATACCAGTGCGGCGTGTCACTAGACACATTGATCCTATACTCTTTCTGCCCACCTGCTGGTGCAGTTTCTGGAGCTATAGCACTGGCGTTGTAGAACTTGTTCTGGAAACCCATTGACAGGATCTCCTCCAGCTGCAGACAATGCAGACGTGTCAGTGTTAATGACATGCCATGTTCTAAATTTATCTGACATTTTCACATCTCCGACACATGCAATTACCTTATTCAGTCCCGGCGCTGATGCCTGATTTCCCCAGCCCATGGACACATTAAAAACATTCCATCCTATGGAAAAAAAAATACATTTTTGTTGGTATCTCCTAAAATATTAAACTCAGGGTATGATTTGCAGGTGAGGATATGGAGGCATTTTTCCTGCCTCTGCTTGATGCTTTTTCCAGGTTGTTCATTTTTATGGGGGTATTGAATCTGTTCTACTTCTGTTTTGCAGAAGAATGTAAAAGTTGTGAAATTTGGCACATAGAGTACAGTCTGAACATGAACCACAACATATAACTCTAACTCAAACCCTCTAGCACCACCACTTGTCCAAATTTGCACTTATGTTTGTGCTAATAACTTTCGACCTATAAAGACTAGAAACTAGAGCCCGACCGATATGGGTTTTTTGAGGCCGATGCCGATACCGATGTTAGGGAGTAAAAAAAAGACCGATAACGATATTTTTGTGTGGGCTATTTTATAGTACAGTACCAATACTTTTCATTTCTGTGTCCAAACTTTTGATTGGTAATGTATATAGGCTAGAATACAGTATATACATAAACAGAATATATATTATATATATATATAAACCATTTTTAGCAAATGTGGTGATCAAACACTTATAATGATGTGACCAAAATATGTAATGGAGGCAGGGTATTTAACAATTTAACAGTAAATACAAAATAAGCCTGACATTAGTGCACTTAACAGTACAATTCACATCACTTATTACAAATAACTTTAAAATACAAATATAGAAAGAAATATCAATCTAGAGAGAGAGAGAGAGAGAGAGAGAATGAACTTAAAATTAAAACTACTGCCAAACAAACAAGGGCAGATTTATGCAGGAAGCACAGATTTTCCATTTTTTTTTGGTAATCAAATGAACACACAGAACATGAGGTTTCGTATTAAAATTCGTCTTTTTGAAGTGTAGTATTCATCAAAAATGACAGATTCTGTGAAAATCCGCGTCATACTGTACATTCCGTTTTTATGATTGAATTCCGTGCTTCTGTCTGCGTTTTCTGCATCGCGGAAATCATAGGAGTCTAATGTAGCAAACGACTATGATAAGCTCTCTGTGAGAGCACAAGACGGGGACACTGTTTATTTACTTTATAGCAGTGGAGTACTGCTACAAATGTATACGACATATCCACTTCTTTATCAGCTGATGCGCATCATTCAGTAGTGTCCTGCCAAAATCATGACAGTCCACCACATGAATAACTAATTCAATCGCATATGAATGAATGCAAACATTCCCCAATGCGGCCAGGACCGTAGCGCCGGCTTCCTTTGAAATGTGTTTGATGATCGCACCTGATGCGCCCGCGCCTGCTCTGTTATTTCCCATTCGCTCCTCCACCCCAGATACTACGAGTTCATACTCGAGAGCCTGCCAGAGGAGGCACGTAGAGTGTTATAATAATTATTATTATTGACTAGGCTACTAAGTTCTGGGACGCGGCGTCATATAAACACTCCGACGATCAGCTCCGGATACCACACGTGCAATGATGCGCAGATCAGATCTGTTGTTAAAAATATAGCCATCCATTCATGACGTCATCATGCAAAACTAAGAATTGGAATCAGTGTAATGTGACGATCAAATATAGATGCGGGTGGTTGGCGCGCGGATAATCTGAGCAGCTGACTACACTATCTCTACACTATAGTGACATGGGTTGCCAGTAACAAACAATGGAGCGCGCTCTGCTGGACAAACTAAGTAATTACACCTTTTTGGATCATAACATCTGCGTAATGGCGGCACTCATCGTTTACTCAAGAAAAAGGTCTATACGTTCTTAAAAAAAAAAAAAAAAAAAAAAAGTTCATATCGGCGGCATATTCGCCGATATCGATATATCTGCGACATGCTAATATCGGCCGATAATATCGGTAAAACGATATATCGGTCGGGCTCTACTAGAAACAAAGTCCTTGTTTCATCTGATTGCTTGGCTTAACAAATGCATGAATGCACCAGTCATTTTCCATCATATTTTTTTTTAATGAAACTAGTGAAACTATTGATTATTTATGAATTTATTGAATATTTAATGAAATTACTGAATTAAAAAAAAAAAATGTTTTCAAACTCCTCCTAGACCGTTTGTCCGATTTTGATTTAAAAACACTGAAATCAAGCTGATCAAATGGTTTCTGTATAACACATGAACACATCTGTCAAAGAGCGCGCCAAAATGGATGTGAGGCTGTATCTCTGCAATGCTTCAGCTTATTCAGACCAAACTTGGTCTGAATAAAAACCATTATCTGAGATTACCTCCACCTAGTGGTCAGGACATATGAAAAATGGCTATTTTTGCTTATAACTCCTGAAATATTTGGCTAACAAATGTTCCTTATATGTCAGCAATTTTGGTGAATTTTGAATTTTGACAAAAAAAAAAGTAATATTTTACCAAAATGTTGGTGTACTATTACAAAACTTTGTATGTGTCTTTGGCACCATGCCGTGAAGGTACTCAACCTCCACTTTGTATTCAAAGATTACAATGAAATTTAAAAAAAAAAAAAACATAAACACAATAACTTTTGATTGATTTAGCCTATTGCCATGAGACTTGTGTCGATAGATTTCTTGGATCATACTATGTCAATTATGTCATAATCTGCTGAATTTCCTGTCCGCCATTTTGATTTATTTTGAAAACCTACTTTTTTTGTACTCCGCCAAGACTGTATGTCCAATTTTCAGATCATCTTTAGAAGTCAAGTTAATTGATGAAACAATTTTCATTTACCGCATCAACAAATGTGTTGGCATTATGCCGAACAGCATCTGAGGCTGTATTTCTTCAAAGCTTTCACATATTGACACTAAATTTTGTATCGTCACCCCACACTGACCACACCACATCAATTTGGTAACATTGCCACTTATTGGTCAAAAGTCGTAAACCATTAATCTAAAGCCATTAACTATTAATAATGAGAATATGTGAGTTGTCTTGTTAGAATCCTTGAATTATGCAGATACCACTGATACCAATTATGCCATAATTAGCTACACTTCCTGTCAAGTTGATAAGCAAAATAGTTTTTATTCACAGAATTAACTAATTTGATTGCAGGATGTATCTGAAGCTTATCTCTGTGATGCTTTGACATACTGACACAAAGCTACATGTGTATCATTGTCGCTTCACACTGACCGCACTACATAAACTTGGTAACAGCGCCAACTATTGAGCTACTGTTAAATCGTACTAATGACTGAATTAATGATTTTTCAGCCAGTTTTAGTAAAGTCACCTTAAACATCTTTATCTAATGACATTAAAACTTATCATAGACTAAGGAATGAAAATAGATGATTCGTCAGGACAAAAATTAGTCAAGGAGATGTGCTCAAACTCATCTTATTTATCTTGAGTCCTGTAAATTCTATTTATAGTATAAATGTATAATAGATAAGATAATGGTTAAAATTGTATTTAGTTGATCCAATTGAAACAATTATTTTACATATTATTAAATATTTTTTTTAAAGTAAATAATAAACACTGTCTCACCTGTGGGATTAGCAGAATCACCTAAAAAATAAAATAAAAGTGAAATAAAGCAAAAAATAAAATAAAACAGTCAATCATGTAATGAAGCAATTGGTTTAACTGACTGAAAGACTCAAAATCCTTCCTCAATCTGTTACCTGTGTACAGTAAATGTAAAGTTGAACTCATGTTGATCAGTTGTGAAATTAAAACCACTTACCACAGCCGTCAGTATCTCTGGTTTTCTGATAACGGCATGAGCAGCGCACTGATCCCGGCATGTTCACACATTCAAATTTGGCATTGGGACAGGCCGAGGGGACCAGACACTCATTAATATCTGTTGGTGAAATAAAGCATGCATAACTGCCAGCATGTCTCAGAGAGTGACTGTGAGCATGTGCATTCTTGTGGCATACCTTCGCACTGTTTTCCATCGCCACTGTAGCCACGCTTACATTTACACGTATAGTTGTAGCCGGTGCTGGTGCAGTCTGCCATCTCATGACAGGGGAAGGGGAACGGAGGGAGGCAGAAGTCTGTGAAACAGGGTTAGATAAACTTTTTGTTTTGGCGCCATCAATAAAGACTATTATGGTTATACAATGTCATTGTATGAGCTGCATGTAAAGCCGTTACAATGAAACATAGCAAAAAAAATGTGCCGTTTAAATAATTACTGACCATTTTCAAAGCACTTGTATCCTTGTTTGCCCTGGTATACAGTTGGAGGAGGGCATGGTCCACATGTGAAGAGGTCGCCATCTTTCTGCGTTATGCATTCCACACCAGGAAAACAGGGTTGGCCTTTACACATGTCTGCTCTGTTTTCACAGTACTTGCCACTGAAACCCCATGGACAAAGACATCCTACAATCTAGATGTAGACACACAAAACGTCTTTTTTTAGAAAGCATTACATTACACAACACCATTGTACACAATTGAACACTGGTTAACATAAAATTCACCTGGTGACCTGTACATTCTAAATAAAGCTGTAGCCAAAAAAAAAAAAAAAAAGCCTGCTTACGCCACTAAATAAAAATTTTTAAAAAGGTAATTGTGACTTTTTATCTCACAAAACTTTTTTCTCATATTTGCAAGTTTCATTTTGCAATTGTGACTATATAACACGCAATCGCAAATTATTATGTAAGAATTTTTAGATAAAAAGTCACAATTCTGAGAACACAGTTTTTTCCCCTCAGAGTTTATATGCCACAATTCTGAATTTATTTCTCACAAATCTGTGTTTAAATGCCACAATTCTGAATTTATTTCTCACAAATCTGTGTTTATATGCCACAATTCTGACTTTATATCTCACTATTCTGACTTTATAACTAAAAATTGAGTTTATATACCACAATTTTGAGAATAAAAGTCATAATTGTGAGATACAAACTCACATTTGTGAGAAAAAAAGTCAGAATTGCAAGTTTATATCTCGGAATTTACTTCAAATTTATTTCTCACAAATGCGAGTTTATATGCCACAATTCTGACTTTATATCTCACTATTCTGACTTTATAACTAAAAATTTAGTTTATATACCACAATTTTGAGAATAAAAGTCATAATTGTGAGATACAAACTCGCATTTGTGAGAAAAATAGTCCGAATTGCAAGTTTATATCTCAGAATTTACTTACTCTGAATTTATTTCTCGCAAATACGAGTTTATATGCCACAATTCTGACTTTATATCTCACAAATGCAAGTTTATATCCCACAATTCTGACTTTATATCTCACTATTCTGACTTTATAACTAAAAATTGAGTTTATATACCACAATTTTGAGAATAAAAGTCATAATTGCGAGATACAAACTCACATTTGTGAGAAAAACAGTCAGAATTGCGAGTTTATATTTCAGAATTTACTTACTCTGAATTTATTTCTCGCAAATACGAGTTTATATGCCACAATTCTGACTTTATATCTCACAAATGCAAATTTATATCCCACTATTCTAACTTTATTACAAAAAATTTAGTTTATATACCACAATTTTGAGAATAAAAGTCATAATTGCGAGATACAAACTCACATTTGTGAGAAAAACAGTCAGAATTGCGAGTTTATATTTCAGAATTTACTTACTCTGAATTTATTTCTCGCAAATACGAGTTTATATGCCACAATTCTGACTTTATATCTCACAAATGCAAATTTATATCCCACTATTCTAACTTTATTACAAAAAATTTAGTTTATATACCACAATTTTGAGAATAAAAGTCATAATTGTGAGATACAAACTCACATTTGTGAGAAAAATAGTCTGAATTGCAAGTTTATATCTCAGAATTTACTTACTCTGAATTTATTTCTCGCAAATATGAGTTTATATGCCACAATTCTGACTTTATATCTCACAAATGCAAGTTTATATCCCACAATTCTGACTTTATGTCTCACTATTCTGACTTTATAACTAAAAATTTAGTTTATATACCACAATTTTGAGAATAAAAGTCATAATTGTGAGATACAAACTCGCATTTGTGAGAAAAATAGTCCGAATTGCAAGTTTATATCTCAGAATTTACTTACTCTGAATTTATTTCTCGCAAATACGAGTTTATATGCCACAATTCTGACTTTATATCTCACAAATGCAAGTTTATATCCAACAATTCTGACTTTATATCTCACTATTCTGACTTTATAACTAAAAATTGAGTTTATCTCTCACAATTTTGAGAATAAAAGTCATAATTGTGAGATACAAACTCACATTTGTGAGAAAAAAAGTCAGAATTGCAAGTTTATATCTCGGAATTTACTTCAAATTTATTTCTCACAAATGCGAGTTTATATGCCACAATTCTGACTTTATATCTCACTATTCTGACTTTATAACTAAAAATTTAGTTTATATACCACAATTTTGAGAATAAAAGTCATAATTGTGAGATACAAACTCGCATTTGTGAGAAAAATAGTCCGAATTGCAAGTTTATATCTCAGAATTTACTTACTCTGAATTTATTTCTCGCAAATACGAGTTTATATGCCACAATTCTGACTTTATATCTCACAAATGCAAGTTTATATCCCACAATTCTGACTTTATATCTCACTATTCTGACTTTATAACTAAAAATTGAGTTTATATACCACAATTTTGAGAATAAAAGTCATAATTGCGAGATACAAACTCACATTTGTGAGAAAAACAGTCAGAATTGCGAGTTTATATTTCAGAATTTACTTACTCTGAATTTATTTCTCGCAAATACGAGTTTATATGCCACAATTCTGACTTTATATCTCACAAATGCAAATTTATATCCCACTATTCTAACTTTATTACAAAAAATTTAGTTTATATACCACAATTTTGAGAATAAAAGTCATAATTGCGAGATACAAACTCACATTTGTGAGAAAAACAGTCAGAATTGCGAGTTTATATTTCAGAATTTACTTACTCTGAATTTATTTCTCGCAAATACGAGTTTATATGCCACAATTCTGACTTTATATCTCACAAATGCAAATTTATATCCCACTATTCTAACTTTATTACAAAAAATTTAGTTTATATACCACAATTTTGAGAATAAAAGTCATAATTGTGAGATACAAACTCACATTTGTGAGAAAAATAGTCTGAATTGCAAGTTTATATCTCAGAATTTACTTACTCTGAATTTATTTCTCGCAAATATGAGTTTATATGCCACAATTCTGACTTTATATCTCACAAATGCAAGTTTATATCCCACAATTCTGACTTTATGTCTCACTATTCTGACTTTATAACTAAAAATTTAGTTTATATACCACAATTTTGAGAATAAAAGTCATAATTGTGAGATACAAACTCGCATTTGTGAGAAAAATAGTCCGAATTGCAAGTTTATATCTCAGAATTTACTTACTCTGAATTTATTTCTCGCAAATACGAGTTTATATGCCACAATTCTGACTTTATATCTCACAAATGCAAGTTTATATCCAACAATTCTGACTTTATATCTCACTATTCTGACTTTATAACTAAAAATTGAGTTTATCTCTCACAATTTTGAGAATAAAAGTCATAATTGTGAGATACAAACTCACATTTGTGAGAAAAAAAGTCAGAATTGCAAGTTTATATCTCGGAATTTACTTCAAATTTATTTCTCACAAATGCGAGTTTATATGCCACAATTCTGACTTTATATCTCACTATTCTGACTTTATAACTAAAAATTTAGTTTATATACCACAATTTTGAGAATAAAAGTCATAATTGTGAGATACAAACTCGCATTTGTGAGAAAAATAGTCCGAATTGCAAGTTTATATCTCAGAATTTACTTACTCTGAATTTATTTCTCGCAAATACGAGTTTATATGCCACAATTCTGACTTTATATCTCACAAATGCAAGTTTATATCCCACAATTCTGACTTTATATCTCACTATTCTGACTTTATAACTAAAAATTGAGTTTATATACCACAATTTTGAGAATAAAAGTCATAATTGCGAGATACAAACTCACATTTGTGAGAAAAACAGTCAGAATTGCGAGTTTATATTTCAGAATTTACTTACTCTGAATTTATTTCTCGCAAATACGAGTTTATATGCCACAATTCTGACTTTATATCTCACAAATGCAAATTTATATCCCACTATTCTAACTTTATTACAAAAAATTTAGTTTATATACCACAATTTTGAGAATAAAAGTCATAATTGTGAGATACAAACTCACATTTGTGAGAAAAATAGTCTGAATTGCAAGTTTATATCTCAGAATTTACTTACTCTGAATTTATTTCTCGCAAATATGAGTTTATATGCCACAATTCTGACTTTATATCTCACAAATGCAAGTTTATATCCCACAATTCTGACTTTATGTCTCACTATTCTGACTTTATAACTAAAAATTTAGTTTATATACCACAATTTTGAGAATAAAAGTCATAATTGTGAGATACAAACTCGCATTTGTGAGAAAAATAGTCCGAATTGCAAGTTTATATCTCAGAATTTACTTACTCTGAATTTATTTCTCGCAAATACGAGTTTATATGCCACAATTCTGACTTTATATCTCACAAATGCAAGTTTATATCCAACAATTCTGACTTTATATCTCACTATTCTGACTTTATAACTAAAAATTTTGTTTATATACCACAATTTTGAGAATAAAAGTCATAATTGCGAGATACAAACTCACATTTGTGAGAAAAATAGTCAGAATTGCGAGTTTATATCTCGGAATTTACTTACTCTGAATTTATTTCTCGCAAATACGAGTTTATATGCCACAATTCTGACTTTATATCTCATAAATGCAAATTTATATCCCACTATTCTGACTTTATAACAAAAAATTTAGTTTATATACCACAATTTTGAGAATAAAAGTCATAATTGTGAGATACAAACTTGCATTTGTGAGAAAAATAGTCTGAATTGCAAGTTTATATCTCAGAATTTACTTACTCTGAATTTATTTCTCGCAAATACGAGTTTATATGCCACAATTCTGACTTTATATCTCACAAATGCAAGTTTATATCCCACTATTCTGACTTTATGTCTCACTATTCTGACTTTATAACTAAAAATTTAGTTTATATACCACAATTTTGAGAATAAAAGTCACAATTGCGAGATACAAACTCACATTTGTGAGAGAAAAAGTCAGAATTGTGGCATATAAAATCACATTTGCGAGAAATAAATTCAAAGTAAGTAAATTCCGAGATATAAACTTGCAAATCTGACTTTTTTCCTCACAAATGCAAGTTTGTATCTTACAATATTATGTTTATATCATGTAACTGTAAGAAAAAAGGTCAGAACTGCAAGTTTCTATCTCACAATTTTGAGAAAAAAAGTCAAAATTGTGAGATGTAAACTCGCAACTGTGAGAAAAATTTCAGAAATGTCAGATAAAAAGTCGCAATTAGCTTTTATTTTTTATTCAGTATTGGAAATGGGCTTCCATATAAAACATTTTTCGGCAGATATTCTGCACTTTTATTCAGCAAGTATGCATTAAATTGCATAAATAAATAAAGCTAGAAAATGTTTCTATTTCAAATAAATGCTGTTCTTTTTTTTTACTTTTCTATTCTTCAAGAATTCCAGATGTATAAATATTAAGCAGCACAAGTGTTTTTAACATTGGAGGTAATAATGAAAAAATGTTTCTTGAGCAGCACCACATAAAAATTATTTCTGAAGGATTATGTGACACTGAAGATTAGAGTAATAATGCTGAAAATCACAGGAATAAATTACATTTTAAAAAATATAAAGAGAAAACAAATATTTGAAATCGTAATAATATTTCACAGTAATACTGTTTTTACTATATTTTTGCTCCCAACTAGTGGCATCATCACACTCAATTTAAATCTAAAGTTTCTCTACACATTCACCTGAAATTTTCCCTGCAGATGGTTCTCAACAACGCTGTTGTACTGGCAGCTTCCTCCATTCATACAGTTACAGAGCTGCAGTACAGGGGTGATCACAGAGCTGGATGTTTGATCGCTCACTTGAACTGTCACATTCACTGGCTGAATACCAACAGGGGACCACGTTAAGATACCATCACCTTCAGGACACAAATAAACCAATTGTGTCATGAAATATTAACGCACCAAAATGAAGAGCATGTCATAAGTTTTACAAGCATTAGTTAACAGAGGAAAAAGCTTTAGATATAGATCTAACACATGATCTCATTGACATATGCATATCACATTGTAAGGAGGTTAAGTTTATTAATAGTATGCTGCGCAATAAATCTTACTGCTGCCGATGGTGACTCGTGGAGAGCGTGGTAAGGCCACAGAGAAGGTGATTGGGTCTTTGTTTGGATCCTGGGCCTTGAACTGAACTTTAACAGTACTATTGACTTTACACATGATAACAAACGGCTCTGTCACAATGGGCGGCAGGTTTCCTGTTGAACACAAGCAAAAGTAAGGCTTTTCTCTGAAAGTTCTAATCATCAAGAATGCTAAAAAATTATACTGCGGATTTGACAAATGTATTAGGCAGCACAACTGTTAATTTCTGAAGGATCATGTGACACTGAAGACTGCATGATGTTGAAAATTCAGCTTTGCATCACAGGAATAAATTACATAAAAAAAAAATATTCAAATAGAAAACTGTTATTTTAAATGTTAATAATATTTCACAATATTACTGTTTTTTACTGTATTTCTGATCAAATAAATGCAGCCTTTAAACGGTAGTGTATTTTAAGTTTAGTTAGGTTTTTAGTTAGGTTAAGATATTTTTGTCCATTAGTTGAAGGCCAGTTGATGTGGATGACCCGCTAACCGTAATTTTGCGCTCGGCTTTGAAGTTGCTGCTGGTCTTTCTGAGCATCCAGGCCAAGGTTTGTGTTTCCTGTGGCCAGAATGTCATGCACACACTGCATGCTGCTTTGGCAAGTCTGACTGTGTTTGGCGAGCGTGTCTGGGCTCACTGAGGACATCAGTTGCTCTGTCATGACAGGACTGAATGGAGCACTAGGAGGCTCTGACAACAGAAGACTCTCGGGAACAGGAACAGCCCCTGTGAAAAACAATCAGACACAGAAGAAAGCATAAATGCAGTAACCAGTAAAGAAATCTTAAAGGAATATATACAGTATTCCATTTTCCCTATGATTCAGAGACAGTTCTGAAGGATTTTAATGTGAATTCTGTCTAGGATTCCAACATAAAACAAACCAAAAAACATTTAAGAACACCTTGTTTCCAGTAGAACTGAATTTTGCTGCTTAACAAAACATTTATTATTATATATGTTGAAAACAGCTGAGGAAAAAGGTTTCTTTGATGACTAGAAAGTTCAGAAGCACAGCATTTATCTGACATAGAACTCTTTTGTAACATTATCAACGCCTTTATCATCACTTTTGATTAATTTAAAGCATTTTTGCTAATTAAAATGATTATTTTTTTTATCATTTTTGAAGGATCATGTGACACTGAAAACTGGAGCAATGATTCAAAAAATTCAGCTTGGATCACAGGAATAAATTACATTTTAAAATATTTTCAAATGGAAAGCAGTTATTTTAAATAGTAAAAGTATTTCACAATTGCAGTGCTTTTGTTGTATTTTGGATTAAACAAATGCAGGCTTGGTGAGCAGAAGAGACTTCTTTAAAAAACATTAAAAATTGACTGGTATTATAAGTGTACTTTTTTTCCAGAAGGGTGTTTTTATTTCTACAATATTTAACATTTTCTCACAAACACAAAATCTGAAGAGTTCACGTACATGACTGTCCAAAGGGAAGCAGACTCTGTTCAGAGGGGACGTTGTTGTTTGTAGAAGGCACCATACGGCCATTGGAAAGCAGGAAGTCGTCAGCCCTGTTGGAGCTCCAGTGTCCCAGCAAACCCAGTGTACGGTTGTAGAACCTCTGCGGGACCTCCACCAGAGCACTCAGCCTCCCAGCATTGCCTCTCCACACGAGCACGTACAGGCCTTCGCCGTACACCACTGCGCAGCGACTCACAGAGGTACAGCGCACCGCAAAGCCCTGCACATTTACATGCACCACTCCTGTCGAAACAGCAGAGGGCGCTCGGTTAAATCTAAAACACATCTAAAACATGTAGAAATCGCATTATTTCCTACTATATTTTAGAAAATACACTATACTAAAAACTACTATATTAAAAAAAAAAAAAATAAAAAATAAAAAAAAACAGCACGTGAAAGGAGCAGTTAGGTCCAAATTCTCAGTATTCATAAAACAGTTGCTGAAATGCTCAGAACGTGTAGGCTACTATTTGATTGACACTAAATGGACACTTTTAGTGTTATTTTTATTTAGTACTGACCTGAATAAGACATTTCACATAAAAGACGTTATATAGTCTACAACAGAAAATAATGATTGAATTTATGGTTCACTTTCAGAACAAAAATGTACAGAAAATGTTGTCATCTAGGATGTTCATGTGTTTGTTTCTTCAGTCTTAAAAAAGTTTGAACTTCCATAATGCAATTTAAATGCAGCTTTAAAAGGCCCTAAACTATCCCAGCCGAGGAGGAAGGCTCTTATCTAGTGAAACGATATTATTATACGGTTATTTTTTAAACAAATTGACAAAACCATAGAAGTCCATTATATGGAGAGAAATCCTGAAATGTTTTCCTCAAAAAACATAATTTCTTTATGACTGAAGAAAGAAAGGCATGAAAATCTTGGATGACAAGAGGGTGAGTACATTATCTGTAAATTTTTTCTCATTCTGGCTTTCAGAAGCTACAGAAGATAATTACATGTTTCACAGAAGACAAAATAAGTTTCCAAACTTTCTGTTTAGTCTTTTAGGTCTGTTAAATATTTATTTATCATTATTATTATGAAAAGTCCTTCAAAACTTGCAGTATGCTTACAGTATGCCATTTGTGTTATTATTCTATAATACAGAAAATAGTAATAATAAAGAAGAAGCTTTTCTTTGATTAGTGTTGTAAATATAAGGGCAACATTAATATTTCTTTGCTTAAACATGTGAAAACCTTGAAATTCTTCTTACCAACAGACACAGTCATGACCTCATCATTAACCAAGACCATTAGCCCATCCCCAGATTCAGCACATCGCCACTCCACCTTTCGAGAAATCATTTAACAACCTTTATACTGTGGATATACTCATTTATGCACATAGATCTATATTTTATCTGTTTGAAATGTCAGACTCACCTTTCCAGCACCCTGATAGAAGGCGGCTAATCGTACCAGAGCAGGCACAAGTTTGGGCTGCCCGTTGACCACTAGAACGTCTGTTTGTCCCTGCAGGGTGAAGATGTTTGATCCTGTGCTGGAGGAGAGACGGACTATAACGTACTCCCCCAAACCTTTGAAGGTATACTCACTCCCGGTAAAGGTAATAAAGTGGAGACTACCATACACCATGCCTGAATGAAAGCAGAGAGCGCAACAGAGACTCTTTAAAGATACGTCCTTGTCAATATGAGCTTCAAATTATTTATTTCTATTTATTATTAAAGCAAGCAGTTATCATTAGGGCTGTAAAAATGATCAAATCTGACCAAAAAAAAAAAAAAAAAATGCATGGATTAGGTACATGGTCACACTATTTTAAGTTCCAATTCCAGTTGCCTCAATAAACTCTCTGTTTGCTTCTTATTAATAGTAAGGTGGCTGTTAAGTTTAGATATTGGGTAGGGTTAAGGAATCTAAACATTTACATGCACGAGTCCCTTGTTTGTCCTGAACAGTTGAACTGCCCACTGTTTCTCAGAAAAACCCTTCAGGTCCCACAAATTCTTTGATTTTTTTAGCATTTTTGTGTATTTGAACCCTTTCCAACAATGACTGTATGATTTTGAGATCCATCGTTTCACACTGAGAACAGCTGAAGGACTCATATGCAACTATAACAGAAGGTTCAAACGCTGATGCTACAGAAGGAAACACAATGCATTAAGAGCCAGGGGGTGAAAACTTTTGAACAGAATGAAGTTGTGTACATTTTTCTTATTTTGTCTAAACATCTTTTTTTTTTTTTTTTTTAGTACTGCCCTACAGAAGCTACAGAAGATACATACATGTTTCCCAGAAGACAAAACAAGTAAAATTTACCCTGATCTTCAAATTTAGAAAGTTTCCACCCCTCTGCTCATCATATTTCCTTCTGAAGCATCAGTGAGCGTTTAAACTTTCTGTAATACTGGCATATGAGTCCCTCAGTTGTCCTCAGCATGAAAGGATGGATTTCAAAATCATAGTCTTTGTTGGAAAGTGTAAAAATACACAAAAATGCTGAAAAACCAACAAATTTGTGGGACCTGAAGGACTTTTCTGAAGAACAGCGGGGAACTGTAAATTGCCCCATAATAATTCAAACTGATGTCACCAAATTGTAACTGAATTTAAGATTTCTTGATGCTTTACATAAGTAAGGAACCCTAATAAAATCTTGTTCTTGTTGAGACCTAGAGATCTTACCAATGCCTGGTGCTCCCCTGTTCCCAGGTATACTGCTGTCAGAGCTGTTCCAACCATACCCTTGACACCGGTCTAGTGGCCTCTTAGCCAAGTACATGTTACACAGAGCAGACTGAACACAGCACCACTGGAAGGGTAAAAGATCCTTGTCTAGTAACAAAGACAGGTAATATGTGATTACGGGTTCAAACTACAAGAAGAAGAAATTATATTTGGAATGGCTTTACCTATATGTTGTTGCATATTGTCATCAGTAAAGAACCGTTCACTGTATCCAGCCAGCAGGGGGCCCTCTGGATCATACACACATCTCTTTCCTGCCTTTTGTTTGTTAAACAGGATAGACTGAAAGACTCGGCCCCTGCTGCCACCCCACCTAAGAGCCCTCAGATCCCTCACTTGTGCCATCTGTTCTGATGGTACAGTTTCAAGTATAAAAGCCAGGTCCTCCTGTGCTTGGACACGAGTGCAGGGACATGGTGCCAGTCCTAATGCCCATTCTTTAGGATCTGGCTCACTGAAAGCCCAGATCTGGCATTGCCTCTGAGGATCCGAGCTGGCTTCAGGAGCTCCCGTCAGGTCGTACACCAGCTGCCCCAGTTTGCCTGTGTTACCCATGACAGTCTGGGGGCGATAACGCCCTCCTGGGCCGAACAGGTTGTCCGGTGGCTTTGGAATCTCATTATGAAAGTTGCTTTTGCCATCAGTGTAGCCAATAAGAGCATTATGATCGGTCCTCTGTCCTGGACCCCAGTTCATGTCACTGTAGTGGAGCAGAGCAAATGAACGTAGTCCATCTGTGGTCAGAATGCACTGGAAGGTGTTGGTCTGTGGAGGACATTAGGATGATTATTGCTAAGATAAGCATTTAAAGGCCTTCAAAGAGATAGTTTACCCAAAACAGAAAATTCATGTCATTCCAAATCCATCTCTGTTCATCAAATTAAGATTTTTAATGAAATCTGAGAGCTTCCTGACCCTACATAGACAGCAAGGCTAGAACAGTATTAAGGACATAATTAAAATATTTTATTGATGTTCTTACTACCTTTCTGGGCCTTGAACGTGGTAGTACCATTGCTGTCTATGCAGCGTCAGAAAGCCCATGAGTCCCTTGTTTGTCCTGAACAGGTAAAACAGTTTGCTGTTCTTCAGAAAAATCTTTCAGGTCCCACAATTTCTTTGCTTTTTCAGCATTTTTATGTATTTAAACCCTTCCCAACAATGACTGTATGATTTTGAGATCCATCTTTTCACACTGAGGACAACTGAGGGGCTCAAATGCAACTATTACAGAAAGTTCAAACGCTCACTGATGCTCCAGAAGGAAACACGATGCATTAAGAGCCAGGGGGTGAAAACTTTTGAAAAGAATGAAGATGTGTACATTTTTCCTATTTTGCCTAAAAATGTTATATTTTTTTAGTACTGCCCTTCAGAAGCTACAGAAGATACTTGTTTCCCAGAAGACAAAATATGTTAAATTTACCCTGATCTTCAAATTCAAAAGGTCTCACCCCCTGGCTCATTGTGATTCCTTCTGGAGCATCAGTGAGCATTTCAGACTTCTGTAATAGTTGCATATCAGTCGCTCAGATGTGCCCAGTGCGAAAAGATGGATCTCAAAATCATACAGTCATTGTTGGAAAGTGTTCAAATACACAAAAATGCTGAAAAACCAAAGAATTTATGGGTAACAGTTTAACTGTTCAGGACAAACAAGGGACACATGAACAACTATCACTTAAAACAAAACAAAACATTGAGGTAACAACACGGTATTAAGAATCAAGTGTATGTAAACTTTTGAAATGTGGCAATTTTCAGCTATTATTTTCTCTTGTGGTCTATATGTAAATGTCTTTTATGTGAAATATCGTATTCAGATCAGTACTAAATAAAAAAGTCTGCAAGGTAAACTTTTGACTTCAACTGTATCTGTCTCAAGACCCCCATGATTTGTTTCACTGTGTAGCTGTTTTTGAAAACAAGAATGCATCCTGCATGATCTGCCTGTTAGTCACTGCAAAAAAAAACTTCCCAAGATCTGTCTAACAATACAAACTAGGACAGTGAGTGGGGGTTTGGGTGGGGACAGCAACACTACACCAAGTCTGTAAATTTACTACCCATATTAGAAAGTATTGAGAGAAAGGATGTGGCTTTCATATTGTGTAAGATGAGACCATAACCCACAATTTCTTCACTATATTCTGAATCAATTTTGCAACGTTATTGTTTTGTACTGTGCTTTTCCATTTCCTCCATTGCATTGTGATGCCATTATAAATTCATATGTGGTTGGTTGCTGGAATGTTGCATGGTGTGGTTGCTTGGGTGTTTGGGGAATATTGTGGCTTTTTATTGGCCGAAGTCATAAGAGTTTGCACCTAAATCTCTTCGATATTGTGGCCCCTAGATATGGCATCTTTAATGTAATTTTATAGACTTTTTTAAAATGAATTTTATCATCTTCCAGGCAAAAATAATAGCACACTTTGGGCCAGATTCACTAACAGTTTGCACCAGCGTAAACTGTCTTTTGCATTAAAATACTACTGCGCTCTAAAGCTAATTTGCCCTGTTTAGTAGATCTGGCCCCAAGTAAAAGCACTCCATCATCAAAGTCTGCAAAACAAATAGTGGAGGCTGAGTTACTTAAGTTTAATACTGAGCGAACTACAGTTTAGTACTTCCTTTTAATCCCTAACTCTAACTTTGAACAATATTAATAATATAAAAAATAGTAGCAAGCATCCTTAATTATAGCTACTGTTGCTCTAGTTCCTACTAATGTGTGCTCATTCATCTAACACTCACCTCAGAGAGGTTGATCTTTTGATAGGACACTGGCAAAACGTGATCCCATGTGATTTTCAATATCCAGGAGGGGGAAAAGGGGGGTTTGCCCCTTTGAGTCTCAAATTTGCTAACTTCTTGTGCTGTTCGTTGAAATATTGCCTCAGCATAGATGTCAGATATATTGAGGAGATTGTATTCCTGTTGGAGAGAAAGAGAAAATGTTCAAGATTTACTTCAAGGTAATTACCACAAAATTATATAGTTATATTTCTATGCAAAAGTGAAACTTAAAAACACCTAAATGTTCAATTAAGTATCTCCTATCTCCTATTATTGCAATGCTAACCTGGTATAGCAGTTTTCCATCCCCGAGGGTAAGGTCAGCATCGTCCCAGAACACAGCCAGCATGGGCTGGTCCTCATTACCATTGAAACCCTCTGGGAATGGAGCAGGGAGCAACAGTTTCTCATTCTCACTGACCGACTGGAACTGCACCAAGCCGTTATCTGAAAACTGAAAACATTCATACATCAAGAAACGGTTAACCTTTAAAATGAGAACAGAGGTAAGCCTATCTGTAAGTACCCACAGTGTTTCCTATATAATTTATTTATAATATTTTAGTTTGGTAATTTCAGATACATTACTCTATTAAACTGCTATTAAAATGTGAAGAGTTAATTGTGCATGCTTACAAACAGTCGCTCATATATTTTGCCCATGAATGGAAAGCCTGCAGCAGGAATGATGTATGGAGAATTTCCATCTGCCTCTGTCTTTGGCAACTCAGCATCACCTACTTCCTCTCCAAATGGATACAGCTCACTTTCTGTGAAAATATATACAAAATGTACCCCATGGGGTCAAGGTTTGGCTGGTTAGCATGCACATTTAACCACTGCTAACTACACCATCTGGTCACAAAAATTGCATGATTAGGTTGAATGGTACACAACATAACAAGTTGGCATTCACAACTGCATGCACCTTGTGGAAGAATATTGCAGCCGGAGCTACTTCTCTCTCTCTCTCTTGTTTATGTCTATGACAAATCACATAGTGATTTAGGATAAGCCAAAAACATGGTTTGGAAAATGGATTCATGAAGTACGTACTTATTATATACATTTTGTACGTTGTGAACACAAACAAAGTTAAGGACTGCAGCTTTAAGATGATTTAGTTGACTGGAATCCCAAGTCATGTGCATCACTTACTTGCATTAAAGTATTTTAGCATCAAATTACCAATTGTCAGAGAGAGATACAAAGGGATTTAGAGAGGATAATATAAGATATTATTTTAAATAGATATAGATAATGTTGTATTCATGATTGTAATATAATACCCCACCCATTGGCGGCAGCTGTGGGCACTGGGTATCCCCGGTAGAGCAGGCACAGCTGTAAGTTCCTAAGAAATTGGTGCATATTCTGTTGCTATAACACGGATCAGGTGAGAGACACTCATTCCGATCTATGCATCCATCCATTCCATGCCCATTTCTGGTTGAGGCATCCCATCCGCTGCCACACTGGCACTGAAACCCACCTACGGAGTTGTGGCATGTGGCAGCAGGATGGCATCCACCCTTACTGGACTGACATTCGTCTAGATCCACACAAAGAGACCCTAGTGCAATAAGACCTGGTGCACATACACATACATAAGAACCAGGGGTATTGATGCATTGGCTTGACTTGTGGCAACGTGAGGATTTGGAACACTCATCAATGTCTTTACAGTAGGTCCCATTTCCAGTGTAACCTAAGCGACACTGGCATGTAAAAGACCCCACTGTGTTCCAGCATCTTGCCAAGGGGTGGCAGGTTGAGTTATTCGCACATTCATTATTGTCGATGCAGGTACCATTTTCCTCATGATGTCCCGGTGGACAAGTGCACTGGTATGATCCAGGTTTATTGATGCATACTTGATCGGGACGACAAATTTTGTCCAAAAGGCATTCGTTTATATCTGTACACCTTGGCCCCCGAGCCTCAAAACCAGGTGCGCATGGACACTGGAAAGACCCTGCTGTGTTTACACATACAGCGTTGGCAGTGCAGGGACTGTCATCTGCTAGGCATTCATCAATGTCTTGACACTTTGTTCTGTTTAAAAAGTAACCCAAGTTGCAGTTACATTCATAAGACCCAGGGATGTTGACACATGTAGAGTGAGGTTGACATATGGATTCGTTCTTTGATCCCGAGCACTCATCTATGTCAAGACACTCAGTGTCATTACTCCTGAATCCCTTGTCACAAACACAGTAAAATGAGCCTAATGTATTAATGCAAGTCCCATAAGTGCAGAGTGGCCCAAACTCTGGGCGTGAGCACTCATCTATATCCTTACATTGGGTACTACTGGCACCATTAGAGGAGAATCCATGATCACAAATGCACTGAAATGAACCTTCAGTGTTGACACAGACACTGTGGTCTGAACATACAGAATTGTTCAGGCATTCATCAACATCCTCACAGACTGTTTGATTGCCTTTAAACCCAACCCAGCATTCACAGAAATACCGTCCCACTGTGTTTTTGCAGTTGGAGGCATTTGGGCACTGTGCTTTCCCTGTGGCACATTCATCAATGTCCAAACACAGAGAGTTGTTAGAGTAAAGAAAACCATTGTTGCATGAACAATTATACCCTCCCACTTTATTATGGCAGGTGCTGTTGTCTGGGCAAGTAAAGGTTCCTACACTGCACTCATTTATGTCTTCACAGTGTGTCCCGTTGTACTGGTACCCTTCCCAACAGTCACAATGAAAGGACCCTGCTGTATTTAAACAGTGTGACAACTCTGGGCAAGCTCCTGCTTGTGCACATTCATTTATATCCTGACAGTCTCTACCATTCCCATGGAACCCTTCAATGCAGGAGCAATAGTTTGATCCACGGATGTTTTTGCACTCAGCATGGGTGTTGCATGCATTGGTTACATTCTTACAGTCCTTCTCATTCACACAGGTACCCAGACCATAGACTAGACCAAGGGTGCATGTGCAGGTATACGTTCCAGGAAAGTTTTGGCAGGTCATGTTGTTCCCACAGATTGAGGGTGACAGGCACTCATCCACATCCGCACAAGTAAACCCATCTCCTTGGTATCCGGCCATGCACTTGCAAATGTAGGATCCCTCTGTGTTGGTGCACATGGCGAGAAGGCTGCAGTTATGAGGCAAAGTTGAGTTTTCATTACACTCGTCCACATCTTGGCAATCAAACCCAGACCCGGTCATGCCAAAGGGACAGGTACACTTGTAGGAGCCAGGGGAGTTAATGCAGCTGGCAGCTGGGTGGCATCCTCCATGTTGGGATTGGCACTCATTAATGTCTATAAGTCATCCAAAATGGGACAGGGTCAGGATAAAAAATCCCTAAAAGACTGAGAAGAGAGTCCTCAAGCAAGCAAAGACGTGCAAAAATGAATTTTAAAATGAAAGGAAAACTTACCAGAGCAATTTTTTCCATCACCAGTGAAGCCACTGAGACAGGAACACTGGTGACTTCCAATGGTGTTGGCACACTGTGCGAACTTGCTGCAGCTATCGACTCCAGATTTACATTCATCCACATCTGAAAGATTGAGAAAAGAGTAATGTGAGAAGAAAAGACTAAAAGGCAGTAATTTGTGCATTCTCTGGCCAGCTGAACCCGTGAACATAGCTTATGTATGTATAAATGTTTAATGCGTATATATTGCACATACCTGTGCATTCTGTTCCAATAAGAGTGTAACCCACTTTGCAAATGCAAGCAAAGGATCCTGGGTTATTGACACATTGTGTCTCTTTCTTTGGGCACACGTTCTCTTCACATTCATCAATGTCTGAGCAAGTGAGTCCATCCCCTTTAAATCCCACATCACACACACACTGGTAGTCTGAAGGTGAAGGATGACACAGTCCATTTGTATGGCAGGGAGGATCACATTCACGACTAGGGAGGACACAAGTGTTGTTGTATGCTACAGTGCCATTCAGACAAGAACAGACATATGCTCCAGGGGAATTGACACATACAGAAATGTCTGGACAAATATTCTTTGAAATGACACATTCATCCACATCTGTACAGATGAAACCATCTCCAGTAAAGCCCTGGTGGCATACGCACAAAAAGTCACCAGGATAATTGTAGCAGTTGGCATATAAATGGCACATACCCTCAATTGCACATTCATTTATATCCTTACATGTTATGCCATTTCCTGAGAAGCCATGATTGCAGGTACATGAGAAGGAACCTGCTAAATTCAAGCATGTGGCATTCTGGTGACAAGGTTTCTGCTGTTCACATTCATCAATATCAGAGCAGTCTAAATCATCAGTGATTCGACTGAAGCCTGATTTGCACTGGCATGAATATGACCCTTCCATGTTTGAGCACTGCTCATTGATACTACAAGCCTTTTCAGGTATCTGGCATTCATCTATGTCCTCGCAAGTTGTACGATTGACTAACTGAAAGCCTGAGGGGCAAGTGCAAGAGAAAGACCCCTTGCTGTTGACACATGATGCTTTGTTTCTGCAGCCACCGTTATCAACAAGACACTCGTTCACATCTGCGCACTGTGACACACCATCCCCTGTGTATCCCACCATACAGCTGCAGTTGTATTTCCCGGGTACATTAATACAGAGTGCATTTACATGGCACCTCCTTTCTGTGGCACACTCATCTTTGTCCTGGCATACTAACCCATCGCCATCGAAACCAGCTTGACATACGCAGATGAATGAACCAGGTAAGTTTTCACAAGAGGCGTAAGCACTGCAATGTCCTGTTGCACATTCATCTACATCCTGACACTGGTTTTGACTAAAGCTGTAGCCTGGACCACAGTCACAAAAGAATGAACCTGCAGTGTTGACACATGCAGCGTTGGCTGGGCAAATGTTATTGGTGACACATTCGTTAATATCAGTACACTTTGTACCCATGCCCAGGAACCCAGCACGGCAAGAGCATTCGTAGCTTCCAAGCAAGTTGGTACATATTGCATTGGGGTCACAGCTGTTCTTTCTGTCACACTCATTAATGTCTACACATGCCAAGCCATTTCCTACAAATCCTTCAGGACAGGTACAACGATACGAGCCTGGCAAGTTTGTACATTCAGCAAATGAGCTACAGGTGTTAATTTCACATTCATTGATGTCCTCACATGTCTGTCCGTTGCTTTGGTAGCCACTGTTGCAGAGGCAGGTGTAGGTTCCTGGCAGGTTCTTGCAACCTTTGTACCCAAAGAAAGCAGAGCACACCCCAGGAGTCTCTGAACACTCATCGACGTCTAGGCAGAGATAATTTCCATTGCCTTTGTAGCCTGCATTGCATGTGCACACGTAGGAGCCAGGGTTGTTGGTGCAAGTGGCATTCCAGTGGCAGATTCCCGGTCTTGCGCACTCATTGTCATCATAGCACTGAAAGCCATTTCCAGTAAAACCAGACTTGCAACTGCAGTCTCTTCCGCCATCTCTGTTGGTGCAAAGCGCATTAGCATGGCATCCACCATTATTAGTTTGACACTCATTGATGTCTTGGCATTGGAGACCATCCCCAAAATAACCATTTTGACATGAACAGGTGTAACTGCCCAGAGTGTTGCTGCAGACTGCTTTTTCATGGCAGTTGTGTAAACCAGTTGTACACTCATCAATGTCCTGGCACTGCACTCCTGTGCCCCTGTACCCCATTCGGCACATGCAGACAAATTTTTCATCACGTGTTTTGAAGCAGTCTGCGTTGGTGTGGCATATGCTCCCTGCAGCTGCACAGTCACTGAGATCCGCAACTGTGGATAAGAGGATAAGAATGGATAAGAGACGAGTACGTCTGGCAATAAGTGACTGTATATTGTACTGTGAGTTGATCACTCATGGAAGACTCTGATCACGATGTTACTGACCTGCAGTTGTGTACCTGAGCACAGTACACAGGCACAGCAGATATAGCAGCAGGTTCCTGCAATAGAAGGTCAACAAATATAAAGTAAAAAGACACAATATTGTGACACTAATACTGGTGTTTCAGTCGTTGATTTTCTGTTGTAGGCCTTCAGCAGCCTAAGCATCCACAGCAACACCATTCACTGTTAGGTTAATGACTCTATGAGCTTTCGAGGCCTAAGCCTCCACCTATGCTCAGTGTAAAGATATCATAAATATTAATTTTATTTATTTATTTATTTATTTTTTTGCACGTCATTAACATGTCACTGCTTATCTATGATTATAACTCACTAAATAGTAAGAGCTCTTGGTGTGACTAATTAGGTGAATTCCTAGCAGTTACTTATATGCGTTTATATCTTTACATCTATAGAGTTTCTATCAAGTTGAACCAGTTTACCCATAACATAAAAGAGGGAATGTGTTTACTTTGTTCTAAGCCTCAATTCATGAGCCCCAAAAGGGATGGACATGCTCAAAGAACCTACTAATTCCACTGAAAAATAAATGTATAAGCCTCAAAGAAACGCATCATACTCTGAAAGAAGTAATTTACATTATAGATTGTTTTCATGACAGTCATAATGGCGGCACTGAACATAAACAATGCCACTGAACCGAACAAAACTATTATGATTACTGCTGCTGAAAATGGTCAATTACTGTCATGTTTTGGGCTGTACTAATTGTTTAGACCAGGAAAAACATTTGGAGTACTATAGACTGCCAAAAGTGATAACAAATCAGAGAGAAGGGAGCATAAAACTGTCTGAGGAACAAAAGGCGTTTGTGGTTGATCAAACTGAACCAGGATTTCCAGGGCAAGAATCTTGACAACATTCGTGTTTGTTCTTATTTCTGTTCAGGCAGGTGAAATATTAGGCTAATATCTTAATTAATACTGCTTGTACGTGTCTTTACCACCTATTAACTTTAGTTTGTCAAAATATTGCACCCTATCCTGCTTAATAAGTCCTTCTCTACGGCCTGGTTTCACAGACATGTCTTAAATTAAACCAGGATTAGGCAACAGTTCAGTTAGGACATTTAAGTGATTTTTAAAAAAGATTACAGGTGCCCATCTTGAGATAAAACAAAAGCATTGATATATTTTAAGATCAGTCAGTGCAAGTTTCTTTCAGTTGAAAAAGCTCAGATTTACATTTTAATCTGGGACTAGACATAGACCCTGGCCACGCATCTGGGTAACTGACCAAATCATGACGTAGGTGCAAATCCATTTTGTCATCTCTGGTATCCATTGTCACCTTTCTCTGCTTTTACTTTACAAAGTTAACTTTAAGATGATAGCATTTCTGATTATGGCATAGCTTCTTAAAGTATTGGTTTTATTGACTTGATGTTTGGAATGTTCTATTCCAAATAATGACTGGTATCATTGAGAAAAAGACAGTGTGAAACAAAGAGTTTCTCAAGTTTGGTAACTGAAGTCAACATGATGTCCTCAATAAGAAAAATAATGATAAAAATCTGTGATCTCTGAATGTGTTACATGCTAAATGTTTTACTTCCGTGTGGGTCAGATTCAGTCATTGTTTGTCTGATGGAATCTACTCTATAGAAATCCATGTAGTGCATCCGAATCAAATTACATCAAGTCTCTAGCATACTAAGAACTTACTGGAAAGAACATCCTTCTCAACATCACATCATGGCTGAACAAAAGGTATATTTACCATTACAGATTGGAATTGTGTTATGCCTAAAATTACCCATTAAAACAAGTTTTAGACAATTATGTAATGTAATATATAGTATTTTCTAAGCTATCTTCCTAGCCTGTCCATATCAATATATCAAATTTAATTTTCCCAGTATTCAGAATATAAATTGCTCATGTGTATAATCTGGAACTGAGTTCTAGATTTGTAATCTGAAAATAAAACAGGAGCAATAACCCATAACCCTTATTAGACAGATTTCATGCTTAGCACTATAGAAACAAGCCAACTATTTTCACGTTTACTGTAAAGGAACCTGACAGCCTGACAAAAAATATATCTAAAATTAAATCAGTACTTACAGCATATCTCACAGAGGGCAGGTTGTCCTATAAGGCAGACATTAGTATACAGGGCGAGTGGGTCCTTCTTTGGATTCGGAAGATGTGTGACTTCCCTTCTCTTTGGACTCTTCTGCCCAAGTTACACTTTGTCCTTCCTGGTACAAAGCATAATGACCCATCTCAGCACCTTAGACATCCTAAACCAGCTTAATAGGGAACACCCAGATATTCCTATGATTATGTTTCTCTCTCCTAGTAAGCGTACTACTCCCACTGGGCTTTAACTTGCCTCTGGGTGTAAAAAAAAAGGTTGGGACAATAAAGAGCAGCATTCAATAGTCAGTGTTTTGTGTTGAGAGTACCTTTACCTCATACACAAATACTAGATTATTATTACAAGGGATGAACTGGGACTACAAATCAGCCCTTGATTTATAATTTACCAACCCATGACAGCCCTCTGGTGGATAAGCACCACAAACATATAATACAAAGTATTTGGTTAATTTCGCGTCATATATTGAAAGTGTATTTCTATATGGCCCTATGTTAGACTCTTTCTTATAGTTTAGCTGAAATATAATTAGGTTAGTCTTACTTTTTTCCCATTTCTTAGTGCATAGAAAGTAACCTGAAGTCACCATGAAATCAGAATTGACAATTCTTATTTTTAAGGATTGTTGTAGAATTATCTTTTTTAATTAGTGTGCCTTTGTAACTTTAATTTGAGACATTTACTTCTCCTTGTGTGCAACACAGAAATTATACAAAAAATAACACAACAAAGATGCAGTGACAAAAATGCTTAATCAGTTTATTTTTATTACATTTCTAAAAGTCATTATTTAACAAAAAAATCTTCAACATTATTCAAGCCTGGCTTGGTTGGTTTAAAGGTCATCTGATCAAATATAGAAGGTTGGAAAAAGTCATCAGAGACAAGCAAAAGCACTTCTTACACTGAACTTTTCTAAAACCTGCATTTTTAAGATAATTTTGACATCTATGCTCATCTGAAGATTTACTTTATAATTATACCAAACAATACAACTACTTCAGTGGTCACTAAACAACTGGTAGCATGCATTGCTCTGTTTCCACAGTTATCAACAAGACAATTTATATTGTCTTGGTTCCTGACATAACCTTGGTTGCTCGAGATGACAAACAAGTGAATGAGCATTACATGTTAGTTGATGCTTTGGGAAAACCCATTCCTGAATGGCAGGGACCATCCAGGCTACAAAACCTGGTAAAGGTAGATGGCGAGGACCAGCTGGCTGGCACACAGATGTCGCCAATGGATGCCCTGCTAGACTATGGCCAGGAGGCCATACCCCTGGTGGAGTGGGCCCTTACTCCAATGGGGCATTGAATGGCCAAAGATACTGTGTCCACTACCTAGTGGAATAATCTTTTCTTTGTGGTTGGCAGCTTCCTAGTGCGGCCTCAGAAGCACACAAAAAGCTGCTTTGATTGCTGGACCTGGCTAGAGCTCTTCACATGTATTCTGAGAGCCTAGACTGGACAGAATAAATGTGGGTCCTACTTATCCTTGGAAACAGAAAGAGCAGACAGGGCAATGACCTGGTGTCTGAATGGACTAGAGAGCACCTTAGGCAAAGATCTATGCCTCGGACTGAGAACAACCTTGCAGTCTTTGAATAGCCCAGAGGACTGGCGAAAAGCCTCAGGTCAGAACAGTATCAGGACAATGTGAATTTAGCCTCCTGGCTCCCCTCAAGCACCTTACGACTAAGTCATTCTTTCCAACTGACTGCCTGGCCACAAGAGCGTAATTTGCTGCAATGACTGTCACATATATCTTGAGCGTGAAAGGGGTGTACCCCTTATCCAGTACATCCTGAAGAAAGCTGCTGACATGGGAACCATGACTGGTTCTGCCAAAGTGTCTGTCAAGTCTGCGGACAAGTCTCCATTTCTCTGGAGACAAACCACTGCCGTACCACATATCCACTCCCTGGTTAAATCTGCCCTGTGCACTGCCTAGAGTGAATGCAGATTGTGCTGTCCCCATAAGAGGAGCCACCTCACCAACCTGTACAAAGGCCACAACCTGAGCCCCCCCTGAATTATGTAGGCTACCAAGACGTTCAGTGACATTGTTCAGTCTGGCAGGAAGGTTCTGAGAGCAAGAAAAAACACCATTTCCAGACAGTTGATATGCTGGTGCTGCACCAGGTTTGAACAGAAGTTAAACACCGGCCTGCCTTCCACAGAGCTCCGCAACCAGAGTTGGAAGCATCTGTTGTTACTGTTTTTTCCAGGAGGCCAGCCCCAGCTCCATAACTGCCCAGTTCTCAGAGGGGCTGGGCCTTGACAAAGCCATGGTTCACCTTTAGACGGAGGCATTTCAGACACTAAGCATGAGAGTGAATGTGGAAGGAGGAAGTAATTGCTGTCAAGCTCGACCACTACAGGAGTTTTAAAATCCTAACAGATTATGAAATCTGGTTGCAGCACACATTCCAGTTAAATATTCATGGAATATATTTTAAATTAAAATGGAAGAGCAGACCATAAATACACAGTATATGTTGTATTTTTTCATTTAGTTACAGCTGAATGCAATGAAAAAATTAAAATAATAAAGGGGAGAAGAATGCAGTGAGTAGGGAGAGCTCTTGCAATAGATTCTTGTTATGCTGTGTCACAATAAAATACAGAACATTCTGTTATTGTTAATAGATCTAAAAATATATTAAGAAATAAGTTTCAGCTCATTCTGTCACTCTGAAGGATAAGTATTATTTATAGTGCAACCTTATCATTTAAAATGATTTGTTTCTGTCTTTTTGAGTGGAACGTATCCAAACCGAGTACCTCCCATATTTTAAAAGTCAAAGAGGTGGATATTGAGACATTTTCAGTTTGACACATTTTTTTTTTTTTGTGCCCATTTAATTGACAGGATATATTAGCCAACAATTGGCACTGGCTGATAATGCAGATAAGTGCTTTTATTGGCCGATTATTGGCTGATAAGTCAGTATACACTTAAGAAATAAGACATTTAAACAAAATTAAACTATCAGAATGATAAAGCTGTACTTACTACATATCTCACAGATGGCTGGTAGTTCTGTAAGATTGATTATTAGACAAAGAGAGTTCCCATTTCAGGTGTGTGACTTTTTTGTCCTTTCTGGTAATAAAGCATAAGGCACCATCTCACCTGGGACACCCTCAACAAGCAGAACAGGGAACACCCATATGTTTCACTTTTCTGGTAAATGTGGAACTTCCTTTGGGCTTCATCTTGCCTCAATAAAGCCACAATAAAGAGCTCCATTCTTAGACATTTTGATGAGAGCATATTATCTCACACATTAATAACAAGACTCAGGAAAGACCAGTTATAAAAAAGCAGCAATTATGTAAGATTAGGCAAGTCACGTCAAAAGTTAATGATATCATAAGGTGACTAGGTGACGGCAAATTCTGATTTAGTCATAGTCTTTTGACTAAAATGGCATTTAGTTTTAGTCATATTTTAATCATCTGAACTGTTTTTAGTCTTAGTCTAGTTTTAGTTGACTAAGGGCTGGTTTCACAGACAGGGCTTAGAATAAACCAGGATCAGGCCATTGTTCAGTTAGAACATTAAAGTAATTCTTATAAACGTGCTTTAGAAAAAACATTCCTGGTGTGCATCTTAAGACAAAACAAGAACACTGACATATTTCATGATCAATCAGTGCAAGTTTCTTTCAGTTGAAACTGCTCAAACTTACATTTTAGTCTGGGACTAGGCTTAGCGATGTAGGACAAATTTAAAATTGGAGGTCTTGAACGGTAGTAATGATATAATAATGTGACTATGTGCAAACACATAGGTTGTTTATTCTTGTTGCAACGAAGGCATAAAAATAAACCATTTGTCACAGCATGTCACAGTGGGCTCAGGTATTTCAGCAGGTCAAGTTATTCAATTGTTTTTACAAATTTCTCTTTAAATGATAACATCACAAATTCTTCATTCACAGAAATAAATACAAACTATGATTTATATCATGCTAATGCTTAAATAAAATATCTCCATAACTTTCAAAACCATTTTTAAAAAAGTATAAAAAGTTCCTCTATTGCCAGTTGCTCTGAGCAAAAAAAAAAAACAAAAAAAAAAAGAAAGAAAAAAAGAAATAGGTTAAGCATGTATCACACAACCACAGCGCTGGAAGTAGACCTACTGAAGAAGTACATTTTAAAAGTGTGAAATAATATTTCAGCATTCCAAAGAACACTTGCCATTTTTTTCTGGTGGAATATGTTGGATTTATACTTTCTTTTTAAATTTCTTACAGTAAGTGAAATGGCAAAGTATTTCTCATGCTTCTGCTGAGTTCAGTCAAGCATCATTTTACTAAACTAGTGAAATGTCAATACCACAGATGAGCTCTAAACCACATCTAGAGTTTGTGTGGTTAGAACAGGCAAATAGGAAGTTGCTGCCAACAAATTAGAACATGTTTATTTAAATTAGGAGAGAACACTAGTGACCTACCAAGCCATTTTAGAACATAACTTAAAATTAGGTTCCATATTCTTTCCAGATTTTGAGCAAGTATAGTCTTTTAATTAACATTTGGTTGTTAAGCAAGTATTATTCTTTAGATAATTCTTTGGTCAGATGTTTTAGTGCCGTTTCCACGATCTGTTTACAACTTGACCATATTGGATTTGACTAAAAGAAGAAAGTCATATACATCTAAGATGCCTTGAGAATAAGTAGATCATGTGCAAATTTTTATTTTTGGGTGAACTAACCCTTTTAAGTGTAAATGAATGTGAAAATAAGAGACTGCTTGAATGAAAACATTAAAATACACAGCAAAAATGAAAATCAAACAATTTTGCCTTTACAGTTTTTGAAACTATATAAAGTGAAAGAAATGCAAGGGGCAAAAAATTATTCATTTTTCAAAACACTGAGTTATGATTTCTGCATGTAGGTCATTAGTAAATGAGTGTGGCATTTAGTTTTTTAATCATGCTTTGACACTAAAAGTGGTTTTCGAGGCCCACTTAGTGAAACCATTCACTCATATTCCTCATTTTTAGACCTTTTAGAGTTTCAAAACTACAAGCACATTGCAGGCTTTAAACTAATAAAACTTTTGTTTTAATTGGGAAACACTGCTTTTTAAATGCCACACTCATTTACTGATGACCTACATGTGTGTAGTTTGGCATGTATGAGGCTAATTACTGTATGTTAGTGTGTAGAGTCACATGCATATATTTTTAGAAGAGTTCAAATAGTTTTGAAAGAAGTGTTTGCTTTTGCAAGATGTGTGTGATGTTTTGCATGCTGTGTGTGTAGAGTTATGAGAAATGCAGCCATAGTTTTTAAAAAACTGTAAGCATTTGTAAAAACAACAACAACTGCAAAATAGCAGTGTTTCCCAAATAAGTTGTTAGTTTTGAATGATGTGTGTAATGTACAGAATTGTGTTAAGAGTTTTGCAAAAAGTTTAACAATAGCAAACTAGCAAAAAGTTTAAAGCACGTAATGTGCTTGTAGTTTTACAGACCTGGTTGAAAGATTAGGAATATGAGTGAATGGTTTCACTAAGTGGGCCTCAAGTACCACTATTAGTGTCTAAAAAAAATACTGTAAAATCAAATGGAAGCATTATACAATCTTAAAGCTTATAGACTATATATATGTGTACTTATGAAGTAAATAAATTTACTTACAACTTTGTCCAAACTCTACAATTTTCATAGCACATTGATGGATACAACTGCAAAAGGACTTGCTGAGTCTATCCACAAGATTGCTGAATTCTTCACTGATCACAATACTATAAAATAATAAAAATAAATATATAAATAAATCTTTACAGAGAAAGTCAAATGTTATAATAAGTTTACATTTCAATGACCAAAGCACTGCTTAAAGCCGGGGACACACGGCACGATTTTCGGCCGTCCCAGACGAAAGATTGCCATCGTGAAACAATCATTGACCGAGTCCATATTTCCCTATTCCGCCACCACCTCTTCTTTTTTTCAGCACACGTGAAAACCACAACCGCTAAATCACGATTCATCTTGCTGTATGACGTTGCGCTAACGCGGGTCGCAGCCGACTCAATAGGTGTCATTATCGCACAGTCTACATACATTTCGTACCCAAGATTATTAGAACCACATCGCACAGTGTGATGTGCAGTGATCTTATAAGACGGCTGAAATCGCACAGTGTGTAGCAGGCTTTACACCTGTCACAGTTATGAACTCTATTGTTGTGTTCTGTCTTCTATATTGGTTTAGTCCTTTTGTGTTGGTTCCTTCCAGTTCCTGTTTGTCCTTATTTGGTTATGTTCCTGTTCTTATTAGTCATTATTATTAGTTTACTTTCATCACCTGGTTCCCCTCTTTAAAGTCTCATTTCTGTTTAGTTTACTGTCGGTTATTGCTAGTGTCACATCTGTTTGTTTACCTTTCATGTACCCTTTGGATTATATTAAAGTTATTGTTCTGGATTACAGTCATCTCCCTTGACATACCATGCCAACAATCCAGATGAGGCTTTTAAATTACAAAACACGTTTTAACAATTTTACAAATTTGTGTCTAAGTGCAGGTCTGTTTATACAAGATATAAGCATATAAGCTATTATTACTGTTATTCAAAAACCTATAGTTTTGAATGTATGTCTAATGCATTACAGAGTGATTTATAATGCCAAAACTGTTTGTTTTTGTTTTTCAGTTCTTATGCATAATGCAGGTTTTAATCGCCTTATTCATTGTGGTTTTAGTAGATGTGGCTGCCTCACAATGTAAGTAATGTATTTTAACTATAATTCAAAAATAAGATATTTAAACATACCTAACTAAATCAGGTTAAATTGTGACAAATCTGTGACAAAAGTCGTTATTACAGTCTGCAACTGAGAGAATTGTTTCTAAACACATCATAAATGTTAGTTTTTCCACTATTTTCATGTTCAGGATTTGTTAGGCAGGCATGAAATCATGTCTCGGTGACACAGACCGATCGTTGTAGGACATGAAAGTACACTGAGAGCAGATCCGAATTGCTAAATTGCAAGTAAATTCTGCATGGTATAAGACTCTCTCGCTGTGTATCTTACTTTCCGTGTGTGAGACAAAGCAATGGCTAGTCATGTGCCTTCACACTAGAGTTTATGCTTCATCAAATACAGTTATGCTGCGCATCATTCTGATTGTCATGAACTGTGCCGTTATGGCTCCCTCCTTCACCCCCTTGAGGGAGCCTTCATTGGACTTTGGACATTTACACTCACACTATCTTGGACTACATTTCCCATAACCCCTTTCATGAACTTCCTGTCACCTCTCACCCCTGTCGGCCATCTTGCTTTCACCCGCACACACCTGGTAGCCATTTCACCTCATTACTCTCACACTATAAAAGGCCTGCTCTCACTCTGTCACATCGCGAAGTCTTATCTAGCCCCGGCTGTTATTTCTTAGCGTTTCTCCTAGCTCCTAGTTTCCTTGTTGTCGACCCCCGTTGTTTCCCGGTTTCCCGATCCTTTGCTGCCCACCTATTGACCCCTTTGCTTCATTCTGACCTCGATTTTTGGATTACCTGTTCTGCTCTCTCGCTCCTGTCTGATCTTCTGCCTGCCTGACTATGAGTACGAATTGTAATAAAGGTCTGCATATGGATCCGTAAGACTTCGCCGCATTTGGATCCAGCGACTTAACTTTTCCCACCGCAGTCACAGACTCGTTAGATCAACTCACGCAAATCAAGCATCGCTGTCGCCGCAGCTCCTCCCTCTGAGTCAAGCGCCGTCGCTCCTCCAGAATCTACCCTCGTCGCAGCCGCTCCTTCTGAGTCCAGCCTCGACACAGCAGCATCTTTCAAGCCTAGCCTCGACGCAGTTGCTCCTCCAGAGTCAAGTGACTCTGCTGCTCCTCCAGAGTCAAGTAAAGTCACAGCAAATCCCTCAAAGCCAAGTCAAGTCACAGCCGTTCTTCTAGAGTCAAGTGATGTCACAGCTGTCACTCCAGAGTCAAGCCCCGTCGCAGCTGCTCCGCCTTCAGGGTCAAGCCCCGTCGCAGCTGCTCTGCCTCCAGAGTCAAGCACCATCGCCGCAGCTGCTCTGCCTCCAGAGTCAAGCACCGTCGCCGCTGCTCCGCCTCCAGAGTCAAGCGTCGCCGCAGCTGCTCCGCCTCCAGCGTCAAGCATCGTCGTCGCAGCTGCTCCGCCTTCAGCGTCAGGCATCGTCGTCGCAGCTCCTCCTCCTCCAGAGTCAAGCCTTGTCGCTGCCGCTCCTCCAGAGTCAAGCCTCTTCGCCGCTGCTCCTATGTTCTGTGTTACAGACCCGTCTGCTCTGCCCTGGGGGGATCCCGTTCTGCCTTGGAGGGCTCCTGTCCTGTCTGCTCCGCCCTGGGGGGATCCCGTTCTGCCCTGGAGGGCTCCTGTCCTGTCTGCTCTGCCCTCGGGGAGTCCCGTTCTGCCCTGGAGGGTTCCTGTCCTGTCTGTTCCACCCTGGGGGGATCCCGTTCTGCCCTGGAGGGCTCCTGTCCTGTCTGCTCCGCCCTCGGGGAGTCCCGTTCTGCCCTGGAGGGTTCCTGTCCTGTCTGTTCCACCCTGGGGGGCTTTCGTGCCACCCTGGAGGGTTCTAGTCCTGCCTGATCCGCCCTGGAGGGCGTCTGATTCGCCTGATCCGCCCTGGAAGGCGTCTGATTCATCTGCTCCGCCCTGGAAGGAGTCTGTTTCATCTGCTCCGCCTTGGTGGCAGTCTACCCCTCCCCGGCGGCCTCCTGTCCATCTCCTACCTTTCCGTTGGCCCTCTGTTTCTCTGGCACTCCCTGGACTTTTTGCCCCTCCTAACTCTGTCAGCCCGCATGGGCCTGGTCCTCCGCTCTGCATTCTGTCCCACCCCCCCGCCCTTTGGTGTTATAGGACCGTTCTGAGCGTCTGGAAGCCGCTCCTGGGGGGGGGGCTCTGTCATGAACTGTGCCGTTATGGCTCCCTCCTTCACCCCCTTGAGGGAGCCTTCATTGGACTTTGGACATTTACACACACAATATCTTGGACTACATTTCCCATAACCCCTTTCATGAACTTCCTGTCTCCTCTCACCTCTCACCCCTGTCGGCCATCTTGCTTTCACCCGCACACACCTGGTAGCCATTTCACCTCATTACTCTCACACTATAAAGCACGCCTCCTGTCTCGTCTCTGGGGCTACCATTACACTAATGAACTGAAAAATCAAATTATAATATTAAAATAAATTATAGTACCGCCACATTTTATTTTCAGTAACGCTTACAGCATTGTAACGGGTGAAACAGTAATTCATTTGACTACTCGTTACTGAAATACCACCGTTAGTAACGGCGGTTATTTATATAAGAGACGAAAAAAAGTTTCTTTAGAGAAAAGTATTATCTTTCCTGTTTTTTACGCAAAATAGGATGTTGTGAGCATTACTTAGTACACACATAATGTAATGACAGTTAAATGTTGCACTGTACAGCCCTGACCAAACCAGTTTCAGGAGCTACTCGTTTAGCGATTATAATCCTCCTCAATTTCATGTCTGCTTTCCACCATGTCAAACTGCAATGGTTGCACACAGAAATATGTCAACAATAAGACTTTCATCGTACTATAGCAGAAAGACTAATTCTTATCGTGGAGAGAATTTTTACTGGTAAATCGCATATGTTAAGATATCCTCCATCCCTAAACACATCTAGACTTAACAGTATTTGACAGTTGAGGCAACAGTTTTCCTGCAAGGGAGCGTGGTTTCAGCTGCTTTTTTTTTTAAACATTTACATTTGGCTGGGAGGTTAACAGAACATTTTGCTGTGGTGCGATAAACTCAATTGTGAGGCAAACAAAACGGGTTGTGGTTCAGTATGTGGGGGTGAGAGAGCTCTTGTACTGGGTTATGCATTGCAACTTTAAACTATCTACTGAAGAAACTCTTAGTTTTTTTTTTATCCAATAGGTACTTGTGATAAAATGAAATGGGGCTTTTGTGAAGAAAACCCATGCCGGTGCTCGCTACATCTTTCTACAACAATCAAGCAACCGATTGATTGTACAAAACGTGAGTTTTGCTTTTATATTTTCTTGTTTTATTTGGTAACCTTTGGCATATTTACTAAAAGGTTATTAAAACTGGTTCTAAAAACTCTAAACTGGTTTGCGAACTCTAGTTTTAGAGTTTTGCTTACTCCACCTGAACTAGCTGATATCCAGCGCTCCTAGCTCATACCAACAAACCAGGCAGGTTTAAGGCACTTTCTTCCTGTGTAGTGTTTACAATTCTCCCTACTTACAGTGATTCCCAAGTGCTTCCTCATGAAGGCCGAGATGCATCTCAGCCTTCATGATTGTGGGTGGGGTCCTTCTCCGCACCCTCACACTCCACCAAGCATTTCACAGCAATACGGTTTACACACCTGGTAAGAGTCCTTTTGGGGCTCAGGCAATGGGGTGATGACTGGCTCTGTCATAACGGCAAGTGCAAGCTCCTCATCTGCGGTGGGCTCTGGCTGCATTTCCATACGTTTTTGTGATGGCTGGCTGGGCTCTGGTGTTGCAGTGGATGAGTGGGGCTGGATGCTTGTGCTGTTGCCCTCCTCTTCGGCTTCTCCTACCTCAAAGGAGGACCCATCCACCCAGAGGGCGAAGACAAATGAATACTAGACAAATGAAGAGTGCACAAACAGAAACTGAATTACACAATGATGAAGATATAATAACGGACAGCTGTGATAATTTAATTAGTGTCCATGTGGTGGGAAACTCTCAGACAAAGGAAAATGGAAACTGACAGAGAACAAAGTCCTGCAACCAAATAAATCGGAATGTTTCATTCATATATATATATACACTGGAGATCAAAATTAGAGAACAATTTATAAACAATTGAACAATTCTGAAATAATGTCATCTTCACTGCTCAGCAGTTAAAGGAGTTTTGTCCTGTCTATACCATGCTACCAGAACACCTTTTCCACAAAATAACTAAGGCATTTCAACAAAAAACATTATTTTGCAGAAAACACACTGATCAAAATTAGAGAACAACAACCCAGCTAACAAAATTACGTAACTGTTACGTAACTGCAACGTAATCTGGTGACCAAAATTTCGTCGTGGCGTGGCAACCGGAAAAGTGAAAGGTGCCTATACGTCGCCACAACGTAACTTTGTGACGTTGCCAATAAGTAACTGCGACGTCCTGGCAACGTCGTGGATCAATAGTTGTGTGCTGGTAACCAGTTGGTAATTTTTCGTAATTATTTATTTTCTATGGGCGGACATGCAGTAGTTTAACCTAATTTATGTCCTCATATGCCCAAACTAACTTAAAGACTGTTCAAACAGCTGTGAATGATGAATACAGACTCGAAATGAATTCAGCTGATTTATTTTGAAAAACACACAAATATGAACAGTAAAATACACTCAAATTATTAATAAAAACATAGGATATACAGCGAAGTATGAATAAAAGAATTCAAGTGCGTTCCGTGCTCAGCATCATTATAAACAGATATGCTATGCTAGCGTAACATTTGCTAGCAGACATTTCAGATAATTAAGGAATACCATAATCACAGAGGTATAAATATTAACAAAATTACTTAAAGTATACTGTGGGTAATGTTACTTAACCAATTTGATGCAGTTTTTTGGTATAATTACGAAAAACGGAGATAAATGTCGGACGCCGTCCTCTTCTCTCCAGCAGCTGATGTGCGCGCGGTTGCCATGGTAACTCAACCGCCACCAGTACTATACATAATAATAATAAAAAAGGGGGTTTAGCGTCCTTCTAGAGTTAAAGAACTGTATTTTATATATTTATAAACCTATATATTTGTTATGAATTGTAACACTCACCTCAGAAAAACGAATTCTTCTGTCAGACACTGTTGAAGTTCATGTTAGCTAAAAAGTGCCTTAGACAAAAGCGCTGTCCTTATTCAGTATCTGCGGCAGATGAGATGGTGTAGCCTGGTCCGTGTCTTTATTTCAACGTTATCTTAATAACTCGTTAAGAAATAAAAAGTTTAACGACTCAGAAAAATGTACTTTCTTTTCTTGTAGCTTGTAAACATTCTGTGCGCGTGAGTCAGTTGTGGAGGCGCGCGCGCTCCGTCACATGACTCACGTCACTTAAGCCTTTTTTATGATTTTATTAAACCTTCAAATAACAAACAGGCATATTTCCATTGCTAAACGCATTAACAATAAATCCAAGCAGCATATATAGTAAACAAAATAATATTAAAATAAAAAATAAAATAAACATTTGAAAAATACAAAATGCAAATTATAACACAAGTTTTAAGGCACTCTTCGTTTTTAAATGTTTTATGGATTTAAATAAAATTATAAAACATTTTTTAAATGCCATAAAACAAGGAGCAACTAACAAATCTACATTTGTGTATTTATAAAACACTCAACATATTGAACATATATTCAATATCTTTGTTTTGCACTATATTTAGCAATCGTCCATATTCTGGCTTGGTGAAAATAATATTTTATCTTAAGGGAACTTTCAGTCTTGTGTCTGACGTGTAATTACACTTTTTAAATAGCAAATTCTGGTAATCAGAGCACATACAGAACGTGCAAATGATGGTCATAAAATTACGTGCATGCGACGTTGCAGTTACGTTGGCTATAAGTCATGAAATTACCAGTATATTACCAATACAGTACGTATCTGGGACGTCCTTGGTAATATTACAACGTTAGGAGGACGTAGTGAGGACGTTGTGAGTTGGTAATTTGATGGTAATAAAATTACGGGCATGCGACGTCATAGTTACGTTGCCAGTAAGTCACAAAGTTACTAATATATTACCAATAGAGTACGTATCTGGGACCTTCTTGGTAATATCATGACGTTAGGAGGACGTACTGAGGACGTTGCGAGTTGGTAATTTGATGGTAATAAAATTACGGACATGCGACGTCGTAGTTACGTTGTCAGTTGGTAAGTCATGAAATGACCAAAAATGACCAAGACATTAAGTAACTGTTACGTCGTGTGTTAGCAGGGAATGACTGTAGCATGGAAAAAGATTACAACAAAATTTTCTGAAGGTTACAACAGTCAGCAATTAGTAGGAAGTGTACAGGCCTCTGCTCTGAATGACTTTAGCACATCTGCGGCCACAGGACAGCACTAGTCTCTCACACTGCTCTGGTGTGATTTTGGTCCACTCTTCTTCCAGTCTCCTCCACAGTTTGGTGACTGTAGTGGGTTTCTTGGCCATAACTTTGTCGCCAAGGATTTTCCAGAGGTTCTCTATTGGGTTGAGATCAGGACTCTGGGCAGGCCATGTCATTATTTCAATGTTTTCAGTTTCAAGGAACTGCTTTACCCATTTTGCTGTGTGACATGGGGCGTTGTCCTGCATGAACACTGCGGGCTGATTGGGTGATGAACGCAGGGAAGGAACCATATGTTGTTGAAGAAGGTTCTGATAAACATTTGCATTCACTCTGCCATGTAGCTGTATAAGAGGCCCAACTCCTGCTGCAGAAAACATGCCCCAAACCATGACACTTCCTCCTCCACTTTTCACTGACTTCTTTACACACTTTGGGTTCAGTCTTTCTCCAGTTTGTCGCCGAACATAACATTTCCCATCGGACCCAAATAAATTAAACTTGCTTTCATCACTGAAGTGAACTTTGGACCAGTTCTCCTCTGTCCACACAACATGCTCCTCAGCAAAGCTTAGTCTAGCCTTTTGATTCTTTCTGCTAATGAGAGGTTTGGTCACTGCAGAGTGGGCTTTCAGTCCAAATGCTCTTAAACATTGAGACACTGTATGACGAGACAGATCCTTACCCTGTTCAGCGCTGAACTGGTGAGCAATTCCAGCTGCAGTGTGGAGACGGTTGCCCATTGAGATCCTCCACAGTATCCTGTCCTCTCTTGTATTTGTCTTCCGTGGACGACCAGCCTTCTTGGGGGACTTGAATGAGTTTGTGATGTTGTTGTCAGGATCCCGCCCTGACAGTCATGTCTGTCTTGTCTCTGTTCAGTGTTTCCTTGTTTGTTTTGTGTGTGAGCACATGGATCTATGTTTGTATTGGTCATGTGCTCCTCTTGTCCTGCCTCCTCACTTCCAGTTACCACGCCCCGTTGTTTAGTCTTTGTCTAGTCCTTGTTTGCTTGATTGTGTCCACCAGATCCTCATGTGCTCTGCTCCTTTATATTGTGTTCCTCTCCCTTGTGTCTCTGCTGGTTCGTTTTGGTGATTATCTGTTTTTGGTCTTGAAACTCATATTTGATCCTGCTCAAGTGATTTTTTCCCAATAACCTTTGTATCCTTGTTTCTAATTTGTTTTGTTTTGTTCTGGCCTGCTATAGTTACTGATTTGTTGTGCATTCTAGTTTAGTTTTTTTTTTCCTTTCAACTTAGTATTTTATTTCCGCTTACAATTTTAGCTCCTTACAGAATCCTAGCTTTTATTTTTATACTTCTTTAGCTAGTTTTTAGCCATTTTGTTTTGTGCATTATTTCTTTAGCATCGTTATCTTTTTTTGTGTTCTTATTTGTTGTCACGTTTGTCTTGTTGTCTTGAGTCGTGTCTTGTTGTTTGTCAGTGTGTTTGCTCCTGCCCTGTATCCAGACTTCCCTGGCTGTTGACCTACTGCCTTGCAGCAGTACTCTAACTCAAGCATCGAGCCTTTGGTTCTGCAAGCCTTTCCTGGCAGCTACCGAGACCTACATCAGGCTGCGGATTCCTTGTGTTCCTGCCTGGCCTTTCCTCTAGTGCTGCCTCGTCTGTGCTCTAGTTCGTTTTCATCTTGGACTTCCTCATTGGTCATCTGTACTACCCGTTGTCTTCCTGATCACACTGTTTGGACTGCCTCACCTCACTCTCCTTGCTGTTCCAAGTCTAGTGTCTTGTTAATAAACACCCCTTGTCTGCTCATTTGCATCTGGGTCCCATTTCTTGCAGATCCCTGACAGTTGTAAAGATTCAATATTCTTGAAATCACAGATTTGGAACGACCAACTTGTCTTGCTATGGCTGATAGGGTCATCCCTTTGGCCTTCATCTGGACAACCTGCTGCCAGAGGCTTTCAGTCACTTTAGAACGGCCCACCATCTTGCAGAGTCAGTGAAACTGGAAGTTAGGCTGCCAGTTAAATAGGGGTTGACAGATAATCAAAGAAATTAGCACCAGGTGCCAGATTAACATCAATAACTGGGAGGTATCTGAAAGTGTTCTCTAATTTTGATCAGTGTGTTTTCTGCAAAATAATGTTGTTTTGTTGAAATGCCTTAGTTATTTTGTGGAAAAGGTGTTCTGGTAGCATGGTATAGACAGGACAAAAACTCCTTCAACTGTTGAGCAGTGAAGATGACATTATTTCAGAATTGTTCAATTGTTTATAAATTGTTCTCTAATTTTGATCTCCAGTGTATATATGTGTGACGAGGCAGAGTCAACAGACTTGGGATCCATTTGCGTACCGTTTAATAATGCAATTATAGTCTTACAGGCAAATAAATCAGGGGCAAACAACAATATCAGAGACAATCCAAACCGTAAACAAAGTCCGTGCATAATCCGGGGCTGGCAGCGATAAATCAATAATCCAATAAACAGCAAGGGGGTCGGGGAATCCAGAGAAACGTTCGTAGAAGGGAATCAGTCCAGGTCGGTAACAGAAGTAATAATCCAGGAAAAAACGCTCAGAGATGCAGCCGTAGTATGATGATTTATAACATACAATAAACACATCCACTTAAGTAACCATGAATTATACTTCTCATAGTTATAATGTATTATAAATCTAATTTCTTGCCATTTTACTTATGTTACTTTACTTAAAGCATGAAGACCACTTATAAGTAGTATTAATAACAATAATAATATAATGTTTTTTTTTACAATGCATTATGCATTCTTTAAACTGCCTTAAGAATACCCTTATAATGTATTATAAATACGGGCTTCATAGAAAGTGTTACCTAAGTGTTTAATAAGTATAAAAAGTTGTTCTATTGCCAGTTGCTCTGAGCAACAAAAAATAAATAGAGTAAGCCTGCGTCAAGTTTTAAAAGTGTGAAATAATGTTTCAGCATTACAAATACAGAACACTTGGCAGTTTTTTTCTGGTGGAATATGTTGAACTAAGTGGATTTATACTTTCTTTTTTAATTTCTTACACTAAATGAAATGGCAAAGTATTTCTCATGCTACTGTTAAGTTCAGTCAAGCATCATTTTACTCATCTAGTGAAATGTCAATACCACAGATGAGCCCTTCTAAACCACATCTAGATTTTGTGTGATTAGAACAGCCAAATAAGAAGTTGCTGCCAACAAATAAGAAAGTGTTTATTTAAATTAGGAGAGAACACTATAAAAGAGATTTGAGTGACCTAACAAGTCATTTTAGAGCATAACTTAAAATTAGATTCCATATTCTTCCAGATTCTGAGTAAGTATTTTGTCTTTGTATTAACATTTGGTTGTTAAGCAAAGCCTATGTTTCTTTAGATAAACATATATATAAATTATGTATACATTATGGACATATGTTTTAGTGCTGTTTCCATGACATAAAAAAAAAACTGCTACAGATTTAACATAAATTCGGTATAATAATAGTAGTAAAGAGACATTGTCTCTAGCTGTTTCATCTAGCCACATTAGTTATTTGTTTTGGAAATAATAGTAGGGAAAAATCTTAAACTAATGCTGACTAGAAATAATTTAGAAATACATTAAAACTCTAACATAATTTCTGTATGATCACACATAAATTTAACATTCAATTAATTTTAATAAACATAAGTTATTAGAGCTTTTGAATACATTTAGCTTAGTTCTGTAACACAAACACCACTTAATAATTAGATGGTTATATATTCTGGTGAGTGAGACCTTATAATTTTTTTTAGGTGTGGAGAAATAACAAGGTTAAATTGGGGGAATATCAGAATTGCTGACAATAAGAAAATATGACCTGTAAAGTCTGTTCATGCTAACACATTTTCATTCAAACACAAGCAGTGAAGACAGATCAAAACAATGTTTTACATCTTGAAATGTTTTTTTTATTTATTTATTTATTTTTTTTATGAAGGAGAGTGTGATAAATAGGCTGCAAATTTAAATTTGACTCTTGATATTCCCTGTGTTTAGTTTAGACGTCTTTACATTTAGAGAATAGGTACAGCCATAAAGCCACTGGCACATTAAAAACTTCTAAACACACACTGTAAAAAAATATGTTTTGGTTTAATTAAAAAAAGTAAGTAACCTGGTTGGTAAGTAACTCCGATTGGATTTGACTGAAAGAAGAAAGTGATACATTTAGGATGCACTGAGAATTAGTAAATCATGTGCTAATTTTCATTTTTGAGTGAACTAACCCTTTTAGGTGTAAATTGATGTGAAAATAACTGCTTGAATGAAAACATTAAAATACACAGCAAAACTTAAAATCAAACAATTTTGCCTTTACAGTTAAAAAAAAAAAAACACTTACAGTTTTTGAAACTATATACAGTAAACAGAAATACAAGGGAGTAAAAATAATTTCTTTTTCAGTTTTTCAATCATGCTTTGACACTAAAAGTGGTATTCAAGGCAAACTTAGTGAAACCATTCACTCATATTCCTAATCTTTAGACCAGGTCTTCAAAACTACAAGCATATTGCAAGCTTTAAACTCAGTTTGCTGTTGTTAAACAAAAAACACAGTCTCTACATTGCACACATCAGTCAAAACTAACAACACTTTTGATTTATTTGGAAAACTTATTTGCTTTTTAAATGCCACACTCATTTACTGATGACATCTCATAGAAGAGATACAGTACAGTACCCTCACATTTTTGTAAATATTTTATATAGTTCAACTAAAACTGGAAATTTTGTCATAGTGTTTTATTTTTACACAATCATTTATCACTGATGCCAACTCTCACGCTTTCAGTGTGAGACGCAATTGACACTTTTCTCACACTCTCACGCCACACATCAATTCAAAATCACCCTCAGTTAAAACTGTAATACAGTTTTTTACAATCATTTTTGCACTTATAACAGAACCTTCATGTCCTTTTTCAAAACTCTAGACGCAAAACTCAAAACAGTCATTATTTGTAACACAGGCTGTCCAGTGTTCAAAACTTTGAATATTGCATTCATATCTTTAAAGAAGCCTTGCATTTGCAGAAGCATTGTTTCAAAAAACTAATTTATTATGAAATATCATAGGAACATTACTTTAGATCACCCATACACAAGAAACCCATAGTTTCACTGTGTATTTGTTAGTACAATCATTAAATATAATTGTACAAAATATGTGATTCAGATTTCATTTTTTCAGTTTTCAGTTTTGAAAAATGACATAAAGGTTCTGTTATTAGTGCAAAAACGATTGTAAAAAACTGTAAAAAGATATTGGCAAAACAGATGGTAAAGGTGCGTATTTGTGTTTGCGCTCTGGAAATCGTCAAACGATTCTATTTACGCGTTTTCGTAGCGCTGAGCAATGTAGCCAATCTGTTGATTTCTTGAACAAGTGTGATTGGCCATTTCGTTCAAGTTAGTCTGAATGCACTCGCCCCGAAACACCTGATTTTTTCCCTGTACACTTGTCAGTCCTCTCACTGTAAATAAGAGGTTCACTGATTAAAGAGACTTTGTGAGACTGCGATAAACTGAAGTAAGTGACACCTTTTTAGTGATTATCAAAGATTGACTACATAATCCGTTCAGAATTTGAATAAAAGTTTTGTTTTTTATACCCTGTACAAGCAGCGACATTTCAGGAGTAGCCTAATACATCCTTCATGAATGAAGGATTCATTTTCGAATGGGAGAAAAATATAATTTCTCAGAACAGATGTTCATGCAATGCAGACTAATAGATTAATAGAGAAATATGGGATTTTTGTGTCAAAATATTTTTAAAATGCGGTTGCAATTATTTATAAAAGTATAATGACTACACATTTTTTTCACTGTACATTGCTATTCTTGTTATGGTTCATAGTTTTGAAACACTGCAACAGTTATTTTACGTCATTTTATGATAAAAACACAATATAACATAATATCCAGATTTCAGACAAAACTCTGCTTACAGGTGTTTCAAATATTTAAAAAAAATATATATATAACATAAATGATCTTTAACGTTCAGTTTCCTGCAATTCTTGAAATTCATGTTTTTGTATTATGCTGGTTTTAGAATCATTTCACAATGCTGAAGTCAGAACATTCTTTTTTTTTTTTTTGCTTCAAATGTTGAAATGATAAAATCAAATTTAAATAAAAAAATGAGTGTAGCATCTTTGTTTGTATCATGATTAAAATGCAGTGTTTGGTTCTATTTTTCAATTTATTATTGTTATTATTTTTATTATTATTGAATATATTTAGTTGTTGTAGTAGCAGCAACTGCTAAAACAGTTTCATGGCAGGAAGAAATATTTATGGCCTGTAAATTTTCTCAAATCACCAGAAAATTGTGTTTGTATCATGATTAAAATGGCAGATGTGGCAAAAAGTTTTAGATCCTGCTTGCAAGTGTAGAAATTAGGACTTACAATACTTGAAGAGTTCAGATGCAAAGGACTCCAAATTCATCTGACATATTTCTTTAAAAAATGCATTTTTATCAGGCTCCGATGTATAGGTTTCTATGTAAGTACTGGTACTTCTGATTGGGCTAAGGCTGGGATTTTAGCGAGTTTGAAGTAAAAGTATTGATGGATGTATAATTTGTGTCAAGAGCATTCACTCAGTATCATTATCTCATTTTTTGACCTAGATGGCTTTTAGATGGTTGTGCATCTGAACTCTTCACTTACAAAAGTATTGTAATTTCCCTTCTGTAGAATAAGGTAAAATAATAAACCTGTGAAATACTCATTTTCATTTATTTTACAGAATTGTTTTACAATAGGGGAGTGCTGTGGGATTTCTCGCTCCAAGCTTAACTCAAAAGTTGGCAGCCCTGAGTTTTCACCTCTAAATATCAGCTTGGTTACAAATGTGATACTGATTTTATGCAACAGTTCAATAAACTAGAAGTTAATATTAAAATTAGAAAAAGACTTAAGAGGGTTTATTCTCCAAATAACACCAATTTCATGTTGTAGAAAAAATGTGTTTAGAAATTGTATATAGTTCTTGTTCAAAGTTAGCTTCCTGTCCGCTGATTTTTGCCTCTTCCAAAAGCCACAATGCCTTCCAAGAAGACAGTAAAGGCAAAATGCTTATATTATGCTTGAGCTTTAGTTAGGCTGAAACTTGAAAGTTAAGTTGCACAACACAAATGCAATGCTTATTATTATATAGGTATAATAATTTTTATTAGTATTATTTTGATTTATGCCTTAGTTTTAGTTTGTATTGTTTACCTTTTTTTTTTAAAGTAGCCTAGTGTGAAATTTATTTTTTTTATATTTCTTGATGTATGACTACTCTTGTATATTTAGTATTGCTCTTTAATAAAGAAAAATACTTAGAATACTCAGTTACTAAAATTATCGATAGCCACAGCCCTACTTGCAACATCCTGCCCAAGGGGCTAATATTTGGCAATTTGCTATATAGCAAAATATTACTAATTTTGACAGATTTTACTGAATATTTGAATCACCGTATGCTACTGTCATAAGCTAATAGTTTTCAGGTAAAGGGAACTGTACTTGCAAATGTAGAGCATGATAGAGTTTGACCAGCAGATGTCCTCGGCGTGCGGTGTCAGTCCGCTCCAAAAACACTACCAGCCAATGTTGCCAAGTCCGCGGTTTTCCCGCGGAATTAGGCTACTTTACCACTGTTGCCGCGGGTTGATTTCATGTCCGCGGGTTGAAGCAACCCCAATAACGTAATATTTAGCCCCTGAAATGCTTATTTTACCAAGGGAACTCCGCCAAAAAACGTGTATTTATTAAAACGTGTAGATATTATTTTTATCCTTCACAAAAATAATATCTACCACAGTTTTATCACAGGTAGAATGCAAAATGTTTCAATACAAGCATCTCAGTCAAATGGAATTTATGCTATAACTTTTAACCCACGAGACAAAATCAACCCGCCACACACCACTGTGGTAGGAAGCTTTAGCTGTGTTTATGATCAGTCTGTTTAACGGTGAAATAGCCTATGTAAAATATGTAGTTTTCGTATGGAAATAACGTTTTTTTTTTTAAACTAAAATATGGTCATCCTAGTCTAAACGTTTCCCAAGGGCTGTCCTATGAGTTAAATAAAACTGTAACATATAATCTATAAAGCTTTATAATGGATAAAATATATTTTCATGTTTTGTTCTACAACATAATTATACAGTCATTCCTCAAACATGATTATGTTAAAGCTGCTGTGTTTAGAATGTAGGCTAGGTTAAAAATGTATAAATAAATGTTTTATCTTTTACTATAAGCACAATAATATTTTGCATGTGGTTTAAGTATTTCAGCAGGTCAAGTTCAGTTGTTTTTAACTGTTCACAAATCCATCGTTCACAGAAATGAATACAATTTTTACTTATTTCATGCTAATAGTTAAAATATCTAGTCTTTATAACTTTCAAAATATTTTTTTATAGTATAAAACGTTTGCCTATTTGTCACTTGCCCCGAGTAACAAACCAGAAAACATTGGCATGTGCCCGCATCATATAACCACAGCTGTTAAAATAGCTCAGTAGGAAGTTTTCATTTAGATTAAAGAGAGAGGGTGTTGCATGACCTAAAAAATTATTTTAGAACACAAGTTAAAAATATATTACATCTTACTTCCAGATCGTTTTAATTCTGAGTGAATATATTGTCTTTAATTGAGTTTTGGTTGTTGAACAACCCCTACATTTATTTAGATAAAGAAAACTATGATTGGATGTTTTTATAGCTTCCATGACCTGTTTACAAATATGAAGCAGTAAACGTAAGAAACCGCTACAGAATCAGTATAAATTATGTGTAATAATAATAATAATAATAAAAGTAATTTAATTTAATTATTTAGTCTTGACATTTAATCTATATTAGCTACAATGTAAAAAACAAAAAACACAATTTGTCAGCTTAAAATTATGTTACCCTGCTGCTTTAAAATGTTAAGTTCACTCAAGTCAAATAAGCTGGTTCAAGTTGAAATGTTAAGTTGTATTAAGTGACAACTTAGATATTCGAGTTGACTAAGCTAAAAAAATTGTTTGTTACTCAGCTGCCTTCAAATTTTAGGTTGAATTAACTCAAATATCTAAGTTGTCAATTAATAAAACGTAACATTTCAAGCTGGCTAAACTTTTATTTTGAGTTGACTGAATTTAAAATTTTAAGACAGCTAGGTAACAAATTACTTTAAGTTGACTCAACAATTTTTATTTTTTTTTTTACAGTGTATTTGTTTAAAAAAGAACTGGGTGGAAAAATCTTCAAATAAGGCTGAATAGAACATTAAAAAAAATACATTAAATAATACATATAATAATACATTAAAATACATTAATAACTGCTTTCAAACTTTGTACGAGTACAATAAAATGTATTGTTTAATAAAATTTGATAAGCCTAAGTGATTATAAAGTCTTTAAAGTTTAGGTGTAGAGAAATGATGAGGTTCAATTGGGGAAATATCAAAATTAATTAACAATATGACCTACAAAGTCTGTTGAGTCTATAACATCTATGAACAAGTCACACCCTGGACATATGAAATGTAACACAGGGTGTAGCTACAAAATATCAGACACAGTTTCACTGCAGAAAAACATATAAGAGCGCCATCAAGTGGAGAAAGAAACAACAACAAGGAGAAACAGTATTAAAATGCATTCAGTTGCCATTTATCATGTACAGGTCCTTCTCAAAAAATTAGCATATTGTGATAAAGTTCATTATTTTCTGTAATGTACTGATAAACATTATATTTTAGATTCATTACACACAACTCGAAGTAGTTCAAGCCTTTTATTGTTTTAATATTGATGATTTTGGCATACAGCTCATGAAAACCCAAAATTCCTATCTCAAAAAATTAGCATATTTCATCCGACCAATAAAAGAAAAGTGTTTTTAATACAAAAAAAGTCAACCTTCAAATAATTATGTTCAGTTATGCACTCAATACTTGGTCGGGAATCCTTTTGCAGAAATGACTGCTTCAATGCGGCGTGGCATGGAGGCAATCAGCCTGTGGCACTGCTGAGGTGTTATGGAGGCCCAGGATGCTTCGATAGCGGCCTTAAGCTCATCCAGAGTGTTGGGTCTTGCGTCTCTCAACTTTCTCTTCACAATATCCCACAGATTCTGTATGGGGTTCAGGTCAGGAGAGTTGGCAGGCCAATTGAGCACAGTAATACCATGGTCAGTAAACCATTTACCAGTGGTTTTGGCACTGTGAGCAGGTGCCAGGTCGTGCTGAAAAATGAAATCTTCATCTCCATAAAGCTTTTCAGCAGATGGAAGCATGAAGTGCTCCAAAATCTCCTGATAGCTAGCTGCATTGACCCTGCCCTTGATAAAACACAGTGGACCAACACCAGCAGCTGACATGGCACCCCAGACCATCACTGACTGTGGGTACTTGACACTGGACTTCAGGCATTTTGGCATTTCCCTCTCCCCAGTCTTCCTCCAGACTCTGGCACCTTGATTTCCGAATGACATGCAAAATTTGCTTTCATCCGAAAAAAGTACTTTGGACCACTGAGCAACAGTCCAGTGCTGCTTCTCTGTAGCCCAGGTCAGGCGCTTCTGCCGCTGTTTCTGGTTCAAAAGTGGCTTGACCTGGGGAATGCGGCACCTGTAGCCCATTTCCTGCACACGCCTGTACACGGTGGCTCTGGATGTTTCTACTCCAGACTCAGTCCACTGCTTCCGCAGGTCCCCCAAGGTCTGGAATCAGTCCTTCTCCACAATCTTCCTCAGGGTCCGGTCACCTCTTCTCGTTGTGCAGCGTTTTCTGCCACACTTTTTCCTTCCCACAGACCTCTTGCTTGAGGGTGTCAATGATGGCCTTCTGGACAGCAGTCAGGTCAGCAGACTTACCCATGATTGCGGTTTTGAGTAATGAACCAGGCTGGGAGTTTTTAAAAGCTTCAGGAATCTTTTGCAGGTGTTTAGAGTTAATTAGTTGATTCAGATGATTAGGTTAATAGCTCGTTTAGAGAACCTTTTCATGATATGCTAATTTTTTGAGATAGGAATTTTGGGTTTTCATGAGCTGTATGCCAAAATCATCAATATTAAAACAATAAAAGGCTTGAACTACTTCGAGTTGTGTGTAATGAATCTAAAATATATGAAAGTCTAATGTTTATCAGTACATTACAGAAAATAATGAACTTTATCACAATATGCTAATTTTTTGAGAAGGACCTGTATTTTCATTCAGACATAAGCAATGAAGACAGACTGCTTTATGTTTGCAATAAATACAGACGATATGTAACCCTGGACCACAAAGCCAATCATAAGTAGCACGGGTATATTTGTAGCAATAGCCAAAATTATCGATTTTTATTTTATGCCAAAAATCATTAGGATATTAAGTAAAGATCATGTCCTACTGTAAATATATTAAAACTTAATTTTTGATTAGTAATATGCATTGCTAAGAACTTAATTTGGACAACTTTAAAGGTGATTTTCTCAAGATTTAGATTTTTTTTTGCACCCTACAAACTATTTTCAAATAGTTGTAACCATACATCAATGGAAAGCGTATTTATTCAGCTGTATAATTTATGGTTTGTGGTCCAGGGTCACATAATGTATGTGTAAACATCTTAAAATGTTTTAATGAAGGCGAGTGTGATGGCTGCAAATTAAATTTAAAGATATTCTCCAAGTTTACTTTAGACTTAAACATCTTTACTTTAAAATAATAGGTTTTACAACTATAGAGCAACATGTAAGTATGGTTTCAGATCCAGAGCCACTGGCACATTAAAAACTTCTAAGCATATGTTTGAGCCTAAAATAAAAACAACAACAAAACAAGCACAAACCCAGACCTGAAATGGTCTATGCGATGATTGTTAGAGATACTACAGAGAATCTGACGTCAGTTTCGATGTTGTTGTGGGTATCAGTCTGGAAGGGTGTGTCCATTTTACAAATTGCTCAGCTTTGACAGCGCTCTGCTTCTCATGAGGTCATAGTACCTGTGGGCTTATGCATGATGGCGATAAAATTTGCAGCGCAATCGAAAATACAGCACACGCTTCCGGAGAAGCTTCCAGTTTTGTTTAAATCCTAAACATTTATAATATAGTATCGAAGTGTCCTTATTGTGAAATGCTCAGAAAGTATGGCTGGGGGTTGGGCCACTTTTGTCCAAACTTGTTCACCTGGTTTTCGCTGCATTCTTAGAGAAACACATACAAAGAGAGAGAAAGAAAAAGAGTGTTTCTAGTTGAATGACTTTACCTAAAACACTGAATGTCCCATTAATGACCATTAACACTATTGTATGTGTCTCTGTCATATTATTGTGACCTATCTTCTTTTGACAGACATTTTAGTGGCATGACCTATGTTTATGCTGCTAATATAATAAACATTTTCTAGCCCATTTTCTATGTGTAACACAGTTTCTTTAAACATATTTTTAAGTGTTTTTGCAATATGTGGCCCAAAATGTGTAAATATTCCCACATGTATCAACTTTAAATGCAAGTAGTTTAGAATGATGCTTATCACAAACTATCTAAATGAATGAATGGGCATTTTAGCAGTTGTGTGTGAATTTATTGAGGTAATTAAATGTAAATAATTATTGTCACATGCCATAATACACCCAAAACCTTCATTTCATTATAATCATTTTAATTCAAAATGGTAAGCAGAAAACAGTATATTTTCAAACAGCAAAACAAATATAGAATATAAACAAACAAACAAACAAACAAAATAAATCCTAACAGTTAAAAAAAAAAAAATAACAGGCATGTTAGTCACCTTCACATATGTTTATATGCTGTACCATTTGGTCGAAGGAAAATTAACAAATTTGTGTGTATATGAGTATTATACCTCACACTGAAGAGGATATTTGATTCTGATTTAGATACCATTCCTGTCATTTCAAATGTGTTAAAATTTAAAATGCAATATAAAGTCACTGATTCATGAGAATTGTGACCAAAAAAAAAAAAACATGAACTAAAATCTTTTACTCAGACAAATGAAACTACATTTCTGTATCTTACATTAAGATACTGAGCTATGCTTTGATTCAGCCTCTCAACTTTTCTCTTATCAAATTGTGCTTTTTACCTTGGACTGTGTAATATCATTTTAACTTTATCTTTAACAGCAATCAGGATGTTTTTAACATTTCAAAAGACATTCTCATGTTAGCAGACAAATTACATTTTCAAATACATTGAGTTAATCAACTGTATTAAAACAAACAGTAAGTTTTTTTTCCACATTTTTGATATATCATTGGGACACACATGATCTATTAACGTTTAAAAACAGTTATATGAACAAATAAAACAATTAGTTGTTACCTCTAACCATCCACCAGGATCTTAATATTCACATTTAAACATCTTTAAAAAATCTGAATCAGAATACAAATGTAGATGTTTCATCCAGTGTTTTGTGTTGCCTCAGCCTTAAGTTCTCTCAACCCTAACTCTGCTAGAAGTGATGACTATCAATCCACAAAAGCAATATATGCTTTATATTTAGCATCTATATACTTTTAGAAAACTTAAACACTATTTTATATTTAACACAATTAAGAGTGGCTTGAAAAACACAAAAATATGATGGTTTCACTTTTGAATGTCTACATTGGAGTTCATGTAGTAGCCCTTTTGTTTTCTCTGCGGATGTAGATGCCAATAGAACCTGCTTCAGGAGAATACAGTGATCTAAACATTCAAATACCTTCCTCAGAAATTGGAAGATGGTGTTGACATCATGGTTGTGATACAGGAAATATTAACCTTAGGATTTAAAATATTATAAAACTATAACATTTTGCAGCGATGCCATAGAAGAACCATTTTTGGTTCCCCAAACAACCTTTCAGTGAACAGTTCTTAAAAGAACCATTCTGAAGAGCATTTTAAAAATCTAAAGAACCTTTTTCCACTTTTAAGAACCTTTTTTGCATTTTAAGGATGTTCAAGGTTCTTCATGGAATCATCAATGGCAATAAAGAACATTTATTTCTAATATTCCCTAACTTTTTGTTTACATTTAACAAATGTCTGACGGTGTCGACAAAAAGTGGGGATGCAACTTTGAAACCTTAGCAACCTGTGTTGCTTTTGATAACAGGAACAATAAACAAGCTCTTTTTCATCATAAAAATCTATTTCATAGCTTATGAATGATTTAACCCTTTGTGGACACACTGTTTTAGATAATAAGTGTTTGATTTGACAATAATTGGCATACATTTGATATAATATTGATCAAATTAAATTGAAGTGGATAATTGTGTTTTCTGTACATTCTATCATTAATCCCTCATAACATTTACAATGAAAATATTTTAATTTTTAAACCTAATAGCAGAGGTGTAATAGCAGAGGTGAAACCTAATTGCTGGACGTGTTTTGTCCCATGTCTCATGTACATTTAAGTTACTTTTATTTTCTTAAAATGGTTTGTTGTCTTGCAAAGGTCTGTTTGTTATTAGACTATTCTTTATTAGGACTTTTATCCTTTTACATTTTATTCAATATTTTTGTTCTTAAATAATTTTTTAACTACTACATGTTATTTTTTTTCCTCTAGCTTCCTCTTTGTTATGTATGCATGATAAATCATTATTATGAATAAAATGCAAGTAACATCATAGAAATTATATACATTTTTAATAAATAAACTTGTGTTGTCCTAAACCAGTAGTCAGATTTAATTAGTTTTTGTTTCTAGCCTTTGTCATATCACTTGCAGCAAACACTGCAGTTTCACTGCGGGTATCAGAGTTTGCATGTGTTGAGTTTCAACCGAAAATCTTGCTGGTGTTTTCCATTTCCAAAATGGAGATAGGAAGTTTGCGTTTTCTCTCGATGCGTCAGGTGGCCATACATGGTCATGGGCGGAAAAAAGAGGTGAGTCTGTTTTAGAGCTAACTCCGCCTATTTGCACCTGACGTCACTTTACTCAAACAGGTATACATAATTTGACACCTGTTACGCGTTTAGATCAGTCGGTTGGCGGCGGAGAGAGAGGATATCTGCAGGATATATTCGTTATTTTGTTCGAGACTCCACAAAAAGCGGAATAACTCTTTCTGGTTGGATTTCTTCTTTTTTTTTTGTTAAAGCTTTGGTAAGGAGACTTCAGCGTTTTAAGTGTTTAAAGACTAGTTGAATTGCACGGAGATTCTGTAGATTATCGCATTTGCTCCCTGTAAGGAGTGATTTATAACGACGAAACGTTTTTGTTTGTTTTTCAGTTCTTATCCACAATGAAGTTTTTAATCGCCTTGTTTGCTGTGGTGTTTGTGGATGTGGTCGCCTCGCAATGTAAGTAACAACTATTTTGAACTAATTAAAACCGGTTTAAATGTATGGTATTTAATAGTAAATTAAATTGAGTTCAATTGTGGAAGGCTGTTTAATCCTAGTCGTTAACTTGGTTGTTGGGAGGCAAACAATGAGATCCAGGGTGTGGTTCAGTATGTGGGGGTGGGGGAACTTGGATTGGGTTTTGCTCTTTAACTTTAATCTGCCTTAAAGTCTTTTTTTTTATTTTTATTTATTTTTTTTTTTTTAAAGAACTGCTTTTCACTTTATTTCTTTCTCTTCAATCTGACAGGTACTTGTACTAAAATGAAATGGGGCCAGTGTGAAGAGGACCCATGCCGGTGCACTCTTCAGCTTTCTCCGGCAACCAAGCAACCGATTGATTGTACAAAATGTGAGTTTTGCCTTTATATTTTCTCACTTTATCTGGTAACTTTTGGCATCCTTATTAAAATTGGTTCTCAAAAGTGTAAACTGGTTTGTGAACTCTAGTTCTAGAGGAGTTTCTCTAACTCCACCTGAACTAGCTGATATCCAACTCTCCTAGCTTGTACCACTCAACCAGGCAGGTTTAAGGTGCTTTCTTCCTCCCATGAAGTGTAGTAAGTGTTTACAATTCTCCCTACCTACAGTGGTTCCCAAGTGCTTCCTCATGAAGGCTGAGATGCATCGTGCCAGGACCGGCCAGTCCACAAGATCAATTGGTGGGAAGCCAGTGGAAACTGCCTTTGTGGATAATGATGGCATCTATGACCCAGAGTGTGAGAATAATGGACAGTTCAAAGCTATTCAGTGTAACGGCACTGAAGTGTGCTGGTGCGTCAACAGTGCCGGTGTGCGCAGAAGTGACAAGGGAGACAAAAACATCAAGTGTGAGCATGCAGAGACCTAGTAAGTGCACTTTGCAAAGTTAGTTGTTAACTGGATGTTCTTCTGGAGTTGTGAAGGAAGATTTGTAAATTCTGACAATGCTGTGTTTTCTTCTCTAGTTGGGTTCGCCTGGAACTGAAGCATAAAGAGGTGGCTACTGCTCTTGATGCAACCAAATTAAAGACGTATGTTATAACTTCTAGGGTCTTGCTGAAATGTGTAATATAAAGTTCTGCTTCTGTCTTTTGCTGATGTTACTCTATTTTTGCAGTGGGATTGAGAATGCTTTACTGGAACGTTACGATCTGGCTAAGGGATTTGTGTCTGAGGTTAAGGTAAGTTTATCATTGTTATCCAAACCTTTAACTTCTGTGTTTGTGGTGGTACACTGCCTAACAAAACCCACTCTCTTTCCCCCCCCAACAGTATGACAAAGATGGCCGTCTCATCGTTGTGGATGTCATAAAGCCTAAGGAAGACCGTGTTACAGACCTGTCCCTCATGACCTACTACATGGAGAAGGATGTAAGTCTCATAATTTCTCATTATTGTGATGCCTGAATTTTATATTTTGTAACTTGTGGAAAAATTGTTTTTCATAGGTCAAAGTTCTGCCCCTCTTTCTAAATGAAAAAAACCCATTTGAAGTCAGTGTTGAGGGATCAAAGGTGTCCATGGAGAACATCCTGGTCTACTATGTTGATGATAAGGCACCCACCTTCACCATGCAGAGGCTGACTGCTGGTATCATTGCTCTCATTGTGGTGGTCAGCTTGATTGTGCTTGCAGGAGTTCTGGTTTTGGTGAGTCCCATATATTTTTGCTGTTCCACTTAACTTGATGTGCGCTTGTAGTCTAACTGTTTTTCCTCTTATTTTAGGTGTTCCTTACACGGCGACAGAAGGCCAAGTACAGTAAAGCACAGGTTAGTTCTCATTTACTTCAAAACATGCGTTATTACCCCCCCCCCCCCCCCCTTTCATTTTAACATGATTTCTTGTTGTTACAGCCCAGGGAGATGGATACCATGTCTTAAAGCTATGAATGGCGTCTCATGTGCTTGAGTCTAACACTGGGATGTGCCCCATGCTGAAGCTTGGACCTGCTGTACACTTGCCTGTGACTTCTTCATATTAGAAATTAAGTGTCTGTTACATGCAGAGTACAGTTTCTTTTCTCTTTTTTTTTTTTTTTTTTTTTTTTTTTTTTAAACGTCTGTTACGTTTTTGCTATTTAATGAGGGCTCCTTTTCAATTGGAACAATTTTAACCCTGTACAGTTTGTGACTTGTAAGTTTTTAATAAAATTTGTTTTTGTGTTAAACTTGTCATCCAAGTTCTTACAATTCTGGCATGGTAGCCTTACAAATCAAAGTCCTTTTAACTATCGTGCTGTTGGTTTTGGCTAAAAGGACGATGCTAGCGCACAACAATTCCTAGCTTTTGTTTGCAACCACATGATTTGTCCTTTTTAGCCCAGGGCGAGCAGTTGAGCTGCACCTGTTCTCTGCCATATGAGATTCGCCACAATCCCCTTTTTTTTTTTTTTTTTTTTTTTTTTGAATGGGACTTAGTTTTAACATGACATCACTTGTCCAGCTCAAATACGGTATTTCCTGTGAAAGGAAGACTTCTGATTCCTTAGTAACTACTGGTAAAGGATAACCTGCCATAAATGGTAAAACCATTCATGCTACAAACTAGTGACCATGACAAATCTGTGAAATATCCACATTTTTCTTCCTGTAAGAGCAGGTGTGGCTATTTGTAAATTGTATGGGTCTGGTCTCATCTGTGTCCAGCATTTTTAGCTGTGCAAAACTAGTTTCACAGCTTAATATTGCAAATTGATGTTTCTTGCCTTATTTTAATGTATTTTGTGAAAATTTTTTTTTTTTTTTTTTTCTTTTCCCTGGACCACAAAACCAAAAGTCTTGAGTAAAACTGAGATATTTGTCGCAATGGCAGCAAATACATTTGTATGGGTCAAAATTATTTTGATTTTATGCCAAAAATCATTAGGATATTAATTTAATAAGATCATATTCCATGAAGATATTTAGTAAATATCTTACCATAAATATAAATCAAAACTTAAATTGATTAGTAATGTGCATTGCTAAAAACTTCATTTGGACAACTTTAAAAGAGATCCTCCATTTTTTTTTTTTTTTTTGCACTCTAACTTTCCAGAGCCCGTATTCATTTTATCTTACCACTAGGAGTTCTCCTAAATAGCAGTAATATTCATAGAAATATTCATAGAAATATTGTAGAGCGTGATATTATGCAGCCATATTCAAATAAAGTTTTTTTTTTTTTTATTGCCACATTCAAATAAAGATTTTAAAATGCAGGCTAAGTGTCACTAATTAAACAAGCCTTTTACATGTGTGTTCATAAACAATTAGCTGATATGCGTATAAACAGCCTTTTTTTTAACAGAATAGAATAATCATGGATGATAGTAAGATATGCAAATGTAAATGAAAACCAGACTGGACGCACAAACAGCTGTTACTTCTTGCCCATCTAGTTAATGAAAACAATTTTTACGATTTTCTCCTAAATTGGCAAGTTATGAGAACAAGTTATGGAACAAGAAGAAATACTCTTATAAAAACAACTCTGTGCCAAAGGGGAGGATGTGACATGAGGGAAATATCTTCTTTTTAATTTCAATGGATTTCAAAATGTCAAGAAGTGTTGCAAACAACTGAGGGAATCAAACAAAACAGGCATTTGGTTAATATGCAAAATTAGCTTGCATCATCAGAACATAGATGACAATAAACCAATCACTCACTCATATCCTGTACATTTCACACTTCACAGAATTGCGACTTTATTTCTCAAAATTGCGACTTTATTTCTCAGAATTGCGACTTTATTTCTCAAAATTGCGACTTTATTTCTCAGAACTGCGACTATTTCTCAAAATTGCGACTTTATTTCTCAGAGTTGCGACTTTATTTCTCAGAATTGTGACTTTATTTCTCAGAATTGCGACTTTATTTCTCAAAATTGCGACTTTATTTCTCAGAATTGTGACTTTATTTCTCAGAGTTGCGACTTTATTTCTCAAAATTGCGACTTTATTTCTCAGAGTTGCGACTTTATTTCTCAGAATTGTGACTTTATTTCTCAGAATTGCGACTTTATTTCTCAAAATTGCGACTTTATTTCTCAGAGTTGTGACTTTGTTTCTCAGAATTGCGACTTTGTTTCTCAGAGTTGCGACTTTATTTCTCAGAATTGCGACTTTGTTTCTCAGAATTGCGACTTTGTTTCTCAGAGTTGCGACTTTGTTTCTCAGAGTTGCGACTTTATTTCTCAAAATTGCGACTTTATTTTTCAGAATTGCGACTTTATTTCTCAGAATTGCAACTTTATTTCTCAAAATTGCGACTTTATTTCTCAGAGTTGTGACTTTATTTCTCAGAATTGCGACTTTGTTTCTCAAAATTGCGACTTTATTTCTCAGAATTATGACTTTATTTTTCAGAATTGTGACTTTATTTCTAAATTGTGACTTTATTTTTCAGAATTACGACTTTATTTTTCAGAATTGTGACTTTATTTCTCAGAATTGCGACACTATTTCTCAGAATTGTGATGTACTGGATGCACAAACAGCTGTTACTTCTTGCCCAACTTGTTAATGAAAACTATTTTTTACGATTTTCTCCTAAATTGGCAAGTTATGAGCTACTTTTAGCCTTAAGATGTTTTGTGAATACAAGCCCAGATTTTCAAATAGCTGTATCTTGGCCAAATACTGTCCTATCCTAACAAACCATACATCAATGGAAAGATGCATAAATCACAATTTCAAAAAATTATGACTGGTTCTGTGGTCAAGGGTCACAATTATGAGCATACTGTTTTGTAGTGCAAACTGTTTTACTGCATGTTGTTATTCGTTTTGTTATTTCCCTATAGCGGTTAATGAAACGGAAGTCTCCCCAAAGGCTTACTTCCACGTTAAAGAAGAAGGTGGATAACCGTTTGCAATATCGAGTAGCATTACGGACTGGTTTTATACAGTTAAAAATACCGGAAGTGGAAGCTTTGGGTAATTTGAGTTGAGAATGGTGGTATTGACATGTAAGAGCATGTTTTAAAAGACACACGGCCTATGGTGTCTAATAATAGAGCTTTTTAAACCTGTGCATTTGTACAAACCTTTTTTTGTCCTCTCGAAATGTAAAACAAAGAGGCTGTTTATTAACTCGAAGCTGCTGACCATTCAAGTGCAGAGAAAGACTAATAATTAAACCCATGAAAGAGCCGTGCTTTGAGCGGTTTGAAATACAGGTCAGACCTGTTGCTCAAGTTTCGGGCAGCAAAGTTCCTATATCATTGTGGTATGACTTATGCAAAGTTCTGACTAACAAAGACTGCAACCTACTCCCATGAACCAGGAAGCCTTGTTTACTCAAATTCTGCTTTGGTTGAAGAGTTTCAAGAACATTAATGAGTGACCAACGTATTAGTAATGAAAAACTTTCCCACACTTGCTTAGCAGAAATGGCAAACGTTACAAAGATGTTCCTGCATCCATTTGTGTGAACGAATGAAGTTTGACAAGCTTTTATTGAAGCAGACAAACAAAGTGACATAAATCCTAAGTCAAAACGAAATCTGACTTGTTTTTTTCAAGGGAAATGTACAAACAATAGCTTGGCTGGCACTCCCTTGCCTTGAATTCTCATCGCCTTTTCGTCTAGTCCCCCACTATATATTTCCCAGAAGAGCATAAAGCGTTTGTTTCTCAGACTAGTTGAGACAGGTTTGGGTGGATCACATGTTGCCCTCCCCCATCGGCACTCACACCTGAGTTGGAAGTCACATAGACTCAGTCTCTGTGTTTCCATGGCAGAAAAGGAGGGATTAAATAACAAAGCCTATCAGATGAGTGTGGGTCATGGTGGGGAGGGACATTTCCGTGAGGATGGTTTACCGTCACCTGTGTTTCGGTTGTTTAAAATCACGTAACTGAGATATTTAAAGCAATGTACACTAAAAATGACTCAGTTCCTATTAAAGTTTGTTACATCTCTTTGGCTTTAGAGTATGCAAGTCACAATCTTAAGTAGTTTTCATTTTGTCGGGTGTTTATGTAGATCACCAGACACTCAGCATTCCTGCTAATAATAAGAGTCAGGGCTTGTAAACACAGATACCGACAAAAGGGTAGAAGATGACTGAACTTGCTTGGTTACAATATGATTCAAAGGGTGAATGGTTTCAAGTAACGTACTGACATCACTGATTAATGGATTTGATTCAGTGTAATGATGTGAGGCAGTCTGCCAGTGGAACAAGAAGAAATACTCTTATAAAAACAGCTCTGTGCCAAAGGGGAGGATGTGACATAGGGGAAAAATCTGCTTTTTAATTTCAATGGATTTCAAAATATCAAAAAGTTTTGCAACCAACTGAGGGAATCAAACAAAACAGGCATTTGGTTAATATGCAAAATGAGCTTGCATCATCAGAACATGGATGACAATAAACCAAACAATCAATCATATCCTGTTCATTTCACGCTTCTTTCCCGTGTGAATTATTATTTTTTTTTTGCAAGGATGCATTCAATTAATCCAAAAGTGGCATACAGGATATCTGTAATGTTATAAATAGTGCTATCAAACGATTAATTGCGATTAATCACATTCATCTAAATTGTATACAGGTATAAATATATATACATATAAATATATTGTTTTAATATATACATGTATGTGTGTGTAAAGTAAACACACATATAGTATGTAAACATAAACTTTTATTTTGGATGCGATTAATTGCGATTAATCGTTTGACAGCCCTAGTTATAAAATATTTTCATTTAAAATAAATGTAGTTCTCTTAACTTCATATTTATCGAAGAATCCTATGGAAGCCTGAATTGCGAAATATAAACCCGCAATTTTTTCTCACAATTCTGACTTGTGAGAAAGAAACTCACAATTGTGAGTTCTGAAGTCCAATTTTGAGGGGAAAAAAAAGTTAGAATTGACTTTATTTCTCAGAATTGCGACTTTATTTTTCAGAATTGTGAGTTTATTTCTCAGAATTTAGACTTTATTTCTCAGAACTGCGACTATATTTTTCAGAATTGTGAGTTTATTTCTCAGAATTTAGACTTTATTTCTCAGAACTGCGACTATATTTTTCAGAATTGTGAGTTTATTTCTCAGAATTTAGACTTTATTTCTCAGAACTGCGACTTTACTTCTCAGAATTGCGACTTTATTTCTCAGAATTTAGACTATTTCTCAGAATTGCGACTTTATTTCTCAGAATTGCGACATTTTTTTCTCAGAATTGCGACTTTATTTCTCAGAATTTAGACTTTGTTTCTCAGAATTGCGACTTTATTTTTCAGAATTTAGATTTATTTCTCAGAATTGCGACTATTTCTCAGAACTGTGACTTTATTTCTCAGAATTGCAACTATTTCTCAGAATTTAGACTTTATTTCTCAGAATTTAGACTTTATTTTATTTTAATAATATTTCACAATATTACTTGTTTTTATGTATTTTTGATTAAATAAATACAGCCTTGAGTATTACTGACCCAAACGTTTGAACAGAAGTGTATCAACATAACTTAGAATGAATTTCTTTCTCCCAACGATATGTATCTATTTAAAAAAAAAAAAATAATAAATAAAAAAAAAAAATATATATATATATAATAAAAAAATACATTTTAAATTTTTTGGAATAAGGACATTTATTTAAAGCTGCATAATAGATAATACTTATACACTTTAGAAATAAATAAATACAATTTGCTGTGACATTATCTGTCACAGTGTCCCTTGTTCAATGATGTTATACAGTATAATGCTTTGGTAGTCCAAAAAACAAAACAAAACCTTCCAGTTTGTATCTCCTGCAGTCAATCTCTTTATGAATCTCACACCCCATTTCAGTACACCAGTACAATGTGTACCAAAAACACCTCAACTGTCCTACAGTATCTGAAGCTCACACATATTTTTTTCATAATGCACTTCCTGTTTTATCATAATCCTTGCATTCTCTCAACATGCTTCTACATGCTACTTTGAGACGAAATCTCAGCGTGGGAGGCTACATAACTGTAGTGTTACTCATTCTGCGATCACAACTTATTTTCAATTCCAGTTGAGTCAACTTCAGCAAGCCAGCACATTTCTCAACAATGTATGGCCTACATATGTAACGTACTTGATATAATGACAGAAGGAAATGTGTTTACTAAGTGTTTTGAGTTTCTATTTTCTTTCTGAAGAGATTATTGGTACAGCAGAAACTCAACTAAAGTCAACTAAAATTGAAGTGTTTGGGTGAATCTTATAAAAACAGCGAACACTTCTGGCCATATTTCATACCCCAACGTTTTTTTTATGCACATTTCAACCAAAAATGACAAAAGTGTACAAAACAATGTCTACTTATAAAAATCTGCACCAATTAATAAAATAAACAGTATTTTGTACAGTTTTGTTGCTATTTTGACTATTTCATTTTTATGTTGAGAGCTACTGTCAGCCATGTCACCCTCAGCCCTAACAGGAAGCATTAGATGATTTAAAGAGATATGCCTCTCAGTTCATTTTGAAATCCCCCTTCATGTGAACCTAGTATACTGTAAATATGGTTTTGGATACTAGCCAAGGATTTTGATCTGGGATCAACTAATTAATGAACTAGGGAATGTACTGACATATCCACCTTATTCTTTACGCAGAAGTAAGCCTTTGGGCAAGACTTCCAGTTCATTATCCGCCTTAAGGAAATAACAAGAAGAATAACAAAGTGCAGTAAACGGTAAAACCGTTTGCACTACAAACCAGTGTGTTCATAATTAAGATTATACATTACAATAATTATCAGGCAGTGTTGGGGGTAACACATTACAAGTACTGCGAGTCAGATTACTTTTTTCAATTAACTAGTAAGTAACTCATTACTTTTTCATTTACAAGAAAATATCTGAGTTACTTTTTCAGAAAAAAGTAATGCCAGTTACTTTTTGTTTCCTTTATGTAATTAACCCCATTTTTATTAACCAATGTCTTTGCTGCTGACCTTTGTTGATCCAATTCAACCATACTAATAATTTACTTTAGATTAACTAACATTTGTGCTTCATTTTTCTCATTGCTGAAGAACATTGAACTTCCTTCTCCTACAGTTCTACTGTACAGACATGCATTTACTTTTCCTTCAGCCTTAGGTTTATTCATTTCCCTTTTTGGTGTGAAAGGGCTTTTACATCTGCTAAAAATCTAACTTTTTAGATTAAAAACAAACAAGCAATCCCTGCCCAGATTAAAAACGTAAAGCAAAAGTAATGTAACACATTACTTTCCATAAAAGTAACTAAGTAACGTAATTAGTTACTTTTTTAGGGAGTAACGTAATATTGTAATGCATTACTTTTAAAAGTAACTTTTCCCAACACCAATTTGCAGTATCAAACAGCAAAACGAGCTGTTTTGTACAGCTTAAAATAACTGGATGCAGATGAGAATGGAAGCCAGACCCAATAAAATGTACAAATGGCTGCGCCAACTCTTGCGGGAAAAATAAGGTGGATATCCTTGAGTGAACACCACCTCATACTTTACGGTCCACTTAAAGGAGGGTTGGTGCTTTGCTGGGTCTGCAGGCGGCTGGAGGAGACTTGCTTCTTGATTCCTTGTTCTTCATCTCTCCAGACAGGGCCAGCAGCAGAGCTGGGGCCGACAGGTGGTGCGCTGCCGCTTTTTGTTGTTGTGCGCAGTTAACATAGCTGGCTATGAGCAACGTCACATCCCGAACCTGAACAACACAAAGAAACCAGGGAAATTGCTGTGAGTCACAGTCACGCTTTGGAAAATGTGGACATTTGCTGTTGTGGCATTTCAGTTCTCTAGCATTGATGTTTGATGGTTAGATGACATCATCTAATGTTTATACATAGCAAACAGATGTAATCATCAGTCGGTGTGTTTCTGTGTACTTTGGGGTGTGTTTGTGTTTTCTCTATATGTAAAAGAGAATACAAGTACAGTAATGTTCAAGTTTAATTTTTGAATATTGCCTCTTATGCTCACCAAGGCTGCATTTATTTGATCAAAACACAGTAAGACTTTAATAATGTAAAATAGTATTACAATTTAAAATAACCATGTTCTGTGAATTTTAAAATGTACTTTATTAGTGTGATACAAAGGTGAATTTTCAGCATTATTACTCCAGTCTTCAGTGTCTCATGATCCTTTAGAAATCATTCTAATATGATGATTTGCTGCTCAAGAAACATTTTATTATTATTGATGTTAAAAACAGTTGTACTGCTTAATATTTTTTCCAGGAAACCATGATTTTTTTTTTCAGGATTCTTAAAGGGATACTCCACCCAAAAATGAAAATTCATCATTTACTCACCCTCCACTTGTTCCCAACTTTTATTAATTTCTTTCTTCTGTTGAACCCAAAGAAGATATTTTGAAGAACGTTACTATGGAAAAAATACTATGGCTACCATCAACTTTTTGGTTTGGAACAAGTGGAGGGTGAGTAAATTACAGAAATTTCATTTTTGGGTGAACTATTGCTTTAAATCAGGTTGATCATCTTCCAGAACAAAAATGTCTCCCTTGTCTTTCTTTCTTCAGTCATAAATAAATTATGTTTTTTGTGGAAAACCTTTCAGGATTTTTCTTCATATAATGGACTTCAATGGTGCCCTGCGATTGAACTTCCAAAATGTAGTTTAAATGCGCCTTCAAACGATCCCAAATGTGGTTGAAAATGATCCCAGCAGAGGAAAAAGGGTCTTATCTAGCGAAATCATAGTTTTTTTCATAAAATACAATTTAAATACTTTTTAACCTCAAACACTCGTCTTGTCTTGCTCTGCCTGAACTCTGTGTATTCTGGTTCAAGTCCATTATATGGAGAAAAATCCTGAAATGTTTTCCTCAAAAAACATAATTTCTTTACGACTGAAGAAAGAAAGACATGAAACTCTTGGATGACAAGGGGGTGAGTACGTTATCTGTAAATGTTTGTTCTGGAAGTGGACTTCTCCTTTAATGTGCCTTTGCTAAATAAAAGTATTCATTTAAAAAATAAAATAAAATAAACTTGACTGACCCAGCAGTTTTAAATCCTAATGTAAAACATGAGTATTTCATATGTTTTCCACAGGTACAATTGTAGCAATAGCCAAAATTACATTGTATGGGTCAAAACTATTGCCGAATGATGCCAAAATGATTTGGATATTGAGTAAAGATTATGCCCAATGAAGATATTTTGTAAATTTCCTACCGTAAATATATTAAAACTTAATTTTTGATTAGTAATATGCATTGCTAAGAACTTTATCTGGACAACTTTAAAGGCGATTTTCTCAGTATTTTGATTATTTTGCACCCTCAGATTCCAGATTTGGCCAAATATTGTCCTGTTCTAACAAACAATACATCAGTGGCGTATTTATTCAGCTTTCAGGTGATGTATAAATCTCAACTGTAAAAAATCAACCCCTATGACTGGTTTTGTGGTCCAGGGTCACATATTACATGTAATTTCCACAACAACAAAATATAAACAATCCTTTATGAGAACACAATACCAACCTTTGATGGGGCCATAGCAAACAGATGCTTCTCTGTAGACTTATCTTTGGATGGGTTTGTACCTGAACTCAGGGTTACTACCAGCATAAAGTCCTGCCCACACGCTCCAAATGTCACAATGCTTTTATAAGGGTAGGATGCGAGGACTTTCTAAAAAAAACACACAGTGAAAACTCACATTAGCTTTTCACTAACAATATGAAGTGGTTTGAAATAAAGTGAATCTCTGAGGAGAACGTGTTCACTTACTACAGAGTTGAACTCTAGCATGCTGACTCCATCTTCATGTACTGCCAGCCAAACACGAACGCTTTTCTGTGGTGATGGAGTTATGGGCTACAGGGAGAAAGAGAGTCTGATTTAAGGGATAGTTAATCCAAAAATAAAAATTCTGTCATTAATTCATCACCCTTATGTTGTTCCAAACCCATAAGACCTTAATTTATCTTCAGAACAGAAATTAAGATATTTTTGATGAAATCTGAGAGCTTTCTGACCCTGCATAGACAGCAACACAACTACCAGGTTCAAGACCCAGAAAGGTAGTAAGGGCATCATTAAAATAGTCCATGTGACATCCGTGGTTCAACCGTTGTGTTATAAAGCTACTAGAATACTTTTTGTTCACGAGAGTACCGCAACGCAGCGTCAGAAAGCTCTCAGATTTCATCAAAAATATCTTAATTTGTTTTACGAAGATGAACAAAGGTTGTATGGGTTTGTAACGACATGAGGTTAAGTAATTAATGACAGAATTTTCATTTTTGGCAGAACTATCCCTTTAAGAAATAATTCCACAGCATTTACACTTTTTTTTTGAGTATTTAAAGGGGACACTCACCGCAGCCTCAAATAGTTTGGCTCCAAAAAATGACCACTTGCGAGCCACGGTCAGGTAGATCCGTATGCACTCTGAAGAACTCCGACCCCTCAGAGATGCCCATCGGGTAGAGAGTCTCTGCAGCAACTGCCTGAGAATGTGTATTTCAGTGTGTTAGATGCGTTCTTTGTGTTCATATTTAAGTTTGTGCCACTTGAGGCCTAAATACCTCATTTGTTCCTCAGTGCAGGTGTGTCGGTAATGCTTCGGGTAGAAGCGCTCTAGAACCTGTTTCAGGGTCTGGTTCGATTTAGTGTGTGAACCGCCTGGACTAGAAAATGGACGCTCAAAGTCGCCAAACTCCACCTGCATGACAAAAAAATTCAAGTAAAAAAAGAAAGAAAGAAATGATGTTTACTTAACCCTTGTGCATCAATTTTTAAAAAGTTACACAGGTTCATAGAGGACAAAAATGTCCATGTCAAAAAACATACAAATTTGAAGCTTGGGAGTACAGATGATTTTTTGGTCTCATTTTAAAGAAGACCCTTTGCAGATTATTTCTGATCAAAACAACAAACAAAAAACAAACAAACAAGTTTGAAAATTATTTATAAGCAAATTTGAATATAAAACATCTTATAGAAAATCAAAACCATAAATCTAAACAACCTATGTTCCAAATTTGAGGTTGATATCTCAAGAAATTAGCTTTTAGTAAGATTTTGTTTGGGTGCAGTACCAAACTTTTCCCATTAGATTCCAGCAAAGCTCCGCTGGCAAACACAGCGGTGGGATTTGTGATTCACAGTGCAGTATAATTTCTCTCTCTCAAACATTACACACAAATATTTTATTTAGGACACACATACAAACCACACTCTGACATGCATACCAACATACCCACACAATTATAGCTGCATAATTTATCCATTTGACACTATAATAGACCATAATATGCATAAGCAGGAAACGGGAAAAAGGAGTATTTGTTTTATATGCCAAACTTAAAAAAAGGAACCATCTAGTAAAGAAATAGTCCAAAAAAAGAATCCCAGTTTTAATGGTTTATATATATATATATATATATATATATATATAAGTAAAATGAACAAAAATGTCCATAAGGTTGTACAAGGGTTAAGTAAATGAAGCCTGTATTAGGACATTAAGATTATTTGAAATTGTGACATTATTTCTCTGCCATTACACATTATAAGTGACATTATTATCACGTCACGTAACAAATTATTGTAATACAATGAGTATTTATTTAAATGATTATAAATTAAAACAGAATAACAAATACTACTGTGATGTATTAATAGTATATAATTAAATAAATGTTTTAATATAAATATATATATATATATATATATATATATATCAGTCAAAAGTTTTTGAACAGTACGATTTTTAATGTTTTTTAAAGAAGTCTCTTCTGCTCACAACAAAAGCAAAATACAACAAAAGCAATAATATTGTGAAATATTTTTACTGTTTAAAATAACTGCTTTCTATGTAAATATATTTTAAAATGTAATTTATTCTTGTAATTTCAAAGCTGAATTTTTAGTCAAATGATACTTCAGAAATCATTCTAATATTCAGAATTGCTGCTCAAAAAAAAAAAAAAAAAAATAGAACATTCAGAAGAACAGCATTTATCTGAAATAGAAATCTTTTGTAACATTATATGTCTTTATCATCATTTTTGATCGATTTAAGACTTCTTTAAAAAACATTACAATTTTTACTGTTCAAAAACTTTTGACTGATAGTGTATATATACACACTATATTACCAAAAGTATTGGAACACCCGCTTCTAATGAACAGGTTTGACTACTTTAGTAATTTCCATGAGTACTAATCTTAATGTTTAAGCATATAATGATATTCTAGGGAATTGTGTCCTTCTAATTTTATCTGAATACCTCTGGTGTGACTTTAAATGCAGACCTTAAGCCAAAAATACAAACACCAATGACTTGTGCATATGGGTACAGTCATTTTAGACACTTCCAAAACTGAGGCAACAGAGATAGAAATAAATTTTTTAAATACATGAATTATGCTTCCATCTTTGTTGCTACAGTTTTGGAAGTGCCTTTTTCTGTTCTAAAGAAGGGGGTGTCCCAATACTTTTGTCCACATAGTGTATATAAAAGTGGTGTTTGGTGATGAGTTTTTGGCTCAAGGTCTGCATTTAAAGTCACACCAGAGGTGTTCAGCTGGGATTAGAAGTTTATGCAGAACAGTCAAGTTCTTCCAAACTGACTGAATCAAACATTTCTCTATGAACCTTGCCTTATAAACAGAGGCACTGTCATGTTAGAATAAAAATTGGTCCTGCCCAAACTTTTGCTATAAAATAAGGACACAATTCGCTAGAATATTATTATATGCTTAAATATTAAGGATAGTATGGAAATTACTAAACTAATCAAACCTGTTAATTAGAAGGGGGTTTCCCAATACTGTTGGCAATATAGTGTATATATATATATATATATATATATATATGCTATATATATATATATATATATATATATATGCTATATATATATATAATACTTGACATATATTACTGAGATAAAGCATATCTGCCTCTGAAACTGCCTTAGGCTCTGTACACAACTAAAAAGAGTCATATGACCACCCCACAACTTCTAGCAAAAGAGAAAACTAAAAAAATCAGGTCCACTGTGTGCCTGAGAGTCATTCTCTGCATTTGAGTTTGCTGACGTCGGGTTGGTCGATGTCTTTGGAGGTGTGGTTTCACAGAGAGGGTGTGACGTTAAAGAATGTAGGGAGCTGTTTAATTAATTGACAAAGAGAGGTAGAATATAACCTGAACATGTTCTTGACCGGTTTGTGAGACATACTAGCAACACTGTGTATACCTGAGCAAGCAAGGCAGCCATTTCTAAAGCAAGCTCTTTGTTAACAGGGAAGTGACCAGCTGTAATTTCCTCATTTGTTTGGTACGCCAGGAGCAAACGCTCTCTCTCAGTCTCCCCTCTCATCTGCTGAGAGAAGTATAACCTAGAGGAAACAAACTAGCGGTTAGACACAAATTACAGCCTTTTGGAAATAGCCTTTTTGTTTATGTTTAAGAATCTGCACTCCGGTACCGGTTCTTATAAGTAAGTTTCACCGTCCTGGTATTCTCTGATTTGCCTGTGTGCTGCTCCTTCGAGGCCTGCTCCCATTTTGAAATAATGTCGCAGATCTGAGGACACAGCACATTTTTTAAGATAAAGACAGTTACAGTACAGTTTCTAAAGTAAGTGTGTGTTTTCATGTGTCTGACCTTCAGGTTTCCCTGAAGACAGTGCTCAAGGTCTTTGCCAGTAGGGTCATCAGAATAAAGGCTGAAACCAGACTGACCAGTTTTCCTCATGCCTGTGTCCTGGTTCAGCCGACTCTGAAATTCTTCCACTGTGGTTGAGGCATCGAAACTAACAACCTGACACACAAAGACTGTTAGATTAGACAGACAGATGGCATATTACCTGTTTGTAATGGCATTTTTTAAAGAAACAGCTCATTATTTATTCACCTTCATGATGTTATAAACTGTTATTTTTGTCCCATGGAATATATAAAAATAAGAACATCTGATCAGCATTCCCACACTTTTTGCCAGTTAATTTTTTATGTGACCCTGGACTACAAAACCAGTCTTAAGTAGCACAAGTATATTTGTAGCAATAACAAACAATACACTGTATGGGTCAAAATGACAGATTTTTCTTTTATGCCAAAAATCATTAGGATATTAAGTAAAGATCATGTTCCATGAAGATATTTTGTAAATTTCCTACCATAAATATATCAAAACCTATTTTTTGATTAGTAATATGCATTGCTAAGAACTTAATTTGGACAACTTTAAAGGTGATTTTCTCAATATTTAGATTTTTTGCATTCTCAGATTCCAGATTTTTTTAAATATTCAAAATATTGTATCGCAAAATATTATTATAAACTACTGACCCAAATATTGTCCTATTCATTCAGCTTTTAGATGATGAATAAATCTCAATTTAAAAAAAATTACCCTTATGAATGGTTCTGTGGTCCATGGTCATGAATTTTATCATGGTTATTGGATAAGGATTTCTATTTAATAATTTTACAGGCAGTTATGTGGACCAGTAATTATTTTTTTCTCTAAAAGAAATTAACACTTTTATTTATTTAACAAGGATGTAAAGTTTCAAATAATCCTATCTTTTATTGAAGTATTTCTCGAAATATTGTTTTCAATAATGTTTTCATCTTACTCAGCATATTAGAGTGATTTCTGACACTAAAACTGGAGTAATGATGCCTGGAAATTCAGCTTTACATCACAGAAATAAATTATATTTTAAATATATTCAAACAGAAAATAGTTATTTTAAATCGTAATAATATTTCACAATATTAAGGTTTTTACAGTATTTTGATCAGAAACAGAAAAGACTTTCAAAACCATTTAAACATTTTTTTGATAAGTAGTAAGTATTATGAATGAATAATTTTGATCAATTATACTTCTTAGCCTCTTAGCAGACAGACTCCACACAAGCACTTACAAAGAGAAATATAATTTTTTAGAACCGAGTATAACTAGAAAAAAATTATATATTCACTATAACAATTTTTTATAATAAATTCTCATTACATTATAATACATTAAAATATAATATGCCAAGTTTTACACAACCTATATTACATTTATGCATTTTGCAGATGCTGAAAAACAGTTTTTGTTGTTGTTAACATTATGCGTTACGATTCAAGCTATAGGAACAAAACAAAATAATTCATAAACACAACATCAAAATGCATAATAAACAGTTTTAAGTCATTCATCAAATATCTCAAATCTTCAAATTTAGCGCACACATAAAATGAACTACTTTCATAATATTTTCAGTGTTTTTGATCCATAATATTGAAAAGAGCTGCATGAAGATGTAGAAGAACATCAGAATGAGTAAATAATGACAGACTGTTAGTGTCTAAATTAACTGTTATATCATCATATGACTCTTTTGCATTCATATGGACCTGGTAGGTGTTGTTAAGGAAATGCACAGGCACACTGAAGGGCAAAGAGTGATGATAAGGGTTCCTGAGTAAGATCGAAAGGATCTCCATTCGTGACGATCGGGCTTGCCGATCCCCTTTCTGCTGCGTCCGCTCCAGTGAGCGCTGACAATAAATGGCATACTTCCCCACTTCAGTTCTGGGGAAAAAAAACAAAAACAAAGATTAAGCAACTGTGGGATGTGCTTTGAGGAATGCTTAGTTTCTGTTTTGGTTTACCTTGAATCTCCATGCCTTTTGAGATGAACCTGTAAATACCACAGAATAGGGTGTGTGGGCAGGAAAAGACCGACGCACAGAGCCAGGAACTGCCATCCCTGTGTTACAGGAATTGGAAACAAGTGAGGACATCTTGTGGCTTCACTCCCAAGATGAAGTGAAAACACAAAACAAAACCAATGACTCCCTCTAGTGGTGTGAGTTCAGATCTCAAGTGTCATCTGACCTGCAGGGGGTCCGACGGTCCATGCGGTTGCCTCTTCCGTGTCTGTTTGATAAGCTGGCAGTAGATCTCGGTCTGCAGCTCTGGGTGGGTGAGACACACTTGCAGAGCACACTGGGCGAGAGTCACATGATAATCTATGGCTGGAGTGTCAATGGCCACGTTAATAAAGAGCTGGCATGTCTGTAAAGAAGAGAAAGGGAGTGTTTCTGTCTGTTTTTTTGTGGGTTATTGTCTCTAATTGTGTAATGAATAAAGAGTTCAACCTTAAAGAGCTTGATGGCTTCAGTTTGCAGAGCCTGTGAAGGAAGGGTGGACAGTGGAGACGACAGGCCTTCCTTAGTGAAGCACAGCATCGGATGTCTCCAGAGCTGAGACCCTGAGAAACAGCAGGGCAAATATGGACATTAAACTATGTAGCTACAGTTTAAAAGGGCAGCATTCAGTTGAAGTAAACAAGTTGAAAATAAACCGAATTTATGATATAATGTTTTCCATGCTTATATTTTAAGAACATATGTCAAATCAGGCTCGGCCTCAAGCCGCACACCCACACACCGCAGTCCTTTCATTTAGAGGTGTTTACCACCACACAAATGCTTGGGGCCCCAGAGATTTGGGGGGCTCCTGATGACCATAAGCAATTGAAAAAAACTTAGTTACTGTATCTTTTTTGTTTACATTACAGTCTTGTAGGCTTATAGTTTATGTAACTGCATGAAAAGGCCCAACACTCCTAATTTCTATGAATTGAATTTCAGAATTTTTCAGAACTCTTCTCCCACTCTTTTTAACCAACTTACACAACTTTTACATTTGTTCATCATTTACTGAATAACTAAGCTGTATATTCATTATAAATATGCTTGTATATCAAGTGTCATCCAACTAACTGGGACCAGTGCTACTTTTGTGTCTTTCATTTACAACCACAGGCTTTCTCCTTTTTTCTTACAAACACAAGTGGTGCTATCTAGCATGGATAGTATAGAAAATTTAATGTACAATATGTGACAATGCCCGGACCACAAAACCAGTCATAAGTGTCAATTTTTCGGAATTGAGATCTATACATTATATGAAATCCAAATAAATAAGCTTTCCATAATAATAAATTTAAATTTAATCCTGAATAACACACTAGTTAAAATTATAATAAAAAAGGAAAACCCCATAAAATCTTACTATATAATACTACTACTACTTTTAAATATTATTTAAATTATACTATTAAACAGACAAATAAATACATTACTTTTGCAATAACACTATTGTATTAAGAGTAATTAATAGTAATAACTATAATTATTAATCAAAATAATATTATATTTTTCATTACCATTTAAATTCTAAAATTAAACAAATCGATTAAGAAATGTACACTGCCGCTCAAAAGTTGGGGATCAGTAAGATTTGTAATGTTTTTTAAAGAAGTCTCTTATGCTCATCAAGGCTGCATTTATTTGATCAAACATACTGAAAAAAAACACTAATGTAAAATGCAAAATGATATTACAATATAAAATGTTTTTTATTTTAATATACTTGCGATGCAACGCTGAATTTTCATCAGCTGTTACTCCAGTCGTGACTGTCACATGATCCTTCAGAAATCATTCTAAAATGCTGATTTATTATTAGAATTATCAATGTTGGAAACAGTTGTGCTGCCAAATATTTTGGAACCTATGATTATTTTTTTCAGGACTCTTTGATGAATAACAAGTTCAAAATGCAAATCTTTTCTAATCTATCTAATCTATGCTATCATTTTTTATTAATTTAACACATCCCTGGTGAATAAAAGTATTAATTTCTTTCAAAAAAAGAAAGAATAAAAATGTACTGACCCCAAACTTTTGAAATGTAGTGTATATCATTAGAAAACCTTTCTATTTTAAATACATGCTGTTCTTTTTAAACTTTAATTGATCAAAGAACCCTGCAAAAATGTATCACAGGTTCCAAAAAAATATTAAGCAGCACAACTGTTTTTAACATTGCTAATAAATCAGCATATTAGAATGATTTCTGAAGGAACTTGTGACACTGAAGACTGGAGTAATGATGCTAAAAATGTAGCTTTGTATCATAGGAATAAATTACATTTTAAAATGCATTCACATAGAAAACAGTTATTTTAAATTGAAGTAATATTTCACAATATTACATTTTTTCCTGTATTTTTGATCAAATGAATGAAGCCATGATGAGCATTAGAAAACATCTATAAAAACCATTAAAATCTCCCTGATCCCAAACTTTTGAGCGGCAGTCTATTACTATTTCAATAATAATATTTTACTGTAAACAAAACAACAACAACAACAACAACAAAAACACTATTAGCTTGTAATTATTCTGTGCTAACATGGGTAGCATGTTGAAAGTTGTGTTTGTTAGCATGAGTCAAACGAGCCACTCGCCATGTCTATACAATGTTCTGATGCAAAGATATACAGTACTGTGCAAAAGTCTTAGGCCACTAGTATTTTCACCAGCTAAAAAATTGTTTAAATGGTTTGTGTCAGTAGGAAATATCAGTTTACATTTCCAAACATTAATTTTGCCATTAGTTGTAATAATCCAGATTTTTGTTTCTCAAGGAGTCTGACAACAGCCGTTGCTCCTCACAGAGTGATTACATTAATTACATGAATAAAAAACAAACAGGCTAAATCCAGAAGAACTGTGGCAATATCTCTAAGATGCTTCAAGAGACCTACGTACAAAGCTACAGTACTGTTTATAAATTTTAGGTAATTGTGTACAAATGCTGTAAAGTAAGGATGCTTTCAAATATAATGCCATTAATTGATTTTATTTGTCAATTAACTTCTATTAACTAAATCAAATCAAGTCCTTTGTGTTTAAAACAGGTTTTGCCCTATATAGGTGCACTTGCGCATAGTTTTTCAGGCAGCTTTCCAGGTAGATCTCATCTTCATGTCATTCAAGACGGATGATAATGAGATCAGATCTCTGTGTGGAGCACTGTCAGACTCCTTTTGCAAACAAAAGTCTCACTGGATTATTACAATTAATACCAAAAGGAATGAAATGTAAACTGATATTTCCCACTGACACACTACAGCAAAGGATATAAATAACTGACTGTAGGTTCTGCTAAATGGTTGCTAGGGTACTCAGTTTGGTTGCTAGGGAGTGGCTTGGCAGCTGCCATTGATGAGTCTAAAGGCTGTTGGCCAGTACAAATGATATAACCTAACCCCCATGCCTCTATGACATTCAGATTCAAAGATATCCCTCTTTTTAAGTTTGAGTTGCTAGGGTTCTCAACAGTGGTTGCTAGGGTGTGACTAGATTGCTTTCAAGGTGAAACTTAAAGAGCGCTTGGCAGTCTGAGTCAAACCTGAGTAACTTGTCTTCATGATGTTGTGACTTTTTTCAATAGAAGTCTATGGGATGGCTGCTACAGTGCTGTATCTGGTTACAAGGACATGGCTAGAGGGTTAAAATGCCACCGTTTATTCATTGCTTGCTAGACCAAGTGAAATGAGGCTGCCCTGAAGTCTCTAAGACATTCCGATGAAGAGATATGATGTTACAAAGTTCAGTCCAATGTTAAGTCTATGGGACTTTTTCGCCTGCTGTGCGAGCATTGTATGCCCAATTGAAGTTTGTATGTAATAATAATAATAAGTATTATTATTGCCCAAATTATTTTGCACATGCCCAAATTTTGAGAGGGCATGTGCCCATATACTTTATGTGTCTGATATAAGACAATCCACCACAATGAAATAAATAAAAATGAATGCAGATGTGTGACTTTTACCTGGATCTCCCTCTTTGCTGAGCAGTTTACCAACCAGCTGCTCGAACTCAGTCCCCACCTGCCCCACTGCGGTACCCGCAGCCACAGACAGATGGTACAGCCACGCCGTCTACAGGACAGGAACACAGACAGACAACAATGATGTTTTGTTTCATCATGAAGTACTCAAATATTTCTGATATCTTGATAGGATTTATTTATTTTCAGTGCCATGATGAAATTAGATCCCTTGCTAAAAAGAAGTACACATCCTAAAAGTACACATACATACTTTATTTGTGGTCAAAAAGTATTTTTAAACCTTCATAACATTGCGGTTGAACAACTAATGTCACATGGACTATTTTAACCATGTCCTTACTACCTTTCTGGGCTTGAATGTGTCAAGGTTTGTGTAAACTTTATATAAATATGATTCATATTTTTTTATCTTGTCTTTGTTATCACTGAGACAACCTAATTCTAAGATAAAAGCTTATTTTGCGATCAGCGAATTAGGTGTATCAAACAATCACTAAGCAAAGAAGAATTAAATATCTAGCTGAGGGGTGTGCCATATTGACAAAAAATAATATCTCAAAAATTATCTATTTTCTGAGATTTTATCGATAACAATAATCAAATGGTATTTTGCTGAGTGTATCCAAAGTTTTTGATATTCTTCATATTCAGTGTGGTCACTTCATAGCAGTGGCACAAATTAATATTTTCTAATATGTTTGAAGTGTGCATTATCTTTTGCGTCAAATTCTTAAATTTAATCAATAAAGTCAATTAGAATAATAAGACATTTTAGGCTGTTACCAAACAAATAAAATCATTATCAACAAAATTCTTTTCAATGCAGATGAAACACAGACTCTACATTTAAATTGGCATTTAGATGTATTTGCCCACTGTTTAATGCAGGACATGAATGCATTTAACCTGCAGTTACAAATGCATAAATAATTTTTTTATATTTTAATCCTAAAATGTTAAATGCTGATGTTTATTAAATGAAAAGGTGCTTTAAATGTGAAATTAAAACTGCCAGTAGGTGGCAGCAAGTCACTGTTAATAAGCGAGTCATTGCGATTGAACTGAATCATTCGGTCGATTCATTCAGGAACGAAACACCATCATGTTGCTTAGAGATGCAAAACAGTGCTGTGGCTGTTTGTAACCATTTTTGTTGGTGAAACAGAGCAAAAATAGGCAATATGGTGTCTAAAAAGTCTCTTCATATGAACTTCTAGTTTATTGAACTGTTGTATAGGGCTGCCACTAACGACGGTTTTTATGTAGATTAATCTATCGACTAATTTAGTGATTAATCAATAAATCTTAACGACTAATTCCCCCCCAAAGTAAAATCAACAATTTTACTTAAGGACATTTTTTTTAAATAAAATCAATTAATTGGAGATGCTTTTGATTATTAAAATTTAATGGAACCATTGAAATGGAATCCAGAAAAGTAATGGAAAAGAATTTGATAAAAATAAAACTGTAAAACTCAATTAATTTTACAGGCTTTTTGATTTAAAAAATTAACAAACAAAACAAAACTCCAGGTTTCAGCTATGACTATTCTGAATGCATCTGATTAGCCACTGCATTCTAAACTCAACAGAGTCGTGTGTGATTGGTTATAATAAGCAACGCTGTGAAAACACGCAAAAATAAAATATGATGTAACGTGAGCAGGTCTAAATTTAATACAGCAATCTAATCTTTTCATTTAATTTTCATTTTCACTAGTTTCATGTTTGAAGTATTATGCAGGGGACCCCCCCAAGTATATATTATTTGGTGTTCCCCCTCAATTCGAACACTGCTTTCAGGTTTGAAACAACACGGGGGCGAGTAATTAATGACTTCATTATGGCTTGCCTACCTTCTCATGAGGAGAGTCGATGAGCAGGTATGTTGGCTCCTGACTCGCTGACTGAATGGAGAGGGTGTACTGAGCAGAGACATCAGCTACGTCACATGACTTATGCTCTTCCTCCACACGAGCCTCCCACAGTTTGATCTGACCCAGAGGAAACTGAGTAGGAAAATACGCTATTAGTGCATGGACACATGCAGAACTCCTGTGCAGGATGGCTGTAATTTAATAAGATGGAAAACCTTGTCCTCTTGGTTTCTGAAGTAGTAGAGAGTCCTCCCAAACAGCACACACCACACATGCTTAGAGTAGCCGTTTTTCACCTTAAAGAGTCAGAGATTTCACAATATTACCGTTTTTTCATAATATTACTGAAATTAAATGCAACCTTGGTGAGGATGTGAGAGATCTTTTTTTTTTAACAGTAGCATATATCTAAAAAGTCTTTTTCTTTCCTACAGTATACCTTGGTCAGATGTCCTTTCATTACGGGCCGTGTGTCAGGGTGAGTGAAGAGTGGACTAGCGGATTTGATTCTCAGGACACTTTGTAGGACCCTCAGCCACTCCTCCAGGAGATTTGGGGAGTCTGCCTTCAGATTACACATGCTCTTACCTGTCACCACCTGAATGGAACACAACATTGATATGGAAGGTCATGTGAAATAATCTGAGCTCTATGAAAAAACTCTCTCTCACATACACTTTACCTGAAGCATCTGTTTGCCATCACCACGAGCTATGGTGCTGCATGCGTTCAGCTCAACCTGACCTTGGGGTTTACGGATCACGTCACTCTATGAAACAACATCAGAGATCCACAAAAAATGTAATGTAAAGTAATACGAATAAAATGAAGAATTAAGAAAAGTAAAATAAAAAAATAAAACAGAACAACAAAAATCAAATAAGCGATACACAGGGCGTTTAAACTGACTGGTGATTTGTAGTAGAGAAGCTCGCCGTCCTTCAGAACAAACCAGTGCCTCTTCCACGTTTTCTTCCACGTCTTTACCATCTTCAGCAGGTACCCAGACTTCTCCATAGAGTCCTGCAACACAACACATTCTCATTTGGTTGCACAGGTGTGAACTCATTGAGAAACACAAATGTATGTGTGTGACTTTTTGTCAAATTCTTTGACTTCACAGATTTTCTCTTCTTCTACTAATACTTCTTTGACTTCTCTTTCCTTTTCTTATTCTTATTGTTCAACTTCATCGGCTCCATTGACTTCTGCTATTTCTTCAAGGCCCTCTTCTTCGACTTTATCCTCAAATTCGTTGAGTTCACATATTTCCTTTACTTCTATTCTATCTTTTCTTTCTTTTTTTTTATTCTTAGAGTTCATTGAATCCATTGACTTCTGGTACTTATTCAACGCTTTCTTCACATTTTTCTTCGAATTCCTCGATTTTCTCTTCTTCTACTAGTACTTGTTTGACTTCTTCTCTTTCCCTTTCTTATTCTTGTTGGTCAACTTCCTCAACTTCATTGACTTCTTCTATTTTTTTCCTGAATTTGTTGACTTCACAGATTTCCCCTACTTCTACCACTACTTCATCTTTTCTTTTTCTTAGTGTTCATTTACTTTATTAACTTCTACTTCTTTAACACCTTCTTTGAGAACCTCTTTGACTTCTTTTTCCCTTTCTTATTCTCATTGTTCAACTTCATCTATTTCTTCAAGGCCTTCTTCTTCGACTTTATCCTCAAATTTGTCGACTTCACAGATTTCCTCTAATTCTATTCTATCTTTTCTTTCTTTTTCTTTCTCAGCTTCACTGACTTCTGCTACTTCTTCGAGTTTTTTCTAGAATTTGTTGACTTCACAGTTTTCTCCTACTTCTACCACTACTTCTTTTCTTTTTCTTAGACATCATTTATTTTATGAACTTCTACTTCTTCAAAACCTTCATCTATGTTTTCTTTGACTTGACTTCATAGATTTTCTCTTCTTCTACTAATACTTCCTTGACTTCTCTTTCCCTTTCTTATTCTTATTGTTCAACTTCATCGGCTTCATTGACTTCTTCTTCAAGGCCTTCTTCTTCGACATTATCCTCAAATTCGTTGACTTCAGATTTTCTCTACTTCTATCATTTCTTTCTTTTCCTTATTCTTAGACTTTATTGACTCTGTTGACTTCTGCTACTTATTCAATGCCTTTGTCTTCAAGTTTTTCTTCAACTTTCTCAACTTCACAGATTTTCTCTTCTTCTAATACTTCTTTGACTTCTCTTTCCCTTTCTTACTGTTCAACTTCATCAGCTTCATTGACTTCTGCTACTTCTTCAACAAATTCTTCTGTTTTCTTTGACTTCCTTGACTTCACAGATTTTCTCTTCTTCTACTAATACTTCTTTGACTTCTCTTTCCCTTTCTTATTCTTATTGTTCAACTTCATCTGCTTCATTGACTTCTGCTACTTCTTCAAGGACTTCTTCTTCGACTATCCTCAAATTCATCGACATTTCAGATTTCTCCTACTTTTATTCTATCTTTCCAACTTCTAGCTTCCTCGACTTCATAGACTTTCTCTTCTTCTTCTACTAGTACTTCTTTGATGACTTCTCTTTACTTTCTTATTATTGTTGGTCAACTACCTCGACTTCATTGACTTCTGCTACTTTGACTTTTTTCTCAAATTTGTTGGCTTCACAGATTTCCCCTACTTCTACCACTACTTCTTCGTCTTTTCTTTCTTCTTTTTCTTAGACTTTATTGACTTTATTAACTTCTGCTACTTCTTTAACACCTTCTTTGATGTTTTTCTGACTTCCTTGACTTCACAGATTTTCCCTTCTTCCACTAGAACTTCTTTGACTTCTCTCTCCTGTTCTTATTCTTAGATTTTAACATGTGTGAACATGAGTCTTACACTCTTGCCGTTGTCACTGCTGGAGGAGCAGGTCTTTGGCAGTTTGTTGTCAGGTTCAGAACACTCAGTGTCAGTGGAGTAAGCATCAGGAGGGATAGCATAGTCACTTTCAGATGTCATAGAAGATAATGACACAGCTGAGAAAAAACAACGCATTCAGTAACTGAGGAGGTGTGTCCTGATCCCTATGAAATACATTTTACTTTTCACTTTGTCACTGAAAGTAATGTTTATTACAGTTAAAAACTAAAACTATAAAAAATGAAACTTTAAATGAAATAAAATAAAATAAAATATACTAAAACAATAAACATTTTATAATTTATAATTTTATATATAAAAAATTTACTATAACAATATAATATATTAATAAATCAATAGATAAATGTATAAAATCATTTGTAAATTAGTATATATAAATATATATATATATATATTGTTTTAATTTTTATTTTGTGGTTTGTAGTGAAGAGCTTTGAGCTTCTGTTTGTATTTGACAGCAGTTTTTATCAAATGAAATGGTGAAATGCGTGTGACTCTCAGAGCAGATTTAAGTGTTCGTGTCCACATATAGATACGACAGATGCTAAAAACACCAATGTTGTCACTAATGCTTGACTATGTGTAGTAGACAAAATCATGCCACTCATTCACATGCAGAACATTCAAACTTCATATTTCCATTGTGATTTAATATTCACAAATACTAGCTCATATTGCAGTTTGAATTTGATTGATTTTACATCCCTACTTTTGATGAGTTCATGCAAAACTGTCAAATTCGATGACATTCCATATTATAGGCTACTGTAAATTCCTTTTTATGACTAGATTTTGCATCTCAAAAATCATAAGGGCCATTTTAAAGAAGGTGACTTTCCTCCATTTGTAACCAAATTCCATTAACTTTTTGTGTGAATCCACCAGTCCTTCATGATTACTGGATGAGTACTTTTGTAAAAAATTATTTTCTATAGATTACACTCAATGATTACATATTTTAGAGCAATCTCTATTTATTACACACTGCAGTTTAGGTACAATGGTTATAACTCATGGATTGCTACTTTTAGGTTTTGAACCTGGAAGTTCTTGGTCACTAACCCTGATCTACACCACCATCACATGACATGTGTACCTCTCTTAAATGAGCGGGGGCTCCCATGGCTGCTGCTCTTGTGTGACTCTGATTCAGAGGTCTGGGAGTTTTCCTCCTCTCCAGAGTGACACTCTTCCGAACTGTCCTCCTCCTCAGAACTAGACGACTCCTCAGAGAACTGACTGTTGCTTAACAAAGTCGCCTTCTACGAAAGTAATATTTGCATTTATAAAAATTTAATTAGAAGATTTATTGCTATTACTTATAAAAGTGCAGATGCCTATGCAAATGACAATACATTTTGCTGAGTGTCATAGTTTTATGGTGGGATGGACACGCACACTCTCACACACACACACACACACACACACACACACACACACACACACACACAGGTTCCTACCCCTTTATGTGTGGCAAAGACAGGTGTGCTTGTGTTCCTGTAGATGAGGGATGTGTAGAGCATATAGGCGGGGCATGAGGATGAGTGGGAGGAGCCTGGAAGAAGAGGATTGGACATTTTCACTAGGTGTTATCAAATGCACAATATGATTTAGGCAAGTAAGAAATGTTTCTTGACTACTTTGTTGGTCCAATAGACCAATATTTACATTTCTATGCAACAATAATTTGCCAAACCCAATCTCATAACCATAAACTAAAACTATAGCACCTGAAATCAAAAGGGTTATCGGTAGATGAGAACATTTGAACAGCTGATGCAGTAATAAGTCAGTCAGTCAATAAATATATGCGCATCATATGATTAAAAATTGACAATAGCCAGCTTTTGGTGTTCATACTTCACACCATTAAAATTAATTTTACATATGCTAAAAACTATAACTGTGCAATATATTGAAATTATCAAAATATCGTGAATGTACATATCGCAATATGCATATCGCTACAGCTTGCAATATTTGGGGCCATGAACAAAAGGCAAAGATAAAATCATTCACTGCTCTTGCCTAAATAACTTTTGTAGCTTAAATAAGAATCAGTGCATATTGAATTCATAGAGTGAAGAATAAGCAGTGTTTTATTTTTCTGTTTTATTATTCAGTTCCTAAACTGATGTTAAAATGATTACAATAATGTTAAAAATATGTTTTTATGTAATGCTAGAGTAAAACACTACCATTCATTTTCAGAAGTTGTTGTAGGGGTGCTTTCTTCTTACAAAAAGTGAAACGTATGCTACTTTTATTAGAGTAATAAACAGAATGAGCTTTATTCTCAGCAAGTGTGTGCAAACACAAGGAATTTGTTGTGGTTTTACAGGAGCTCTTAGAACATACATGCATACATATAAATAACAATTAAATGACAAGACAGTTATAAAAGCCCACAGAACTTAGCATACGGCATTTAAGCATTATTGTATCGCATATTGAATATTGCTTTATTTAATGAGTTATCGCGCATTGCATTTACCTACAATATTGCACAGCTCTACTAAAGACTCTAATAATTCTGCCTTCTAATCGGCAAATGAATTGTAATCATTCATGGGAATTTGGTTAAATCTCAGTGAAATTCGTTAAGAACATTCGTATTTGAACTCTATTTAAAAATATACATATATATATATATATATATATATTATATTTCTTAATATATATATAAGAAATATAGATAAGAAATATATATTTCTTATCACAAATCTCCACCAGTACGCAAAAAAAAAAAAAAGTGATGCAAAATTACATAAATTTTATTACATTTTTAATTGTAAAAATGGTAAATAAAATAATTGTACAATTTAAACAAAATAAATCAATTAATAACTAAATAATATATATTTTTTAAATTGTAATATAAATTTGTCAAGCCAACTTTATTTTTAATTTAAGAATGTAATTTCTACTCATTTTAAAATTAATATAACTATTTGCATTTTGGTGATAAGAATCTTGTAATCATACAGTCACAATGCAACAATTCTTATATTACTTAAGACTAGGGGATTGCTTTTTATTGCAATATAAAGAAGAAATATTTTTATATATGTAAACTAACTATAAACTGGCTGTGTTTATGGTTAAACAGAGGCATACAATTAATCAATTCATATCATGCAAATGCTTTTTCTGGAATTTTCTTTTACTATTTGTGCAAATGCGAGCACAAAAAATTAATTTCTTGTATTTGTTGTAAGAGTGGGCGCAGCAATTCATAAATTTTATAGGTCCAGCTTTCGGTCCCATCCTTTAGCTGTACAAAACGACTCATTTTGCTGTTTGATATTGCAATTTGGTGTATCCTATCCTATTATTTTAATGTATGATCTTAATTATGAACACACTGGTTTGTAGTGCAAACAGTTTTACCATTTACTGCATGTTGTTATTCTTCTCATTTATTCTTCTCTGTTTTTCCATAGCTAATGAACCGGAGGACTTGCCCATAGGCTTACTTCCATGTCGAAGAATAAGGTGGATAGAAGTTCACTAAACTATGACAACTTCTGCTTTTGAGAATTCTATAAAGGTGAAACAGCTCCATAGACAGCAATTCATAACATAGGTTTGGATTTTTCTATAAGAAGCACATGTGAAAGATACCAAAGATATCAAATAAAAAGAAATCAGTGAATTGATGGATTAAGTCTGCAAATGGAAAAAACACAGTCTAAAACACACCTTTATTGGCTACATCTGTACACAACGTCTCTGACAGACGAATTCCAGATTTTGCCACTGCATATATTCTGCTCTCCTGCAGATTAACATGAAACCACACGTTTACCACATGAACCAAAACAGCAACAATGCAGACTAGTTGTACTATTTTTGGCATGACTCACCCAAGACGGCAGTCTGTGCAGCGGAGGGGTCGGAGGTTTACTTCCAGGCAAAGCTGCAGAAGCATCAGGTGTTTCGGGTTCCTCGGGTGGCACTTCAGCTGAAGGCACATCAGTGTGTTCTCTCTCACCTGTCTCCATCTTTTGCTCTTGGTCCATGTCTGTTTCCTGAGGCCGTAGAGGACGCAACATGCTGATGGCATTTCGTGTACGTCCATGGGCGGCTTCACTGTACAGCGGAGGCTGACTCAGATGCTTTTTAGCCAATGCTAAACTAACATTAAAAGCATTTGGATTACGCAGTCGAGGCTGTTTGGGGGAGGCCGGGGTGTCTTGGGAGTCCTGGGATGGGGTGGGTCGCTTTGGTGTAAGAGCTGGAGTTAATATAGGGCTGGGAGTGTTTGTGTCACTGGAGGATGACGAGGAATCAAGACATTGTGACTGGAAACGCTTATTCAGCTCATCGGAGGATCCATCTTCAACATCCACCTTCTCGTTGTCTTTCTTTGAAGCGCTCTTGGTGCCAGGAAGGCAAAGTCTAGAGCACTCCACGCGCTGCATGTCATCATCAAACAGCGAGCTGCTGTCATCAGAGGCCGTGTGGTAGGACTCACTAGCGGGTCGACTGAAACGCAAACCTCCAAACAGACTCCTCTCCCCTTCAGAGGCAGCGTTGGACAGGATAGAGGCACTGTCCCTCTCACCGTTGCCATCTGGTCCCGCCTTAGGACAACGGCCAACACACTCTGTTTCTGGACAGTCTTGTTTCATTCCAGAATCTGGATCAAACCAAACACACAGACTTGGTGAATATATGCATACATATAGTAAGTTATTGATACAGTTGAAGTGAAAAGTTTACATACACCTTGCAAAATCTGCAAAATGTTAATTATTTTACCAAAATAAGAGGGATCATACAAAATGCATGTTTTTTTTTATTTTATTTAGTACTGACCTGAATAAAATATTTCACATTAAAGATGATTACATATAGTCCACAAGAGAATATAATAGTTGAATTTATAAAAACAACCCTGTTCAAAAGTTTACGTACACTTGATTCTTAATACTTTGTTGATACCTGAATGATTCACAGCTGTTTTTTTTAGTGGTAGCTGTTCACGAGTCCCTTGTTTATCCTGAAAGTTAAACTGCCTGCTGTTCTTAAGAAAAATCTTTCAGGTCCCACATATTCTTTGGTTCTTCAGCATTTTTTGTGTATTTGAACCCTTTCCAATAATGACTGTATGATTTTGATATTCATCTTTTTACACTGAGGACAACTGAGGGACTTGTATACAACTATTACAGAAGGTTCAAACGCTCACTGATGCTCCAGAAGGAAACATGATGCATCAGGAGCCGGGGGTGAAAACTTTTGAGTTTGAAGATCAGGGTAAATTTTACTTATTTTGTCTTCTGGGAAACATGTAAACATTTTCCGTAGCTTCTGAAGGGCAGTACTAAAAAAAAAAAGATATTTAGGCAAAATAGGAAAAATTCTCAATACTGTTTAAACATTTGCTCTTCTTTCTGGAGCATCAGTGAATGTATCTGTAATAGTTACATATAAGTTGCCTCAGTTACACAAATACACAAAAATGCTGAAAAACCAAAGAATTTGTGGGAACTGAAGGATTTTTCTGAAGAACTGCGGGCAGTTTAACTGTTCAGGATAAACAAGGGACTCATGAACAACTATCACTAAACAGAAAACACAGCTGTGGATCATTCAGGTAACAACACAGTATTAAGAAACAAGGGGATGTGAACTTTTGAAACGGATACTATTATTTTCGCTTGTGGACTATATGTAAACATTTTTTTTATGTGAAATATAATGATGACTGGATCAATCCATTCAGTTTTGAAAATCACTGTCCAGTCATCCATGACTTAAATGAATCAAACTTTACTTACAAATTACTCATTTGAGTGGTTTATTTAGGGAGTCAAAATACAGTTATCACAATGAAAGCAATATGATGCTTGAACAAATGATGGCAAAGTCGGGCATTCTGCGTAATTAAAACATTTTTCAACTTCCAGAAAAGGCTTTGAGAAACTTTCATTTTCTAGATGCATGTTGGCATTGATGGGTTAATAAAATTGGTGGATCAAAACAATTACTTTTAATTTTAAATTCTATTGTTATATATTTTAAATGTAATTTATTCCTGTGATCTAAGCTGAAGTTTCATTATTATTCAGCATCATTACTCCAATCTTCAGTGTCACATGATGCTTCAGAAATCATTCTAATATGCTGATTTCCTGCCTAAGAAACATTTTTTTTTATTATCAATGTTGAAAACAGTTGTGCTGCTTAAAGCGAACACTTGTATAACATAATATAACACAAATGATGTATCTAACTGAAATATGTAGTAGAAAACCCATTAAATATTTATGTTATTTAAAAAATCCACATCATTTTCTACATATTTTGGACCAAGGGTCGTGACATTATTTCGATGACGCTAAATGGTCAACTGGCGCTACCTGTTGCTATTTTTTACCGCAACACAACTCGGAAAATAAAATACTGATATGATGACCACAGCTACTAAAGGAGCTTACTGGTGGCGATGGATATAAGAGTAGACCTAAACCAAATGGCAGACCATCGATTTTCCCCACAAGGGGTCTAAAGTCACCAAGTACAAACATTTCATGTCATCAAAATATTTTCTAATATATTTTAGTAAGAGACATAATTTTTTTTTTGTAGAAACCATGCTAAAAAAAAAAATAAAATAAATAATAATAATAATTTTTTTGCAACAATGTAAAAGTCTTTTATTGTTACTTTTGACCAATTTAATGAGTATTTGCTGAACAAAAAAAGTTTTAAAGCCTTGTTACATCTCAGTCAAACTAAACAGATTATAAACTAATACTTTCAGTAAAACCTCTACAGATATCATATCAGTTGTCTGACCGGTAGAGGGTCTCCTGCAGTCTGTGTGTGTGGGGTCACGATCCGGCAGGGTGCTGATGCTCTTCTGGGACGGCTCTGGGCCTGTCAGTACCTGAGGGCTCTTCCCTCTAATTTGGAAACAGCCAAAAGTCAGACTGCTGAGCCGCTGGGCCTCACCTACATTGGGCTGGACTGGGCCACCAGAACTCAAAGACGGCTCCATGTCTAAAAAAAACACAGAAACATGACACTTCTTTCCATCACTGGAAAATTTAGTTCATTTAGCTGAAAGGGATAGTTCACCCAAAAATGAAAATTCTGTCATTAATTCCTCACCCTCATGTTGTTCCAAACCTGTAAGACCTTTGTTCGTCTTCGGAACACAAATCAAGATACTTTTAATAAAATCTGTGAGCTTTCTGACCCTGCATAGACAGCAACGCTGTCCGTTCAAGGTCCAGAAAAGTAGTTAGGACATCAATAAAATAGTCCACGTGACATCAGTGGACATCAGAAAACAAAACAAAAAAAAAGAGTCTTGGAAGGACCTCTCAGCCAATCAATTTTCATTTTTGGCTGAACCATACCTTTAACGCTCCACATACTGCAGAAATAGCAGGAATAATATGGTTGGAAACTATTTTGAAGACACAGCAACCTACTATTTGATCACATGATCGCATGAATACCTTGCAGTCGTCTTCTCAGGTCTTGAATCTCAGCCTCCTGTTGTTGGTTGATCTCTCTCAGAGAGGCATTCTCTATATCAAACTGAAAGAGTGAAACATTTACACACCATTTATTTCCTTCCACCTATTCTAGACCAAACACAAGTACAAAAATCATGACCATACTTCATTCAGCTTCCGCATGACCCATTCTTTGATTTTGGCTGCTTTTTCTTCAACCGTTTTGGCATCTTGGATTCGGTTCTGTTTCTAGAGGTGTAATATAACAGATTCAAATGGACCTTTATGTCTACTGATGCAAACCTGATGGTTTTGAGACTGGAGCTGGGACTGACCTGTTCCTCCAGCTGTTGTTCAAGAGTGGCAATATGCTCGTCTTTCTCCTGCAGTACTGTTTGAAGATTTTGACAGCGTCTGAACAGCGGCAGCTCTGAATCACTCGACTGGATATTCGATGTCTTTAGACGCTCTTCCATCCATTGCACCTGAAAAACACACACACACACACACACACACACACACACACACACACACACACAAACATACATACAGTGTATGTAAGTATAAAAAATACAATATAGAGTGGCTGGAAAAAATAATGTGAACACCCTAAGGGCCAGATTTACTACACAGGGCAAATTAATGTTTGCAATTCCATAAAAGTGCAGATGGGAGAGAAAAATTCTGTGTGTGATTTACTGACAATGCGCACATTAAAAAACAAAGACGCAGCCAGATATTATCCGTAATGACCAGCACAATCTACCAAGAGCACTTTTTTTAGAAATGCCTTTTTAGGCATTAAATAATAGCGCAAATACTAGTAATTTGACAAGCGCAAATGTTACTAAAACATGTTGCATAATTCATTTCAATACTAATAATAATACATTTTGTGTCTGAAAGGGAAACTCTTACAAATGCATATTCAAGGTCAGGCACCAAAATGACTGTCTCCACACCTTTTCAGCTCTAATTCTTCTCTGTGCATTTTTTTGTAAATCCTGATGGTACTATTTTAACGGCAGAAGACAATTTAAGTTGTTGCAAGCTGTTAGTAAATCTGGCCCTAAGTGTTAATATAATATGTGTAGACTTTAGTAAATAAACAAATTATTGATTATCTTTGATGTATCTATTCATTGTCATTATCTAGTCTGTATATCAATGTAGTATGCTTCCAGCAGTGTTTAATACAAGCCATGGTAAAATGGGTGACTTGTCAGATTTCCAAAAAGGAGCATCTGTAACCTTAACACCCCTGTTGTTTGGTGTTTTAAGAACAGCAGTCTTTACGATTTATGACTCAATGCACAAAGTATGGCATCAGCGAAGAAGAAAAATGGGAGAAGTGAATAATAGGGACATTGATCACAACTGATGTCCAAACTCAAAATGATACTGAGAGTTGTTTCTCCCTCTCCTACTCCTTAGAATCAATGCTCATATGGTTTGCCAGATTGAGGACATGCAACAGAAACAACTGCAATTTACAATGGAAGGTGACAAGCCTTAGATGGATGCAGAGGCTTTTTAGGGTTGAGTAGAATCTGCAATCTTGCTGCAATATGCTGAGTTTTACACCAGCTGGCAACCCAGAGTGTCAAAATACTATTGGGTAAACTGGCAGCGGGCAGAATCACGCAGAACAAAAAAAATAAAATAAAATAAAACAGACATTCAACAACAACGACAACAAAAAAACAGACATTCTGAACACATTTTAAAGCATAATAACTGTCTGTAGAATTAGTTTTCAAAGCAACAATTATGTGAACTTAAAGGAACACTCCACTTTTTTTGAAAATAGGCTCATTTTCCAACTCCCCTAGAGTTAAACAGATGAGTTTTACCATTTTCTAATCCATTCAGCACCTTTAGCATAGCTTAGCATAAATCATTGAATCTGATTAGACTGTTAGCATCTCGCTCAAAAATTACCAAGAGTTTCAATATTTTTCCTTGATTATTACGCTGGAATGAGAGTATAGTTATTATTGATATCAGCCTAGAAAATCACAACTTTTCATTTTCTTTCGGTCTTAGTACGCAATGTAACAAGAGAATGTAGAAGAGTCCATTTTAAATAGGGAAAATATCGAAACTCTTTGGTCATTTTTGAGTGAGATGCTAAGCTATGCTAAAAGTGCTACCTGAGTGCAGAACTGGAGATCGGCTGAATGGATTCGAAAACAGTAAAACTCATCTGTTTAACTTTAGGGGAGTTTGAAAATGAGCATATTTTTTAAAAAGTGGAGTGTTCCTTTAAAGGGATAGTTCTGTCATTAATTACTCACTTTCATGATCAAGACCTTTGATCATCTTCAGAACACAAATTTATATATTTTTGATGAGATCAGAGAGCTTTCTGACCCTGAATAGAAAGCAACGCGACTCAACCGTTCAAGGTCCAGAAAGATAATAAACATCAGTAAAATAGTCTGTGTGACTTAATCTTGTGATACGAAGATAAATGAAGGTCTTACGGGTTTGGAACGACATGAGTGTGAATAATTAATGACAGAATTTTCATTTTTGATTTAAACTATCTTTTTAACATCCCTAAAATCGGAAGAAATGTCCACAAGAGAGTTATTGGTATTTACCTGTTGGTTGGCCTCATATGCCCGACGCTCGGCTTCTAAAACCTGCGTCTCCAACTGCTGCATCTGAAAGAACAAGAATAAATGAATGGGCAAAAGTGCTTGTGCATGAATATGTATAAACATGAAAATAACTGTTACGAAAATCTACTTTAAAAATTTCCTTATGCATAACATTTTCCATGCATCACTACGAAAGAAAAAGCCTGCCGGCTGTGTCAATAAACATCCTTCTGTGCTGGGATTTTATCTTTTTAAAACATGTATTCCTCTCATAGCATAGTATTGCCAGGAATGCAGCACATCCATTTGCAAATCATTTTTACCATAGCGGGAATGTCATGCTATATTACTGTTACATTCCTTCAAGGCTTTTATTTTTCTTTTTTTGGATGAAAAGACCATGAGAAAAAATTGTCTATAAAGCTAAGGAAACTGAAAAACTACTAAGCAAAAACATTTCCTCCCAAAAAACTGAAGCTGTCTTGCATTGGTTACATTTTTGGACTGTATTGTATGTGCTGTCACAATTACAGTTGTGTATGCTAAATAAAAAAAAGGTTATGTGGTAAACCAGAGGTAATGATTCAGTTGCCGGTCATTCTGGTGATCGTTTCCTGTCATCAAATTCAGTGATATTTAAGGGAATTTTGACCACTGTACTTCCAATCCTCATACTTTCTAGTTAATCTTGAATATAAATTCCCTAATCCACTTGCCAGTCTCATAAAACTAAGCACTCCACACATTCTGTGGCTTAGTTGTGGTCTTCAGTTTGGAGTTTGCTGAATGGTCTTAGAATTTGAATGTAGAACGCTAGTGAAAATGCTTCAATTGTGCATTTTTGTTTAATTTAATACACAAGTTTTCATTACAAATTAAATTATCAATATAAACAATGTAAATGTAAAGTTTTGGGAAAACATAGTCAACAAAGCTGAACAAATCCTAAAGGTCATGTTCTCCAGCCTGATTTGAGAATGATCCAAAGTGTTTCAAATGAAGAACAACATGATTAATGTACTCAATATGCACAAACACACAAATACTACCATCATCTTCATATATACACTACCTGTCAAAAGTTTTTGAACAGCAAGATTATGTTTTTTACCAAGCCAGTAAAAACAAAACCAGCAAAGTACAGCAAAAACAGTACAATTCTGAAATATTTTTACTATTTAAAAGAACTGTTTTCTAATTGAATATATTTTAAAATGTAATTTATTCCTGTGATCAACGCTAAATTTTCAGAATCATTACTTCAGTGTCACATGCTGCTCAAAAAACATTTGTTATTATTATTATGTTGAAAACAATTTTTTGATGAATAGAAAGTTCAGAAGAACAGTATTTAAAGCATCTAAAATATAATTCTTTTGTATAATTATAAACGTCTTTATCATCACATTTGATCAATTTAAAGCATCCTTGCTAAATAAAAGTATTATTTTCCATCATTTGTGCCCAAACAATAATTTCTGAAGGATCATGTGACACTGAATGATGCTGAAAATTGAGCTTTGATCACAGCAATAAATTACATTTTAAAATATATATTTTATAATTATTATATAAATAGTAAAAATATTACTTTTTTGCTGTACTTTGGATCAAATTAATGCAGGCTTGGTGAGCAAAAGAGACTTCATTAAAAACATTAAAAATTTTACTGTTCAAAAACTTTTGACTGGCTGTGTACTTATATTTAATATATCACTATTTTCACATTACCATACTAAAAAAATGTCATTTCTTATTGCATTGTGTTCATGAAAAATGAGTGGGTGCTTCCCATAACATTGAACATTTTATGGTTGAATTTGCTTGTTCGGTGTTATGCGCTTGTTTCTGCTTTGGCAGGAACTCCATCAGCAACCTGTTTCTCTTCATGAATTTCCCAAAGGAGAACAGACAAATATGACCTAACACACTGCTAATAGTTACCGCTGCACTCATATTTTCCACTGAACGCCTTACAAAAGTGTTTTTATGCATCTGTGTGTTTATGTGACCCAGTGATGTTCTGATCTTTCTAACAGGCTCTCTTCTTTACAAGCCTCCATCATTTAAAATGTTTAATAAGTCCCGACGCACAAAGCACCATTGACAAAACGATCATAATGATGACTTTGGAACAGTCCACTCCATGTTCATTCATTTTCTGCTCCAGTTCTTAAGTTAAAGCACATTTAGTTGGATTTGCTAATGGTGCATTAGTCAGAGCTCGATGAATGACGTAAATCTCTGATTCGCAGATGGAAGTTTAAAAAGATTCACAGACTTTGGTTCGTTTTCCATGATAGAAGTCTATTGATATTCAAGGTTTAGTGAGCCAGTGTCTACTGGACTAAACCAAAGGGTGTGTCCCCAAAACACACTGATGGTCAGAAATACATCACACACTCATTATCTCTGTCGTCCACACACACAGCTGCTATCCCGCAGACTATTCATACACATAAGCTTAATGTAGAACTAACTACAGATATGTTTATACCGCAACAACCACACACACACACACACACACACACACACACGGGTACACACCCAACCTCATCTGTGGCCAAGCTGGTCCACCACTGCCCAACGACACAGATATAGAAAATAAAAAATAGCAGAGTAATTACAGACTGTTCTGAGAACAGCTGCACAAACCCTTCAGACTCTGAATGGTTCAGACATAGGTTAGTGGTATACATTAACATTTGCTGTTTTCTAAAGCTCATGATTGCATCTGTCTGGGTATAGACTTGGTGCATGAATTGCCAGTGGACACCATTTAAAGCATCTGATTGCCTGGTGCTACATACACTACTATTAAACATTTATATTATTCTGTTTCATTTTTTGAATTTTAAAATTTTAGTGGTGTGTGTTTGTGCATAAAAAGGATCTACAAAGTGTCAAAGTCCACTCCAAAGAGAAAAAAAAATCTCTTTTCAAGAACTAAATTCGTTACTTTACTAGTTACTCGAAAAAAGTAATCTGATTACGTTACCCACAACACCGGTTACCGAAACTTCACCAAATGTTTCGGTCATGACTATTTCGGCAGTGACAATTTTAGATACTTTTGAAGCTAGCTCAAAGATGCTAATGAGCACATGGCTAGCTAGCACAGTTCTGAACAGCTATACACATATAAAAACTAGGGCTGTCAAACAATTAATTGCAATTAATCGTATCCAGAATAAAAGTTTATGTTTACATGTGTGTTTACTTTGTATATGTCACAAACTGTACCGCTGTGGCCCCCTCTACTCCCCGCTAGAGGGAGCCTTCACATTTACTTTGGACATTTACACTCACACTATCATGGACTACATTTCCCATAACCCCTTTTCATGAACTTCCTGTCTCCTCTCACCTCTCACCCCTGTCGGCCATCTTGCTTGTTACACTCTCACAGTATTTAAGGACCGGTTCATCACAGTCACATTGCGAAGTCTTGATTTAGCTAACCCCTGGTCATTTCTGAGCGTCTTTCCGTGTTTGTTTTCCCCGTTCCCGACTCCGTTGTTTCCTGGTTCCTGATCGTTCTCCGCCGGCCCTTTCGACCCCTCGCCTCGTTCCTGGACTACGTTTTCTGCTAGCTGCCCGCCCCGACCTTCCCGCCTGGACACTATTACTGCTATTGGATTACCTGTTTTGCACCTGTCTGCTGTTTATTATCCCGCCTGTCGACCATGAGTTTTGCTAATAAAGTTTTGCATATGGATCCACACGCTTCCCCCCAGTATGTTACAGTATATTTATTATGTACATATAAATACACACACATACATGTATACACTAAAACAAAATATTTGTATATTTATACCTGTATACAATTTAGATTATAAATAAATATAAATATTTTAGATATAAATCTAAAATATTTTTCCTTAATACATGCATGTTTGTTTATATATATAATAAACATACACAGTAAACAAATATATAGTATGTAAACATAAACTTTTATTTTGGATGTGATTAATCGCGATTAATAGTTTGACAGCACTAATAAAAACTAAATGTTATGGAATAACTCTCACAAAAGTGTGTTTAATTGTAGAAAAATAGTGTTTAGTAGTGACATTCTTTAAAGTTACACACAGACTTTTCATACTTTTAAACACATTTACCTCAAAATGATGGGGCCTATCTACTCACCATGTAGCATTGGTGAGTAGAAGAGACTTTAAAACACTAAACATTAAAAAAGCTCACAAACCCTAAACTTTTGAATGGTTTGTAACTTGAGGTAATCCGAATAACTGATGTTGTGATTAAAATATGTCAAAACCTTTGAAAAATACTCTTTTTTTCACATTTATCAGCATATTCACAAATAAAACAGTCTGTTTCACTTGGTTTTCGACTGATCTGCAGTGTCAGTCCTATTGGCACAGTAAACAAGTGAGCTGTCTAAATGATTCAGAATGAATCACCAACTGATTCTTACTCATTTGGATATTTTTTAAACAATAAAACATGGCTAGGAATAAATACGTCTTGAGAAATTCTTCATTTGTGGCCACAATGTCTTGTTTTTCTTCCTCATGTCATGTGCATGGCTCTGTACAAAAGGGCATTGCTTGTTCTGTTTGACCAGGAGATGGTGCTCTAGAAGGACACTGAAGTGATTCCAAACAACAAAGCGACCAGCATCATTCATTTTCAAAGATAAATGGCAATTTCCGGTGACACAACCAGTAGAGACTGCCGACGATGCAACAAATTTGAATAGAGCTCAACTTTATGAGTGAGTAGTGACATGAAGGGTGACTGTCAATGAGAGTGCATTATACCAAAACAAACTAAAAACCTTCTTGGGTGCACTATCCAGTTTGCACCTGTAAACTTCACATTTCCATCAACAGCTCAGTGAATCTTCTACAATCCCCCTCACTTCTCTGCTCCATATGGTCCTGGCTACAGTCAGTCTTCCATTCCATGCATTCCATCCTCGGCCTTCTGTGGCCGGCCCGCCCTGCACCCCTCATCCAGCCTCCCTTCCACAGGCCAGCTCACAAAGCCTGTCTGTGTGACAACCTTCACTGCACTACGGCTCCAAATTCCCCAGCGTCATCCGGCCTCTGCTCCACACTCCACTCATCTGTGTACTACAGCAATACACTGCATACTTCACTTTGAAATGTGCTTGAAGCTCACATTTCCATTCTAGCAGAATGCACTGCTGTAGTCAACACTGAAATATATTTGTGACCCTGGACCATAAAACCAGTCATAATGGTAAATTTTTTGTGAAATTGAGATTTATGCATCATCTGAAAGCTGAACAAAAAGATTTCCAGCGATGTATGGTTTGTTAGGACAGGACAATATTTGGTTGAGATACAATTATTTGAAAATCTGGAATATGAGGGTGCAAAAAAATAAAAATATTGAGAACATCGCCTTTAAATCGGTCCAAATGAAGTTCTTAGCAATGCATATTACTAATCAAAAATTAAGTTTTGATATATTTATGGTAGTAAATTTACAAAATATCTTCATGAAACATTATCTTTGGCATAAAAATAATAATAATAATAAAAAAAACAATAGTTCTGACCCATACAATGTATATTTACCTATTGCTACAAATATACTTGTGCTACTTAAGACTGGTTTTGTGGTCCAGGGTCACAAGGTGCATATTTATTATGGGCCTGAATTCTGAGACACAATAGAACTTTTTTATATATGGAAATATTTAATTACATTAATTAAATATTTATTTTAATAATTTATTTTATTTATTCTAATAAGTTATTTAATTATTATATATTTGGAAAAAACAAAACAAAACTATGCTATCATTGTTCAGAGGCTTCTAGGTTTTTGCAGACCAAATGATCTGTTTTTTTTTTTTTTATAATTATGTACAAAATATTAGGTAACACTTCACAAAAAGGTTTAATTTGTTCATTTTTTAAACATGAACAAACAAACAATACTTCTGCAGCATTTTGTCACTTATAGTATGTTAATTTAAAATTTGTTAGTACTACTAATATAGAGAAACAATTAATTACATTTTTATTAAGCGATACTAGCAATAACCATTAAATATTAGATTAAAAAAAAAGATGAAATACAATCTAAACATTTTCAAGTCAGTATTTAAATAATTGGCTTTGGCTTATTAGTACCAATATAAGACACATATATAATTTTGTAGATGTTTTATTAAAAAAAAACAAAAAACTTTTATATATATATATATATATATATATATATTTATACTGAATATTATAAAATATACTGGCCACTTCCGCCCAAACAAATGTGGAATCAATTGAAGAGCTAACCAACAACAGATTCCTGCTTCACACAATGTGCTCTCAGTGTGAGAACACAAGTTCATGTATATGACTGCACTTGAAAGTTGGTTAAAAATATTTTAACCATAATGGTTCAAAAGAAAGGTTTGCATCTGGTCATAAGCAGGATATGGTGTAGCCACTGAAGTCTTCTTCATGTGCGCCTTTGTGACATTTTTTGAGGATGTCTCACAGTGAAAGTTTGTTACTGTTGAGTTTTTTCATGATGAGCAACTGCTGTCCATGTCTGGTTGTTGATTCATTCAAACTTCAAACAGGAAGTGAACAAGGGGAGAAAATGACTTACATATCTCCTAACAAACCACACTTGGATCAGCATATATGTGTTTGTTTGTATATGTATTTAGCATGCTAACTTCCTGTATAGCACCAAGCCAGGCATTTCCTCCCTTGGGAGTCTCTGATTAAAGGATAGTTTGTTTTGCCACACAGTTCGTCTGTCTCTCTCCTCCCATTTTACTCCCTCTCTTTCCCTTTCACTCTTATACATTCTCATCCGTCCTACAAGATGTGTAAAACTATGAAAGTATTTTCAAACCCACTGAATAGGAAGGATAAATAGAGTCTACTGTCCCAAATCAGATTTGTTTGTAGGTGCCAGTGTTGGTTACTTTAACACTGTTGCCATGGGTTTGAAGGATTAGTTCACTTTCAGAACAATGCTTAAATGCTCATCTTGTCTCGTCTCTGTGATGCGCGTGCATAGACTGTGTGATCCGGGTCAATACAGTTAGGGTATGTTGAAAAATTCCCATCTCGTTTTCTTACCCAACTTCAAAATCAATCTACATCGCTGCAGAACCTAGTGTTTACAAAGTGAAAATCCAAAGAAGATCAAACCTTTATAAAAAAAAGTAAAACCGGATTTTTAGGAGGATTTTGAAGTTGAAGATGAAAACAAGATGTTTTTTGACATACACTAACTGTTTTAGCCCGGATCACACACACTACGCATGCGCATGGCAGAGATCAGACAAGACGAGCATTTAAGGTTAAAAAAGTATAAAAATTGTCAATTTGCTTAGAAAATAACCAATTGTTTTGCTAGATAAGACCCTTCTTCATCGGCTGGGATCATTCAGAGCCCTTTAAAGCTGGATATAAACTGCATTTTGGAAGTTCAAACTTGGGGGCACCATAGAAGTCCATTATATGGAGAGAAATCCTGAAATGTTTTCCTTAAAAAACATAATTTCTTTATGACTGAAGAAAGAAAGACATGAACATCTTGGATGACAAGGGAGTGACACGATTGGGCTAGATTTGGGCTAGTTTTGTGTAGCAATTGGGCGGGTTTTGTTGTGATGACCTGCATGTGTACATAAAGTAACATAAAAAAAAGAATACAAGAATATCTTTTGACAGAAAAACAGCTAAATGTTTATAACATTTTATACAAGTTAGTTCAAAGATATATTGATTCATATTTTAGAAAAACAGTCAGTGGGAAATTTTTCTTTCTGCAGGTTACATCATTTCACCAGAAGGTGGCAACAAGCCATCTTCATGACTGACTCATTTGAATCATTTTGAACTGATTCATTCAAAAATTTGTCTTTATAAGTGAGTCACTGAATTATTCACTCAACCGATTTGTTCAAATTCACTGATTTGTTGAGGAACTAAATTCTACTGTGTGTTAGTGGTGGGAACCTTTTAGTGATTCTTTCTGCAGGTTACATCATTATGCCAGTAAGCTGTGACAAGTGACCATGATTCAGTGATTCAATGATTCACTTATAAAGACAGACAATAGTGATATGTCACTTCACAGGAAGTGGAGAGGGAAATGTGAAGCAATTGGAAGCTATCTGAACAATTGGTTTAAAACACTGATTAATTTCAGACAAAAACAAAAGACTGTCTTTAAGTGAGCCATTGAATCATTCACTCATCCGATTAGTTCAAAATCACTAATTTGTTGAGGAACAAAACACTGTTGCTGTGTTAGAGATGGAACTTTTCAGAGACTCTTTCTGCAGGTTACTTTGTTACATCAGTAGATTATTCAATGAGTCAATCACTCACTTATAAAGACAGGCAATATTGATATGTTACTTCATAGAAAGTGGAGAGGAAGCTATTTGAACAATTTGTTTAAAACATTGACTCATTTAAGACCAGACAAGTGAGTCATTAAATAATTCACTCACTTTTATTCTGCCTTTCCTGTGAAGTGATGTATCGATATTGCCTTATTCCTTCAAACCAACATGTACACTCTCTTTAGATTGGAGTCTCATTCTGAATGTCGGAATACCCTTTTAAATCCACTTTACAGGGCACTTATGGTCAAATGGAGCATACCTAGTAATTTAATCAGACACTTGACCACTTTGTTCAAAACCACAGGTTCACTGAGTAAAGAAACACCACTACTGTTTGTTTCTCAGAAATCCACAACTATTCTTTGTTAGAACAATTTTAGTTGGTGGAGCAAAAATAGACAAAGTAACTTCTTTATCCTGTGTCTCAATCCTTTCCATTCATTCTCTTCCTCTGTTTCCCCCCAGAGGATTAATCTCTGACATATCCTTAGCTATTCCCAGCTATCTGTATTTTAACAGCTCAGCTGATCCAGAACCTACAGTGAGAGGACACTTCAGGAAAGAGGCCCTATGTAAACATTTAATGGCAGCTTTTAATTACTGCAGTAAGGGAATGCGTCCACATGCCATGCAAGGGAGGAATAATAGATGGCACACAAAAGTGAAGCCAGACACTATCCAGCTGCTTACAATAACACGCCTACTGATGAAGGAATGAGAAACAATTACAACAAGATTTTCATATGGTGAAATCATACGCTTGAATTTGCATCATAGGGGTTAGAGGTCACACTTACTGAGACTAAGGCTGTATTCGAAATGGCATATTTCCCTACTACATAGCAGTCCGAAGTGTTCATAAAACAGTAAACATAAAAAAGTATCCAAATGACCTACTACTTCTGAAGTGTGCGCTTTGCTATCCCATGAAGCCATGGGAGAGGAGTTGTGAATCGACCCAACAGTGAAGTGACACAACAGATGCTGGTAGGTCACATGACAACATTTAAAGCACCCGAATACATCCTGAGTCTGTAATTCAAAGAAGATTCTGCTATCCCAGAATGCAGCAGTCTGGAGCCCTGTGGTCAGGCGTCTGTTTATATTAACCTCTAATCTGCTCTCCCTCGAGATAGGCCGAAGAAATAGGCCATAGCACGCACACACACACACACACACACACACACACTCTTTCGTAGAAACGAAAACCAAACATGGAAATGAGCAAATACTTTAATAGGTGGCTTCTTTGCCTTTCCTAGAATTCCCTTTGATTGAGTATCTCGGCAATATAAATACAGACGGGAATAAGTGGGGCGGTAACAGTTACAGACAAATCATATGCCTGTTCTGTTATTACTTTAATAAAAGATGGTTGGGGTAGCTTAGGTTTTACTTGCTCAGCATTCGGTCTGATTTAATGATTTTTAAAGGTACGAGAACATCAGCGTAAACAGCGGGTAGAGTGAAGGGACTCAGGGACAGAGACATTGTGCGTTTGACTGACCTTTTCTGCCGTGAGCTCTCGAATCACGCTCATCTGTCCACGGAACTTGAAGAGCAGGGCTTCGAGGGCCATGTACTTCTCTTTCCACTCCCCACCTGTGCCTTCATCGCTCTCCGCCATGCTGTCACCCCTCAGGTCCTGCCACATCACATAAACAGCATGAGACCCAAGATGCACAGATCTTGTAGTAGAAAACCACTCAAGAAAACAAATGAAGATAAGACCAAATATGAATCATGCAGATGCAGGACTGGCTGGGTGAAATAGCAAAACTATTATCTTGATATTTTTCAGCTTCTTCACAATATTAGTAGGGCCCTATGATTTCTACGATGCGGAAAACATGGACGGAATTGCAGAATGCAGTCATAAAAATGGAATTAACTGTATAATGTGAAATGTCACAGATTTTGCTAAATTTTGTATGATTAAATCAAAAGTAGGTCAGTACACTTTAATCTAAATGCGATATGGACTAGTGTCTGTGAATATTAAGCCACAAAATAGATCACATTTAAATATGAATCCTGCATGTTCTGCGAGTCTCTGTGTGATTAAATGACGCAGACGAGCGGTTTGGTTTACTACACACATACTGAAATGCACGTGACCGAGACGTTCGCAGTGTTTTCAGCCTCTGCTGCCACAATTTATGAGTGTGCAAACACATAAATAAAACCTTGAGAACTGTTCTGAGTAACTTCATGAGCATTTCTTTTAAAGAAAACTATCGTCATATCATATACAAAGGGAAACTTAAGGTCTTCACAGCAGCCCATCAAAATAAAAGCTCAGTTTTAACTTGAAGAAAGTGTGACATTTTAAAAATTGGAAAATGCTGAATTCGGTAAAAAATAAAACTGAATTTGCCCAGCTGGAGTGTACCACAGTCAAAATACATGGTGCCAATGTAAAGACAATACAATTTTGGTTGGATCTTATTGATACTCTATCAGACCTCTTAAAATCCTAAGTTGTACCTATTATCCTGCAAATACTGTTTTGTAATATCATATTGTAACCTCCTTCCTTTTTCATTTATTTTATTTTTTATTGGGCAGATCTTGGGCTCTGTTGTAAAAAGTTATAATTAAAAATGTTCAATAAATAAAGAATCACAAAAAAAAATAAAACTGAATTTGAGGAAAGAAAACTTATTTCATAGGGCCTTAAAAATGCTATGTTTGTTAAACGCTGAATAAACTGCTATTCAATTGTGCAAGTTTTGTGATTTCAATTAATTAGACATGCATTTAGTTTTTTTGATTTTACCATTAAAAGTCTAGAAAAACTAAAACCGTAATAAAACGTATTAAATGGATAATAATTTTTTTTTTAAAAATTAAATGGATTTCATAGGGCCATATACATCTTACTATTTTTGTATTTGATTTTAGGGACATCATTTTAACTTTGGAATGTGGATGAATTTATGTCAGTTGTTGTTTAACACTGGAAAATGTTAAAGTAATGCTTAATGTTTATAAAAAAGTTAACAAATTACTTACAAATCAATGTTACGTTGCAAAGTATCAAAAACAACATTGCAATATCAATGAATGTTGATTCCAAATACCAGATAAACAAAATTAAACTGATTAAACCTTGATCCACGATGTTGAGTCGTTTATGCTGTCTAAGCAATTAAATTCAAAATGTTTAAATGCAAGAACTAAACTGCAGTAAAAATAATGTAATTTATCCACATACTTAACTACATGCATTTTCACTGAAACACTGTAGTACATTAAAAATGTCAGACACAAGATTTGTGTGATGATGAAAACGAATTACTAAACCAGAGATATGAATCAGTTCACTAAAACGTACAGTTTGAACTGGTTTATTGAAATTAAATGCCAAAATTTGTCTAATGACATGATCTTTAGGAAAAGTAATGGCTAAACAAACAAGTCAGCATGTGATGGACCTTCAGTGTCACAGTTGTTGTTTCAATGGTCACAAGATTGACACAATGTCTCATGTCTGTAGATGTACTTATAAATGAGAAAGCATACTTGTAATCAGATATTTAAATACGTAATAAAGCCATTCACCAATATTGAAAAGGTTTTTTAATATTTGCAATATCAAAACAAAATTCAACAGTGATTTAACCTTGATCCATGAAAACAGAAAAAATAGTTATTTTGGACTCTATAGTTCTCTCTTCTCCTTTCTACAAAATTGTGCATCTTCCACAGTTTGACTTTTCACAGCTTCCCATGTTTCACAGAACTCATAATTACGTTTATTTGGACATGTACAGATGTAAATGAATGAACAGTGCATATTCTGAATAAGACACAGTATTATAATTATACAGGTACAACTGAAACTTTCATATATATATATATATATATATGACATTTGAGATAACAGAGACATTCTGTATTGGTTGGAGAGAGAGGCAGTGGTAAATTCTTGGTCTTAAATGTCTAAAGTAAGCATTCGAGGGCCATTCAGGCAGAGCCCTGGACAAACTGACCACCCCTATAAAAACAAACCTCACCAGCCAGCACTGATGCACTATCATCACACTTTTCCATCACAAAAAGTTTTAATTATGAAAAACATGTGTCAATTGATGTAAAGCAGGTGGGGGAAAGCACAACAGCAAAGTGTGAGTAAACACATTTTACTACAACTCTTGGTTATAATAAGCTCTCATTATAGCATTGGCACAGGCATAAAGAGAGTGCAAACATGTGTTGAGTTCAATTAAGCTGTCCTGGTAAATAAGACTGAGGGTTTGAATCTCAACCAATGTGGATAAAAACAACATGTTTTACTGTGGAACAACCTCCTAAAGGGGAAAATTTAGGGAAAGCGAGCCAAAGTGGATAACAGTGTCATTAAATGTAGATCTAGAACTGTATACAAGGATTGGTACACGAAGGATCAGGAAGCTAATATGTGATCCTAGACCACAAAAAACAGTCATAAGGGTCATTTTTTTTTAAATTGAGATTTATATGTCATCTGAAAGCTGAATAAATAAGCTTTCCATGGATGTAAGGGTGCAAAAAAATCTAAATACTGAGAAAATCACCTTTAAAGTTGTCCAAATGAAGTTCTTAGCAATGCATATTACTATTCAAAAATTTTGTTTTGATATATTTACGGTAGGAAACATACAAAATATCTTCATGGAACATGATCCTTAATTAATATAATCCTAATGATTTAGACTGGTTTTGTGGTCCAGGGTCACATATATACTGCAGCAAGAGATAAAAATGATCTCATTCTAACCAAGAAAAGTAGAAATAAATGTTTAGTTAAGAGGTCTCCAATAGGATACGTTTACAAAGCATACATTGTGAATTACACTATTGAGATCAGGTATGAATTTCCATCTCAGGACTAGAAGCTAATCCTGGTTCTGTCATAACAATGATTCAACATAACATTATCTGTATTACATATACATTTTAACCTAAAATATTTATATAAAAACGGTCTATGGGTACATTATGTGTTAACTACATACCAGTTAACTGCAGTTAGTGACAGAATAATGATGCAATAGATATAATTAGAGTTGTGTTCATGAAAATGAATAGAATACACACAAGAAAATCAGTATTAACTGATTTTCAGTTATGGCAAATCAATAAATAGTGCATTTCAAACGTACTCAATATACTGTAATAAGTCTTTAATTTTTAAAATCACTTTTAAAGTACATGGTACATAATATTTATTTAATTTTAGAATTAGTTTTGTTAATACATAATAAAGCACTTTTCTGAATATGTTTAAATGAATAATAGAAGCTTTATATTTAAGTACTCTTTATATCTTATTCTCTTTACCAAAAAGTATAAACAATACTTTTTTGCTAATAGTTAAAGATTTGATCCTTACCTGTGTTACAGTGCTGAAGATGGCACTCTGTTCACACCATAATAAAAATAATATTCCGTGTTGTCGTAGTCGTTATTGCTCTAATGACCTAATTATGATATAAAGCGCAACCGTTTTCTAGCTCAAAGTTTTCGCTCCAGCATCGTCCTGTGGAAGTGGGCGGGATCGGGGGCGTGTTTTTACGAGCACGTACAATCAAACCATTGTAGATGTGGTTAGGGCGTTTTTTATAAAACGGTGATGTCATAAGTGATTGACTTTTCGTGGACCAATCACGCATCAGAAGTTTTGCGCCTGAACCAATCATATTCGTGCTGGGCGGGCTTTCAGCGCGACTCCGGAATAGACGCGTCACACGTGTATGTTATGTTGCTGTGGGAATAACGTAGCTACTTATTTCTACATGTAGCATTGAACTTTTTCGCCGGTACCTGTTTTGTTAGAAAGGTATGACAATATATTTTCATGTGTCAAAGTGTTTTGAATGTGTAGTAGAATGGGGTGTTCGGTGTGGAGGAGAATGAAGTGTAAATAGCTGCAGGAAACACTAACGTGTCTAGCACTAGGTAACACTAGGTTGAGCCAGATCTGTTAAAACTTCAGTTCAACAGTTGTTCTATGATCTAATACGATTAATTTATGATACACATCTGGAGTTGTTGTTATGTCTCAGATCTAGCCATGGTTGTAAAGAAGAAAGCACCTAAAGTGGAGGCTGTAGCTTTGGATGATGTCAAGCTGAAGAGCCTGACAGGTGAGTGACAGCAATAACAACTTTTAATACAACTTTTAATTTTAGTTGTGCATAAGTTTCTGAAATATTTCTCATGCTTTCTCTCAGATTCCCTGTCTGTGGAGGGGGATAGTAGATCCACAGACATTGCACAGGTTCTGAAGGAGAGTTTATCATCCTCTGATCCGGTTGAGCAGATCCAGCTCATCTCTAAGGTCAGTCTGCATCATCACATTCATCTTAAAGATCTGAAAGACTGAAGTACACTGAATGTAGTGGCGTTTAATTCCCTTTTAATTCATTGTTGACTGCAGGCAGGCTTCATGTTGGAGCAGTTGAAAGAGGATGAGTCTTCTATTGGTCCTTTACTCCAGGCCTGCCTGAGCACACTAGCGTTCCTGTTTACCACGCTGCCAGCTAAGAACCCACTAAAAAGAGCCGTAGCAAGGTTAGAAGTTCCCATATTTTGCTGTCACTCATGCAACAAGAAAATCAATAACTCTTATTTGAAAATGATTGACTTCTGGGTGATTCGTTTACATATATGTATCTATTTAACAAACTGGAATCATCTTTTTTTTAGTGCACTAGGTAGTGGCCCAGATTGGCTGCAGGAGCAGACGGTTGGATGTCTGTCTGAGAGCATGTCTTCCTGTCTCTCCTCTTCAAGCACAGATCACTACTCACACTTAACAGATAGCATCACTTCCTGTTTGGATGGCTTTAAAATCGGTATGTCAAAGTGATGTCATTTTAGAAACAAGGATGCATTATTCAAAAGTGACACTGAAAACATTACAATGTTACAAAATATTCATTTTCTAAATAAATGTTGTGCTTTTAAAATTTCTACACTGTAGAAAAAAAGACTATTAATAATTTTGTAAAAAATACAGTAAACATGTAAACACATTTACAGAACAATCTGTAATTTACAAAACCAGAATTTCATTGTAAACCAGTAAATTCAACAATACACACTGCTACTAAAATCTGTTTCCTACCTTTAACATATGTGACCCTGGACCACAAAACCTTAAGTAGCACGGGAACATTTGTAGCTATAGCCAACGATACATTGCATATATATTTTAATCAATTGCCAAAAAATGTTCCATGAAGATATTTTGTGAATTTCCTTTAAAGGCAAATTTTCTCAATATTAAGTTTTTATGCAGCCTCTGATTCCAGATTTTCAAATAGGTGTGACTTGTCCTATCCTAACAAAACATGCATAAATGGAAAGCTTATTTATCCAACTTTCAGATGATGTATAAATCTCAATTGCAAAAAATGTACCCTTATGACTGATTTTATGGTCCAGGGTCACATGTACTGACACCACCGTAATGCAGGAGGTAAAAGAGGAAACCACATTAAGAATAATGAAGAGGGTAATCATAAGCAGTTTTTCCACAAGCATACTTGTTTACTAGCATACAGTCAATCGTGCAAACACAAAACACTATCATGGTAACACACTTAAATAAAGCAATTAACATTCATTAAACAATAGAAGATCTAGCATCAAACACAAATGTGCAGAACTGATGACAAAAAGTATTAAGAAACATGATTATTAAGACAAAATACCTTCAAATGTGAAATGTCATGCAGATAATTCTGGGAATATCAGTTTGCAGACTCTTGCAGTTTCTGACTGTAAATAATACATTGATTTGTTTTTTTTTTTTTTTTACTTCTAAAACTGTACAATTGACTGCATTGTATTGTAAAATTACATGAAATGTCCAGTTAGATATTTTACAGTTTTTCCCTTTATATAGTAAAGGAACTTACTGTTAACCTATTAAGATTTCCCATAGTGTTTTTAAAATATTTTACAAGTTAAAGTACATTTTGTGTAATTTTATTTTCAAAGAATCCTAAAAAAAATGATTGGGGGTTTCCAGAAAAATATTATAAATAAATAAATATATACATACGTATTACGACGGCGTTTTAGTGCCATGTAAAAAAAAAAAAAAAAAAAATTCTAAGATTCCGAGATTAAAGTCGAAACTCCGAGAATAAAGTTGAAATGTTTCGAGAATAAACTCAAAATACTTTGAGAATAAACTCAAAATACTTTGAGAATAAAGTCGAAATGTTCCGAGAATAAAGTCGAAATGTTCCGAGAATAAAGTCGAAATGTTCCGAGAATAAAGTCGAAATGTTCCGAGAATAAAGTCGAAATGTTCCGAGAATAAAGTCGAAATGTTCCGAGAATAAAGTCGAAATGTTCCGAGAATAAAGTCGAAATGTTCCGAGAATAAAGTCGAAATGTTCCGAGAATAAAGTCGAAATGTTCCGAGAATAAAGTCGAAATGTTCCGAGAATAAAGTCGAAATGTTCCGAGAATAAAGTCGAAATGTTCCGAGAATAAAGTCGAAATGTTCCGAGAATAAAGTCGAAATGTTCCGAGAATAAAGTCGAAATGTTCCGAGAATAAAGTCAAAGTACTTCGAGAATAAAGTCGAAATGTTCCGAGATTAAAAGTCGAAATGTTCCGAGAATAAAGTCGAAATGTTCCGAGAATAAAGTCGAAATGTTCCGAGAATAAAGTCGAAATGTTCCGAGAATAAAGTCGAAATACTTTGAGAATAAAGTCGAAATGTTCCGAAATACTTCCGTGCGGAAACAAAGGCCGATGTGACGGTGACCTGCTTGATTTATTAGCCTAATGTTTATTTGATGTCTGTTTTTAAAAGCACGGAAGATAATTTGTGCTGTTCTGTATGCATTTAGAGACAGAACATAACAAAACATAACGTTTAGATATTGTTTCAGCTATTAAAACAGTTCCGTTTTGTATGTATGGCAAAGTGATTTCGTTTCTGTTTTTATTAAGTTAAGTTGGAATGTTGTTGGGAGGATTTTTTATTTGTCAAATATAAATGTTTTTTTTTTAAGTAACGAACAGCTGCCAGCAGAAGACTGTTTGTTTGATCAATTTGCCTTCTCAAATCATTACGAACTAGATATAAAACAGTTAAAGTATAAAACAATGTTGGTTTAAACGTTAAATATCGTGTTCCAGGCGCATATCCATTCGTTTGTGCGGAGAGTGGAAGCTAAAGGCATGCAGGCGCCAGCGCCGTCACTTGCACTTTTTTCCAGTGGAAACAATTTAAAATTATCCATCAAAACAATACATGCCTTACAGGCATGATAAATACATATATGGAGAGCTTTAAATTATTGCTTAACGAATTAAAACAAATCAAAACCAAAAACTCTTTCATAATGTAGCTAATCTGTAAAGATGCATTTCAAAGTGGAGATTTCTAGTCAGGATATTTGCGACACTGATTCAGAATACACTAGTTTATTCATAAATAATTCAAATGTCCCCTTACCCTCCGACACATTTGTTATTTACAAGGAATACACCTTGATGTAGACTAATATAATATAAAATAACGTATATCGTTTTAACAAATACAAATCAGCAAACACTGTGGAATCAAATAAATATGAAAATTCCACTATCTTAGATAAACATTTAACTATGAGTTAAGTTTTTACAGATCAGAATAGTGATGTTAGTGACACAGGAAAGGGTTTACTGACAAAATTATACTTTAAAACCTTTATCAGAAAATAGAACCCAAGGACTTAAGGAAAGGTAGCCTAACAATCAAACTGTGGAAGGTCACAATCAAAATACAAATCACGATAGTCACAATGGTCTATCAGTCTATCAGAGCTGGATATGATGCATCAATGGCTTGGAAACCGTTATTCACTGGAATGGCAAACATTATGATACAAGAAAATGGGAGCAGTGCAAAGACAAGCGATAAAAACTTTTCACAATTCAGGTTTGACCTAAAAACAATGTTTTTGTATTCGAGAAGCCTGCGTGTTTATTGATATAGAACACCTATCTTTCACATTCCTTCCTGGCGGACTTACCAAGGGGTTTACGGACAAGAGCTTTGCTGCAAAAAAATTAACAAATCAAGCTGATGAAAATGACAGTTTCAATCTTCTAAGTGTCCAACTTTCTGAGCGATAGGCATTATACAATTAAAAGTATCAATGGTTAAAACATTCGGCCAGGAGGACGCCGTCACCTGAATTCATAAATCATGGAGAATGGCATTCAGTTTTATTTTCATGTCTATGACAGTGCACGGTGTATTTATAGACAAACGAAATCTGAATATCCTATCAAACCGCAAACTATCTTTACTGCGGTAACTTAAAACAGAAACGAAATGCCATACATACAAAATGGAACTGTTTTAATAGCTGAAACAATATCTAAACGTTATGTTTTGTTATGTTACGTTTCTAAATGCATAAACAGAACAGCACAAATTATCTTCCTTGCTTTTAAAAACAGACATCAAATAAACATTAGGCTAATAAATCAAGCAGGTCACCGCCACAACGGCCTTTGTTTCCGCACGGAAGTATTTCGGAACATTTCGACTTTATTCTCGGAATATTTCGACTTTATTCTCGAAGTATTTCGACTTTATTCTCGAAGTATTTCGACTTTAATCTCGGAATCTTAGATTTTTTTTTTTTTTTTTAACATGGCACTAAAACGCCGTCGTAATATATATAAATATATATAAATCCATTATAATAAATGTCAGATAGGCTAGCTACATGTGAAAAAAAAAATTATCAAAAAAAAATTAATTATGAATCACTAAATTATATAAAATTCTAAATTATATAAAGATAAAGCTTAAAACTACAGAAGTTGTTAATTTCCTCTTTTTAGCAAGTTATTAGGATATTTTGTCTGCTGTTACTTTAAAAGCTGCCGCTGCTGACACTGCTTTAAGTGCGACTCATAAATAATAATACTTGCATGCACAGTTTTAAGGCAGCTTTAATCGCCTTTCTTTGTAAATGTATGTCTTAATTGACAACATAACTAAAACATTGATACTCGCAGTTTCATTTTTGTTTGAATATGATACAGCACTTTAAAATAGGCCTACAGTGCTACATTTGTGTGCACTTGAAGAGTGCGCGCAATGATCACAGTTTTTACCGACATATGGCCTGACACCATCTCATCTGACCACAGTTCACTGATGCTCCTCGTCATCGGTACCGTTTCCGTGCTCGTTTGACTCGTGTCTGGTGCTGAAGGGAAGTTGGAGCGTGTGTCTGAAAAGTCTCCTGATTAATGTGCTTGTAAAAACGCTCTGTGCATCTAAATGACCGCATTTCCAAACTTAGCTCCACTCCGCGTTAATTGCGTTAAATATTTTTAACGCGTTAATATGAAAAAATTAATCGCCTGCGTTAACGCTCTAATTTTGACACCACTAATTAAAACAGAAAACAATAAAAAATAATAATATTGAACCCTTTTTTTGTTTTTTTTTATCGAATATATGCATCTTAGGTGAGCATTAAAATAAAAAATAAAATGTTTCTTACCCCAAGCAGTATGTGTGAAGTGTAATGTATTTTAAAATTGGTCTGCTTGGTTTACAGGAGAGAAATGTGTTCACCGTTTGCTAACAGAAGGTTAGTCTACAAGTTAAATCTTTTAATGGCATATTGCGACTTTCTCTGCTCTGCAATTTTAGACATCATTTTTTTTTTTTCTTTTTCTCTTATAGTCCTTCAGTTCTTTCAGAGGACTTTGGGTTATTATGTGGAGCAGAACAGGTAACTGTTCACTATTATGTGCTTGATCGGAAAGACCCCGGACCCAGAATTCTTATAACATGATTCTTTCTCTTATCTGTAAGGTTTTTTTTTTTTTTTGGTGTGTGTTGACATTTGATGTGTTGTTCAGGGGTCTGGCAGGTCGTCATGTGGCCCAGGCTCAGCTTATGCAGTCGTGTCTGGCAGCGGTGAAGGCCTCAATGCTGGTGGTTCAAAGATCTCAGGAACCCATCAGTACTGCAGTACTTTCAGCTTCAAATGACCAATCTGATCTACATCAGGCTCTCAGTGGATTACTCAACTGCTATACATGTATCTTGACTGATGGTAAGGCGAAGATCACTACATTCTTCAGATGTAGCTTGACATGGAGTGTTTTTGTATTTATTTACACTTTTATTGTACTTATTTTTGTGGATTTTTAAATTATATTTAAGTTCTTGTCTTTTTCCCATTTAGAGGAGTTTGTTCAGACGGTCCAGAGCACTGCTGGGATGGCTGAGGTTTTGCTCATTAGATCTATTATGGGGAATGGAGATGATGTACCTGTCATAGTAAGTGAGAAAGATGAAAATTCTGTATTCTGTCTCAGCTTGAGCTGTGTTTGAACCCATTCCTGGCAATGCAAGTGCTGTTAAGTGTGAAATGTGTTTCCAGGTGGCAGGTCTCCTGCAGTGTTCAGTGGATGCAGGTAGCATCGCCCCCCAGTGGCTGAGACAGAGCTGTGCAGGTCTCTATGAGAGCAGCAGGCCTGCAGCTGTGGCTCTGTATCTGAGTCATGGAGCTTTGGCGATGCTCTGCTGGAGAGGAAAGACTCTTGGTCCACAGGCCGAGAAACTGCTGCTGCTCATACCTGAAGTGCTCCTGTCTCTAGATACAAGGTACTGAAGGATACCAAATGCATTCACACAAAGGACGTGCAAACCTACAGATGTTAACAGTTGACAAGTCAGTGGGTTTTCTGTAATAGGAATTTGTTTGCTAAATTAAATAACTGCAACATGCTTGAAGTTGCATGACTTTTTTTTTTTTTTTTTTTTTTTTTTTTTTTTTTGTGCATACGCATAAACTTAAAATTTAAATACACTACCTTTTTTAAAATTTGGAATCAGTAAGAATAAAATGTTTTTGAAAGAAGTCTCTAATGCTCACCAAGGATGCATTTATTTGATCCAAAGTACAGAAAAAAAACATTAATATTGTGAGATTTTATTACGATTTTTCTACTTTAATATATTTTAAAATGTAATTTATTTCTGTGATGCAAAGCTGAATTTTTAACATCATTACTCCAGTCTTCAGTGTCACATGGTCCTTCAGAAATAATTTCAAAATGATGATTTGTTGCTCAAAAAAGTAAAAATAAATAAATTTGTATTCTTATAAAAATATTTTATTATTTTTATAAATCATTCTCATCAGTTAAGTTGTGCTGCTTAATATTTACTCTGGAAACGAATATGTTTTATTTATTTTTATTTTTTATTTATGAAGAATTTTCTTTGAATAAAAAGTTTGAAAGATCAGAAAATGGAAATCTTTTTTTTAACATTCTAAATATCTTTTCTGTCATCTTTTCAATTTAAATAGTTCTTGCTGACAGTTAGAATTATTGCAAATATTAAAAGAATTTTGAAAAATACTGAGAAACTGTAGTGTACGTTCGTCATTTATTTGTTCAGGCTTTTTCCACAATAATATTTCTGAAGCTGTATTCCAGTAAATATTGTGAATATTTACAGAGCAAGCTAAAAGTGACCGATAATGAGAAACCCCCTGGAAAAACACATTATAAACCATTGAAAAAAAATAATTCATTTCTGCTCACTAAACCTAATGTATTTGATCCAAAATACAGCAAAAACTGTAATAGTTTGAAACATTTTTACTATTTAAAATAATGTTTTTTTTTTTTTGAGTATATTTTAAAATGTAATGTATTCCTGTGATTTCAAAGCTGAATTTTTAGCATCATTACTCCAGTCACATAATTCTTCAGAAATCATTCTACTATTCTGAATTGCTGCTCAAAAAACATTTATTATAGTAGTTGTTGTTGTTGTTGTTGTTGTTGTTATTATGTTGTTAAAAACAGCCGAGTAGAAATTATTATTATTATTATTATTATTATTATTATTATTATTATTATTATTATTATTATTTATTTTTTTTATTTTTTTTATTTATTTTTTTTTTTCAGTTTTCTTTGAAGACTAGAAATTTCAGAAGAACAGCATTTATCTGAAATGGAAATCATTATTTTTGATCAATTTAAAGGATTCTTGCTAAATGAAAGTATTAATTTCTATCATTTCTTTTCCAAAAAAACCTAATTATATTGACTCCAAGCTTTTGAGTGGTACAGTATAAAATGTTAAGGTCCTTTAAATATTAATAATAAAAAATCATAATGTTTCTTGAACAGCAAATCAGCATATTAGAATGATTAGGATCATGTGACACTGAAGACTGGAGTAATGATGATGAAAATGTAACTTTGGATTAAATAAATGCAGGCTTGGTGAGCAGAAGAGACTTCTTTAAAAAAAAAAAAAAAAAAAAAACCTTAAAATCTTACTGTGCAAAATAAATTTGACTGGTATGCATATTTTTATTTTTACTAACCATTTTTATGTTACAAGGAAGAAAAGATAAAAATGTTTCTAATTTCAAAGTGGTATTTTTCTCTTCACACATATTTTCACATTCAATAGAAAATAATGATTAATAATGATTATTTTGTAATTTCTGTTGTGAGAAAGCAAAATGAAAAAGTAATAGAGCAATTATTTTTTTCTCTCTTTTAGAGTGAAGGAGTCCAGTACAGTGATGGTAGTGGCTCGGGTTTTGACTCTCTGGAGTGGAGCTGCGGTCGACTGCGTCCAGATGGATACATGTCCCCCTCTCCTTCGCTCATCTCTGGTCGGAGGCTCTCCTCTAATCGCACGCCTTCACCACCACATCTACGCCCACTGGGAGCACCCACTGGACGGGGTTCGCCACCAGACACGCTCCATGTTTCAGAACCTCCTCACGCTCCACCAGCACTGCAGCGACTACAAATCCGATCCCACCAGTGACCCTTACATCACCCAGCTCACCCGGGACCTTCTAGCACTGGAGTGGCATATGAAGGGGAAGTATGGCACACTGGGCTGCCTGGTGGAGCACTTGGGTGCGGAGTATCTTCTTAAGCTTGATGGTGGATTGCCATCCAGGCTGTTGGGTCTGATGGGGGATCAGACGATGGCACCATATGCCAGTGACCTTCTGGAGAAGCTGTTCGTCAGCCATAAGACTCAGTTATGTGCCCGGTTTAGTGATGGGGATGCCTGGATAGATGGGTGGCATGAGGTATGGGTAAGGCCTCTGCTGCTGTTACTGTGCACAGCCCGATTGGATCAAACCACTTATATACTGGACTACTTCCTGCCCAAATTGCTACGCTGCAACCCTTCCAGTCTAAGCCACATGGTACAGGCTCTGCAGGAGATGCCGACTTGCACAGAGGGTGAGAGACTTGTGTATATGAGCCATTCTACAGAATTGGTTGAAAAATTAATTTTCCACAAATTTTGTATGTGTGCAAATTGTATAATAGGTACACATTTCTTTGCACAGTTAATTCTCATATTTTCAGAAAGTTTTAGAATATGTCTCCTCTCCCCAAATTTGTCACTACCGAAACACAGTAACGTATAATTTAATAAGAGGGGTTATATTGACCTATTAAGATTTTGCATGCATCTTCCTTGTAAATGTATATATTTTTTATTTTATGAAAAAGTTTTGAAAAGAGGTAAATCAGTAACGATTACAATTTTAACAATATTTCAAGTGTGATTTATGAGGTTTGTTGTATTTTGAATTTTATTATTTTGTATTTTTAGTATTTTGAAATGCAAAAAGTTGATCATACTGATTTTAAACTTAAGGAATCATTAGTTTGAATATACATTGAACCAAATACTCTCATAACATTGTAGTTAATAATTCAGTATACTTTATTTTTGACACCACATCCCATGTTTCCATCGAGACTGCACCTTTTTGCTAATGTTTGGCAGTGATGTTTTAGTTGCTACCACATCACCTTATAAAATTTTAACCCACATATTAAAACATACTAAAAGACAAAAAATTGCATAACTGTACTAAAATTGTGTTTATGTCCCTCAAATAAAGGAATATGTGTTCTCTTTTTGTCACTACCAAAACAATGATGACATGTTTCGGTCATAACTGTTTTAATAGTGACACATTTATGGAATAACACCCAAAAAATCTAAGATGTCACTACCGAAACTTCACCAAATGTTTTGGTTGTGACTCTTTCAGTCGTGACAATTTTAGATTCTCTTGAACCTAGCTCAAAGATGCAAAGATGATCTTTAAGAATAATAATGCTCAAAAAAATTAAATGGACTATTTAAACTAATTGACAGAAAATTGTAATCATGATTTTGTTTCATTTTTTTATTTTACTTTAAATCTTTGTAGTATTTATCTAAGTATGTGTGACCTTGGACCACAAAACTAGTCTTAAGTAGCAATAGCCAAAAATACATTGCATGGGTAAAAATTAGAGATTTTTCTTTTATGCCAAAAATCATTAGAATATTAAGTAAAGGTCATGTTCCATGAAGATATTTTGTAAATTTCCTATTGTAAATGTATCAACTTAATTTTTGATTAGTAATATGCTTTGCTAAGAACTGGATTTGGACAACTTCAAAGGCGATTTTCTCAGTATTTCGATTTTGTTTTGTTTGTTTGTTTGTTTTTTGCACCCTCAGATTCCAGATTTTCAAATGGTTGCATCTCTGACAAATATTGTCCTATCATAACAAACCATACATCAATGGAAAGCTTATTTAAAAAAAAATGACTGTTATGACTGGTTTTGTGGTCCATGGTCACATATGTGTATAAATAATTATAGGGTATTTGAGTGTGGAGTATATTTTGAAAATCGCATTATTGACTTATAGAAAGGAGTATTTTATCAAACTTTTTTTTCGCCCTAGGATCAGCTGGTAGCAGAGGTGCATTGGGTGCTCTGATGACGTGTCTGCGTGCCGCTCGGTCTCAGGGTGTTCTCAAGTCTGTAGAGGAGGAATTGTGGGGTGGCCTGGTGCCGCTCCCACTAATGCGACAGGCTCTGGTGCACAAACACGATCAGGTAAACAGAAATAACTTTATATTTTAATGAACCTTTAATAATTAATGTCTGACATGCCAAACTACATCGTTTCTGTAACACAAAAGCAAATGAAGGCTGTTTGTATGAATTCAGGTACGAATGGATGCTCTGGGTTTGCTATCTGAGAGCCATCGCAGCACGGAAACTCTGTCCAGGCAGGAAATAGAGCTGATCCGCCACTTCCTGCCTTTTAATCTAAACAGTCAGTCACCAGGAGTCAGACAGCAGACTGTCAGTCTGTTAAAGAAGGTAGGAAGCAATGTCAGCTCAAGCTCTGATTGGTCAGAGGAGACTGTAAGTGTGTTCTGATTGGCTTGTGTTTTGTGTTGTCGTCAGCTTTTGTGTAGGGTGAAGGACAGCGCTCAGCTGCTGCAAAAGAAACTGGACCAACATGACAATCACAAAGACCAGCAAGTCCTCAACATGTACCAGGTAGAAGTCCTGCATGCGAGCTATAACGTGTGGAATAATTTTTATGCCAAAAATCATATCAAATATGTATCAAAACTTAATTTTTGATTAGGACTATGCATTGCTAGAAGACTCATTTGAGCAACTTTTTTTTTTTTTGCACCCTCAGATTTCTGATTTTCATATACAGCGGGGAAAATAAGTATTTGACACATTAACATTTTTGTCAGTAAGGGGATTTCTAAGTGGGCTATTGACACAAAATTTCCACCAGATGTAGCCATTAAGCCAAATATTGAATTCATACAAAGAAATCAGAACATTTAAGTATACAAGTTGAGTCATAATAAATAAAGTGAAATGACACAGGGAATAAGTATTGAACACATGAAGATAACAAGGTGCAAAATATCTTATTGTTGAAAAGCATTTTGATGGGAATGGTTATAGGCGCATTTCCAGAATGCTGAATGTTCCTGTGAGCACTGTGGGGGCCATTATCCGGAAATGGAAAGAGCATCAGTTCACCATAAACCAGCCACGATCAGGTGCTCCACGTAAGATCCCTGTCTGAGGAGTCCAAAGAATAATCAGGAGAGTTCTCCAAGAGCCAAGAACCACTCGGGCAGAACTTCAGGAAGACCTTGCATCAGCAGGTACTGTTGTTTCAAAGAAAACTATAAGCAATGCACTGAACCGCCATGGCATACATGCACGCTCACCACGCAAGAGTCCATTGCTGAACAAAAAGCATGTTAAGGCTCGGTTAAAGTTTGCAAAACAGCATTTGGAGAAGCTGTGGATTAGTGGGAGACTATAGTATGGTCAGATGAAAGCAAAATTGAACTTTTTGGCAGTCATTCTACACACCATGTTTGGAGAAGAAATGGCGCTGCCCACCACCCCAAGAACACCATACCAACAGTTAAGTTTGGGGGTGGAAGCATCATGGTTTGGGGCTGCTTTTCAGCAAGGGGTACTGGCAGACTTCATATTATTGAAGGCAGGATGAATGGAGAAATGTACCGGGACATTCTGGATAAAAATCTGCTGCCATCTACCAGAAAGCTGAAAATGAAAAGAGGGTGGACATTTCAGCAAGACAATGATCCCAAACACAAGGCCAAGGAAACAATGAAGTGGTTTCAAAGAAAGAAAATCAAGTTGCTTGAATGGCCCAATCAATCACCTGACCTAAATCCCATAGAAAATCTATGGAGAGAACTGAAGATCAAAGTTCATAAAAGAGGCCCAAGGAACCTTCAAGATTTAAAGACCGTTTGTGTGGAAGAATGGGCCAGAATCACTCCTGAGCAATGCAGACGACTGGTCTCCATACAAGAGGCGTCTAGAAGCTGTAATCACCAACAAAGGCTTTTCTACAAAGTATTCAATAAAGTTCAATACTTATTCCCTGTGTCATTTCACTTTATTTATTATGACTCAACTTGGATACTTAAATGTTCTGATTTCTTTGTATAAATTCAATATTTGGCTTGATGGCTACATCTGGTGGAAATTTTGTGTCAATAGCCCACTTAGAAATCCCCTTACTGATAAAAATGCTGATGTGTCAAATACTTATTTTCCCTGCTGTAGTTGTATCTCGGCCAAATATCGTCCTATCTTAACAAACTATACATCAATGGAAGGCTTATTTATTAAAAAAAGACCTTTATGACTGGTTTTGTGGTCCTGGGTCACATATGTACATGGACAAGATGTTTATTTTTGCTCTACAGGCAGGCATTTCAAGTTAGAGGTAACCACTGCAATTTAATCATGATGCAACACTTGTAGAATGAGCTTTCTGATTTACTGTAAAGTTGATTTGTATAGTTTCAAAGTGTGAAGCAAAAACAAAATGGTCTGACTTTAGCTTGTGAAATTATGCTACATAAAACATCTGCACAAACAAAAACGGCAGATGTATTTAATTCACTCAAATTCACTTTCTGGGTTTACCAAACAGGACCCTTTCAGGGTAGGGCATGATCTGAATCTTTGCATGAGTGATTGTACTCAGCAGGCATTTTTGCAGTTGAAACTGATGGTGCATAACTAAACCAAAATGTTGCTTGGAAAAATATAACTAGGAGTCCATTTAGAAATCTAAACAATCTTAAGTGCCAAGGAACAGCAGGCACAGAGAGATTACAACAGGAGGCACACATGAAGCAATACACATTAAGATAACAACAGAAGAAAAATGTGTTTTTCCTTTTAGCAGGAGTTCTGTTAGTTTGGATGAATACATCAGTACTTTTCCACTTGTGTTTTTTTTTTTTTTTTTCTCTCTCCAATGTGATGATAACAACTAACTAAATGGGACTACACTTAGTCGGGAACATTACACTTCATCACACTAAACAGGAAAACTCATTTACTTGTTTACTCTTGCAGACTGTTCTAACGTAAAGGGATAGTTCTCCCAAAAATGAAAATTACCCCGTGATTTACTCACACTCAAGCTCTCCTAGGTGTATATGACTTTCTTCTTTAAGATGAATCAAATCAGAGTTATATAAAAATGTCATAAGCTTTATAATAGCTTATTTTAAAAGTGCATCCATCCATCATAAAAAGTGCTCCAAGCGGTTCCTAGGAGTTAATAAAGGTCTTCTGACATGAATTGATGAAGAAACATATCAATATTTAAAACTTTTAAACTGTAATCTCTAGCTTCCGTTAACTGCCATATGCGTGTTCACAAGAGAGTGGCTTTCCAGCAGATGAATTAGGATGTAGTGTAGCATAAGCTCCAGTGAGGTCTTGTGAGAACCGAATTTTGTTCACAGCAAAGTAAAAGTCTCTTCTTATATTAAAATCCTACAACAGTTTTCTTTACAAATCCTCATTTTGTACTTCTAGTTTATTACTGGTGTTTTCGCTCTCTCCACTTCACTAATACATCCCACATCATCTGCTGGAGCACCACTCTCTTGTGAATGCGCATATGACAGTTAGCAGAAGCTAGAGATTAAAATATGGATATTTTTCTTGCACAAAAACATTGATTCACTTCAGAAGGCCTTTATTAACCCTTTAACTGTCGTTCCCATATTTGAACATAGACGTGAAAATGCCGTATTCAAACAAATTCATGGACGAAAACATTGTAATATGATTTTGATGTGCATTTTCCATGGTAATGCATTGTCTGATTTTAAGGTGAAACGGTTTTCAAAGGATGAACTGAGATTTTTAAGTTTTCAAATGATATATAATTTCTTATGATTTCAAAAGCATGATGGGGTAAAAAAGCAATGAAGAAAGTCTTCCTGTTATGAAGTAGATGTTTGTGGCGCACTCTTCTCATAAATTAATCTATTACTTTTCCTACATAATTTGTAACACAAAAAATGGTAAAATACCTATTTAGGTCTTAGACCTTTCCAACGATATGTAGTTTTTCATGATTATATTAGGATTTATTTGTAAAATGGTGAAGTAAACTTTGGCGTCTCATTGAGGGGATGGGTGGCAATTAAGGGGTTAAAGGGATAGTTCACCCCAAAATGAAAATTTGTCATTACATTTTTGACAGTTTTATTTACTTGGCAGTCAATGGGACAGTCAAAAGGCTACTGGATTTCATCCAAAATATCTTAAATTGTGTTCCGAAGACGATCAAACCTTTTACGGGTTTGGAACAACATGGGGGTAAGTGATTAATGACACAATTTTCATTTTGGGGTGGAATAACCCTTTAACACCTGGGAGCCATGTGGAGTACTTTTTATGATGGATAGATGCACTTTATTGGACTTCAAAATCTCGACGCCCACTCATAAAGCAGGAAGAGGAAGAGCTAGGACATTTTTTAATATAACTCTGATTGTATTTCTAAGTGCTATATTATATGTATTTATATGTACTTGTAATTTATCAAAAGTCATATGCAACTCACATTTTCTTAAACTGAAAATCAATGTTCTCTGTTTTATCAGGAGTTCCTGCGCTGGTTCTGTGAGACTCTATTCCAGGTGCTTCACCCAGGAGCCTCGTTCTCCAGGTGTCTGATGGCTCTACACCTGCTGGGGCTGATCGCTGAGCATTTCACCTTTAACACAGGTATTGGCCAGTCTTCACTCTTAAACAATGGAAAACACTAGCCTGATGTTAAGTGGTCGACTGATATATTGCCAAGGCTTATATTATTGTTTGATAAATATGACCCTGGACCATAAAACCAGTCATAAGGGTCAGTTTTTTGAAACTGAGATTTATACATCATCTGAAAGCTGAATAAGTAAGTTTTCCATTTATTATCTTTGATGAATGGTTTGTTAGGATACGGTAATATTTGGCTAAGATGCAACTATTTAAAAATCTGGAACCTTAGGTTGCAAAAAAATCACCTTTAAGTTGCCCAAATGATGTTTTGATATATTTACGGTAGGAAATTTACAAAATATTATTTAATATCCTAATGATTTTTGGCATAAAAGAAAAATCTATAATTTTGACCCATACAATGTATTTTTGGCTATTGCTACAAATATACCTGTGCTACTTAAGACTGGTTTTGTGGTCCAATAAATATTATTTTATTGTAGAAATTATCCATGTTATTTACCATCTTAAAATGGGGTGGTATCACAAAAGCCTCTATTGCCTTTATATCAGCTATCAGCCACCCTGCTCTCTAAGATGTTCACTAGCCACCTAGTGCCAAGTACACATCAGTTCATCTCTTCACCCTTTTTTTTCAGGCTCTGGTTTTGCTCTTGGAGAGTCAGTGAGCTTTTCTCACGCTGAAGCTGTGCTGTACTGTCTTGCAAGCAACTTCCTTGAAGTCAAGCAGCTTGCCTGCAACCTCTTACAAAAACTGCCCCCAGCTGCAGTGCGACTCCAGGTCAGTGTAAAAATAAGAGACTGAGACTAATATCAAGCAATGCAATGTTCAAATAAATGTAAACACTTGTCCTCTTCTGTGTAGGAGCCAAAAAGCCTGCACTCTTTGCTTCAAGTCGCTTTGGACCTCAGTACAAGCACCAAACCCTTCGACAGCGTCACTGCTGCTCATCTTCTCAACCTGCTGCTGCACCAGCTGGGTCTGCAGGATGCGTTACTCGGCTGTATTCAGACATGGCACACCCCTGTCCAGATACCAGCACTGATTCAGTCCCAGACGTCTGAGGCTTCCATTCTAGAGCAGAACACCCTGGCAGGTAGACTATTTTAGATGACCATAACTCAAGATGGGTGAAAGTATTGGTTTATGAGCCAAGCTGCAATCTGAAAGATTGTAGGTTTTCAAGAACTTCCATAATTTCTGTAGTTTAATTGTGAATGCATGTTCAAAATATAAAAAACCAAGTGTCCATTCTCATTCTTAAACGGGATAGTTCACCCAAAAAAAGGAAAATTGGCATCAGCAGCTTGTCATATCTTTCAGACTTCATTAATCTTCAAAACACAAAGATGGAAGATATTTTAATGAAAATAAAACCCTCCATTTAAATTCTATGAAATCAAAACTTTCAACATTTTAACTTTATACATTGATCTATGTGTATATGTATCTAAATCATGTATCTGATTTAGAGAGTGTTTGTGATGTTTCAGTGGTGCAGTGGCTGATGGTGTGTCTGAAGGAAGAGGTTTTAAAGGCTGAGTCGTCTCTTCTGCAGGCCGCTTCTTCCTGTCCTTTGTATGGCAGAGTTCACTGCATCACTGCTGTCCTGCAGCAGCTCAACACTGGGTACATCCACACACACACACGCAACCTTTAATCGCCTATTACAGAGGTCTTGGCCTTCACTTTTGTCTTGTGTGTGAGAGGTATTTCTGTGTGTTTAGATCACTTGTACTGCTGTCTGAGTGGAGGGCTGTTGTGTCGGAGCTCATAGGCCTGTGCTACAGGATGTCTGATGTCGTGTCACCTGTGGTTCAGAGCTCTTCCCCCGAGGGCCTTATTCCCATGGATACAGAGTCTGGTAAATGCATCTAACCCTGTCCTAATTAAGTATCCCAACCAATCGCTAGCATATCCAGCAGTGCACTATAGTAGACATTTTGTTGGCCCCTTGATTTGCACAAGGTAGCCTCTCATCTGCTGTAATAATGGGTAGTAACACATGACAGTAGAAATGCATCAACTTATTGCTATACTGTTTATACAGCATAGATTGATTACATACGTGCGAGCAGAAAGGGTGTACAAAAACATGTAATAATACTGAAAATATATAGTGGGACAAGCAAGATGAGGTGGAGAACTTCTTATTTGGTGTTGTTGACCAAAATGCAGAGTTTTGTGTTTAGTTGTCCAGCAATATCACAATTTGGCACATTAATATAGAATTCAGGTGATGTGCAACTTCAAAGATGGATCATCCAATCAGAATTTAGAGGCATATGGTTATATTGGTTCTAAAAAAGAAAATAATAGATAAGCAATAGCTTATATTTAATTAATATTTTTTAAAAAATGTACCGGAAATTCACTGGAGTAAGGGTTCCTTATTTGTCTCCTTACAGGCTTACACAATATGTAAAATATTTACCCCTCTGAGATTTTAAGTTAACATTTCAATAATTTAACTACACATTCATAATAATTAATATTATTAACAAAATGCCATATACAGTATCTCACAAAAGTGAGTACACCCCTCACATTTCAGCAACCATTTTAGTATGTCTTCTCAAGGGACAACACCATAGAAATGAAACTTGGATATATTTTAGATTAGTCAATGAGCAGCTTGTATAGCAGTATATATTTACTGTCCCCTGAAAATAACTCAACATACAGCCATTATTGTCAGAAAAGCTGGCAACAAAAGTGAGTACACCCTAAGTGAACTTGTCCAAAGTGTGAATATTTTCTTGTTAGCACCACTGTTATCTGGCACTGCCTTAATCATCCTGGACATGGAATTGACCAGAGCTGCACAGGCTGTTGCTGGGATTCTCTTCCACTCCTCTATAATGACATCACAGAGCTGCTGGATGTTAGACACGTGGTGCTTCTCCAACTTCCGCATGAGGATGCCCCACAGGTGTTCAAGAGGGTTTAGGTCTGGAGACATACTTGGCCACCCCATCACCTTCAGCTTCCTTAGCAAGGCAGTTGTCATCTTGGTGGTGTGTTTGGGGTTATCATGTTGGAAAACTGACGTTCGACCTTGTTTCTGGAGGAAAGGCATCATGTTCTGCTTCAGAATATACAGGACATAATGGAATCCATGTTTCCCTCAATGAATTGCAGCTCCACAGTACCGGCAGCATTCATGCAGCCCCAGACCATCATGCTATCAGCACCATGCTTGACTGTAGGCAAGACACAGTTTTCTTGGTACTCCTCACCAGGGCATCGCCACACATGCTGGACACCATCTGAGACAAACAAGTTTATCTTATTCTCATCAGGACATGGTTCCAGTATATCATGCTCTTGTACAGGTTGTCTTCAGCAAACTGTTTGCGTACTTTCTTGTGAGCCAGCTTCAGAAGAGGCTTCCTTCTGGGACAACGCCTGTGCCCGTGTGTGGCATATGTTCTGACCACTGACAAGCTGACATTCTGCTTCTGCAACCTATAAAGCAATGCTGGCAGCACTCATGCATCTGTTTTTTGAAGCCAAGTTCTGCACCTGACACACAGAACAAGTACTCAACTTTGTTTATCGACCCTTGCGAGGCCTGTTCTGAATGAAACCCATCTTGGAAAACCTCTGTATGACCCTGACCACTGTATTGTAGCTTGGTTTTTAGGGTGTTACTGAACCTCTTATAGCCTAGGCCATCTTTGTGGAGAGCAACAATTCTAATTCTCAAATCCTCTGAGAGTTCTTTGCCATGAGGTGCCATGTTGAACATCTAGTGGTCAGTATGAGCGAATTGTACTTAAAGCACCAAATTTGAACTGCTTTATTACAAGATACACAACTTTGTATTGTCCTGACAAGCAGACAAAAACATAAACACGATGAATAGGACATGTGGCTTTGCATGGTTAAACAACATACTGATGTTATATTACTTGGGGTGTACTCACTTTTGTTGCCAGCTATTTTGACAGTAATGGCTGTATGTTGAGTTATTTTCAGAGGGGCGTATATCTATACTGCTATACAAGCTGCACACTGACTAATCTAAAATATATCCAAGTTTAATTTCTCTAGTATTGTCCCTTGAGAAGGTGCACTAAAATGGTTGCTGAAATGTGAGGGGTGTACTCACTTTTGATATTATTATTATTATTATTATTATTATTATTATTATTAAGACTGAAATATTTTTTTTGTGAATGTGTAGTCGTAGTGCCAAAAATTAAATATTTATTTTATTTTACAGTGCAAGTTACAAGATTAATGTTTTGTCTTACATTCAAAGCTTTTCAATATTAGTGAAATGTTATAATCTTCAGTCCACAGTTATTTTGCAAATGTGAAAAAGTGAACTATAGCATGTGTGTTCCCACATAAATGTTAAACTAATGTGAACTGAGACACTCTAAGATGTTAAAAACACCAGATCATAAGCTGTTCATGTGTAAATGGACTCTGTGCCACTCTTCACTCTAAAACACCCAGTGAAATACACTTATAGTTATTTATTAAGCTACATTTTGGCTTTATTTTAAATAATTGTGCAAACTTTTTTTTTCATCAGCTGAGTCTTGTTTTGTTTAGGAAGCTTTGAGTATTTAATTTTTTTTTTATTGTCTTGTGTTTTATTGATGTCACTTTAAATGGAATGCTGGCTATGAAATTAGCCTCATTGACAAATCATCCCTTATCACAGTCATTTCTGACTCAGAATGCTATTAAACAGTTTGAAAAAAGTAAAAAAACAAACAAACAAACAAAAAAAACATTGTAATAGAAATGTTCAGTTTAAAAAAAAAAAGACCATTTTCCTGTCATGCATTCAAATCTGTTGTTTGGAATGGTTAATGGTATAGAATGGTATCTTATTGTCTAGAAGTCCACAGGGTCGTAACTGTCCCTAGTTTTTATCTAATAAATTAATCAAAGCGAGTAATACATTTCAATGCGTCACATTGTGCCTGATTCGAAATCAGGACACTGTATGGTCCCAATTGACGTTTTTCAGTTGCATGTTTGTAATTACAATACATATTTTTCTTCGTTCCACAGAGACCTCTGCTGGCCTCCAGAAAATCCTGCAGGAGATTCAACCGCGTGACACAAATGACTTTTTCACTAGTGCCAGAGAGCTTGACCCCAGTGAAAGCAGCCGTAGCAGCAAACAGAAAGAGCCAGAGAATGCAGTTCATAAACCACAATCCTCTAACAGTGGTACAAACACATTTATCCAGATACAGTTCCACCACCTCATTGCCCTTTACCATAGTATCTGTATCAAAAAACTCATTTTGAACTTGAATATCGTACATTCAGGCACATCATAAATCAATTACTGTGATGTCTGTAGTAACCATGCTCATAATATTAACATTATACTTTTTAGTGGACCCCGAATTGATTTCAAATGAGGGCTGGTGTTGCTGTAATACATGTTATGTCCATGAGAGGCCGATATTTGATCAGTGTTTTGCAAGTATTTATTTGGGTGTGTGTTTTTGTTGTCTAGGTGGCAGTGATGGAGAGGCCTATCGAGTCACCGCTCAGATGGTGCTGGTGTGTTCCTGGAGGACCATGAAAGAGGTGTCCATGTTGCTGGGTCATCTGTGTCAGAACATGCCACTGCGCTGTCCTCTCACACACCCTGATGGCAGAGGAGTCATCACAGAGGACCAGGTCAGACACAGACATACACTCGACAGGTGTCATCTGACCTAGCATTCATTGTCTGACACACATACATGCACTCATCTCAAAGAGACTGTTTTGATGGAAGCCACTGAGCCTCCCTGAAGCCAAGATCTCGGTTACATAAGCGAGTGAGATATAATGGAGAACTGTACCTCATGCCGTTGAGTGGAGACTTTTTCCAGTAAGCTGATCTTTTTGAGCTCAGGGCCGAGAGATGAGACATCATGGTAATTGCTAATACAGACTTAAATATGGTCTAGCGAACAGCCCCTGAAGAGGCGTCAGGAAATGTGATCACGGTGAATACAACTTCATTTGCCATAAAACTGAGCCTGGCGGCCATTAAAACGAAAATGTCAAACGTATTTTCAGTACAGACACAAAGACTCTGTTCTAAACCATAGGGAGTTGGCTTCCTTCTAAGGTAGCACCCTGTCCACACTGTGTGTTATAGCTTGAATGTAAGGAAATAATAAGACTTTTTTTTAGAGGATAGTTCACAGAAAAAAAATTAAAATTCCACTTGTTCCAAAAATGTATGAGTTTCTTTCATCTGTTGAGCCCAAAATGAGATATTTTGAAGAATGTTAGTAGCCATAGAATTCCATGGATTTATTTTTTCATGTACTTTGGACGTCAGTGGCTACTGTCAACCTTTTGTGTTCAGCAACTGAAAGACATTCATACAGGTTTGGAATAACTTAAGCATGAGTAAATGATGAGTAAATTATATATATATATATATAATATAATATAATATAATATAATATAATATAATATATAAATATATATAAATATTTAATGCAATGAATTCATGGGCGGGGCTAGGCACTCACAACTTCTAAAGAACTGTGTTTATGTAGATGCGCAGAGCGTCTTTACGAGCACATCAAACGGGAGACTTTTTAAACCCGTGCTCCAACTTTACTTTAGCACCAGACGCGAGTCAAACGAGCATGGAAACTGTACCGGTGATGAGGAGCTTCAGTAGAACATCAGTGAACTGCGGTCAGATGAGATGTTGTCAGGCCAAATGTCGGTAAAAACGAATTTACCTGTCCTGTCAGCCATTATACTGTGAACATAGCTCTTGCTCTTCAAGTGCACGCACAAATGTGCTGGCCGCACTGGAATAGGCCTATATTAAAGTGCTGTATCATATTCAAACCCAAAGTCTCTTACATAAAATGCAAATGTATGAAAACGTTATATAATTTATGTAAGAGACTGGCTGATTGAACGACTGACTGACTGACTGACTGACTGACTGAGACTAACTAAAAAGATGACTGAAAGGTCAAATGACCATCTGAACGACTGTCTAACTGGACAACTGACTGAAAGAGACTGACTGACTAAACGAATGACTGATTAGACAACTGACTGACTGGACAAAGAGTTTCTTTCTTCTGTTGAACCCAAAAGGAGATATTTTGAAGAATGTCTTCCAGTCAGTCTTCCAGTCTCTTTAGTCAGTTGTCCAGCCAGTCAGTCTTGTTCACCCATTTGTTCAGTCAGTCGGTTGTCCAATCAGTCACTTTCATTCTTCTAGTCAGTAATTCAGTAAGTTGTCCAGCCAGTCAGTCTTTTTCAGCCAGTTGTTCAGTCGGTCGGTCGGTCAGTCGGTCAGTCTCTTTCAGTCTTCCAGTCAGTTGTCCAGTCAGTCAGTCTCTTTTAGTCCGTCGGCCTCTTTCAGAGTCTTCCAGTCTCTTTAGTCAGTCGTCCAGCCAGTCAGTCTTTTTCAGCCAGTTGTTCAGTCAGTTGGTCATCCAGTCAGTCAGTCAGTCTCTTTCAGTCTTCCAGTCAGTTGTCCAGTCAGTCAGTCTCTTTCAGTTTTTCGGTCGGTCAGTCGGTCTGTCAGTCAGTCTCTTTCAGTCTTCCAGTCAGTCAGTCGGTCAGTTAGTCAGTCAGCCTCTTTCAGTCAGTCGTCCAGCCAGTCAGTCGGTCAGTCAGTCAGTCAGTCAGTCAGTCAGTCAGTCAGTCAGTCAGTCAGTCAGTCAGTCTCTTTCAGTCTTCCAGTCAGTTGTCCAGTCAGTCGGTCGGTCAGTTAGTCAGTCAGTCTCTTTCAGTCTTCCAGTCAGTCAGTCTCTTTTAGTCAGTCGGCCTCTTTCAGTCAGTCGTCCAGCCAGTCAGTCTTTTTCAGTCGGTCATCCAGTCAGTCAGTCAGTCAGTCAGTCAGTCTCTTTCAGTCTTCCAGTCAGTTGTCCAGTCAGTCGGTCGGTCAGTTAGTCAGTCAGTCAGTCTCTTTCAGTCTTCCAGTCAGTCAGTCTCTTTTAGTCAGTCGGCCTCTTTCAGAGTCTTTTTCAGCCAGTTGTTTAGTCAGTTGGTCACCCAGTCAGTCTTTCAGTCAGTCTCTTTCAGTCTTTCAGTCAGTCGGTCGGTCGGTCAGTTAGTCAGTCTCTTTCAGTCTTCCAGTCAGTCTCTTTTAGTTAGTCGGCCTCTTTCAGAGTCTTTTTCAGCCAGTTGTTTAGTCAGTTGGTCACCCAGTCAGTCTTTCAGTCAGTCTCTTTCAGTCTTTGTCAGTCGGTCGGTCGGTCAGTTAGTCAGTCAGTCTCTTTCAGTCTTCCAGTCAGTCTCTTTTAGTCAGTCGGCCTCTTTCAGAGTCTTCCAGTCAGTCTTCCAGTCAGTCTTCCAGTCAGTCTTCCAGTCAGTCTTCCAGTCAGTCTTCCAGTCAGTCTTCCAGTCTCTTTTAGTCAGTCGTCTAGCCAGACAGTCTTTTTCAGCCAGTTGTTCAGTCAGTTGGTCATCCAGTCAGTCAGTCAGTCAGTCTCTTTCAGTCTTCGTCAGTTGTCCAGTCAGTTAGCCAGTCAGTTAGCCAGTCAGTCTCTTTCAGTCTTCGTCAGTTGTCCAGTCAGTCAGTCAGTCAGTTTCTTTTAGTCAGTCGGCATCTTTCAGAGTCTTTCAGTCTCTTTAGTCAGTCGTCCAGCCAGTCAGTCTTTTTCAGCCAGCTCTTTAGTCAGTCGGTCATCCAGTCAGTCTCTTTCAGTCTTCCAGTCAGTTGTCCAGTCGGTCGGTCGGTCAGTTAGCCAGTCAGTCTCTTTCAGTCTTCCAGTCAGTCAGTCTCTTTTAGTCAGTCAGCCTCTTTCAGAGTCTTCTAGTCAGTCTTCCAGTCTCTTTTAGTCAGTCGTCCAGCCAGACAGTCTTTTTCAGCCAGTTGTTCAGTCAGTCGGTCGTCCAGTCAGTCACTTTCAGTCTTCCAGTCAGTAATTCTTTCAGTCGTACAGTCTGTCAGTCTCTTTCAGCCAGTTTTTCAGTCAGTCGGTTGTCCAGTCAGTCACTTTTAGTCTTCCAGTCAGTAATTCATTCAGTCGTCCAGTCAGTCAGTCTTTTTCAGCTGGTTGTTCAGTCAGTGGGTCTGTCAGTCTCTTTCAGTCAGTCATCCAGTCAGTTGGTCATTTGGTAGGTTGTCCAGTCAGTCAATCTCTTTCAGTCTGTTGTCCAGTCAGTCATTCTCTTTATATACAGTATATAACATAAATATCACTATTCACAGTAAAAGCACTCTATTATATGCTTAATTGTCATGAAAATACTATCAGAATATTAATAGTTTTCATCATTTATTGTCAGGGATAGAAGTATGGTGCGTCCAATGAATTGTACTGTTGTTTAACACCACACCGATTGTTCAGCTAAAAAAACATCTGTCCAGAATTACTTTTAGGTGACAAAAAAAACCCTCCATAAAACTGTGAAAATTACATAATCTAGGACATTTATAGAGTGTGTCACTGTAAAGATTGTAAGTCTGTCATCACAGCCTCGTTTTCATCCGTTAAATTCGATATGCCATCTAACCTGACTGGCGTCTATTGGATAATTTGTTTCACTTGTCGCAATGCATTTTTGGGATTTACTTATTCATGAAGGATACATAAGTTGCTGCTTTTTTTTTTTAATCATATGGTCCAGGACAGTCATCAGAGGTGTGCCTTTAGCATGAAGAGCACCAGCTGCCTGCACTTAGCAGGGCAGTTATTTTCCGTCGGCAGTAGTTTAAACTATGTGAATGTATATGTTGTCTCCTGCTGTGCCCGTCTTCAATTAGCATGTGCCCTCTTAGCGTAGTGCTTTCATTTCAGACCAGCCTGCTGTTTAACAGGCCGACTACCTTTCCTATCCTGCATTCTTTTCAAATGGCTTCCTATTTCCCTGAAGAGCAGAACCACTTCACACAGAACTCATTCACCAGCTTTTTACACCTGAGACTCTGGCAGCGGTTGTTCTGGCAGCATCTCAGTCCTGTGTGCCAATACGATACATAAACATGAACGTTTCCTATATCCTGGTATATGTTCAAAACCTCATGGGTGACTTAAAGCCACAAGCACTTAGAGTACAATGTGAATGTGTCTTTGTAACAGGGCTTGTGTATGTTCACTCTACATTGAAATGAGAGCTTGAGGTGTAAAGTGAAAATTCCCTCTCTCAAATGGGCCTTGTCCTGAAACCTACTGCCCTTTTAAAGAAATAAATCAACCAAAAATCATCATTTACTTAACCTGGAGTTGTTACAAACACACATGACAGTTGTTTTTTTTTTTTTTTTTCCTATGGAAAAGAAAAGGATTAGTCAGATCTTTATTAGTCAGATCTTTTCCATAGAGTGAAAATGAATGGGAACAGATGCTATTGAGCTTTAAAAAAAAAAAAAAAAAAAGAATAAATAAGCTAAAATGAATAATTCATATAAGTTAATGTAATATATAATTTGTTCATTTATTTTTTTTTTTAGAGGTGCCACAACTAATTTATCAACTGATAAAAAATAAATGAATAAAATGAATAGTTAATATAATGTATAGTTGATATGTTTTTAGTTTAGATTTTATCTTGATTAGATTTTATTTATTTTCTTTTATTTATTAATTTGTTTTCGTACTGTAACTTTTTAGTTTTATTATTTTAGAGCTACCATAATTTTGTCAACGGGTTAAAAAAATTAATAGTTATATAATTTAGTTAAAATATGTGTTTTACTTTAGATTTTTTGTTTTGTTTTAGTTTTTAGTTTTCTTTATTTATTACTTTATTATTTATTTATTTTTGTACATTTTCATTTTATTTTTCAACTTTAAGTTTTAATTATTTCATTTGTTTTTGACAATTAATTTTGTCAACTGATTAGAAGAAGAATAAATATAGAAGAAAGTTAAGAAGAAAAAAATGTATAACAAATATTTTATTGTATCTTTCTTTTTTTCTATTTATTACTTATTACTTTACTACATTTAATTATGTTTTTGTACTCTGTCATTGTTTTATTTTTATTTTTTAACTTTTTTAAAGTTTTTAAAGTTTTATCTTTTTTGGACCTGCCACAATGAATTTGAATTTGTCAACAGGTTAAAAAAACAAAAAACTAAAATTAATTAATATAATTTACTTTAGATTGTATTGTATTTTTTTTTCTGTTTTCTTTTATTATTATTATTATTATTATAATAATAGATAATATTAGAGCTGCCACAATTAATTTGTCAACTTGTATAAAAAAACCTATAATATTTAATAATATAATGTGTAGTTTTATAACATAACATAATTTATAATATTGTCATTTTAATTTAGATTTTATTAACCTTTTTTTTTTCTTTTTTTTTATTGATTACTTTTTGTTAGTATTTTTTTTTTTTTACTTTTTCTACAAAGTTTTATTTATCTATTTTCTTTCCTTTTTTTTTCCTTTTATTTATTATTATTTATTATTTATACATTGTCATTGGTTTTTGTTTTCTTTCAACTTTTTATTAGTTTTATTTTAGAGCTGCCACAATTAATTTGCCAACTGGAATGAATGAATGAATGAATCTAGTAGCACTTTCATGTTTAATGCATGTTTAATAGTTGTGAGCTTTATAATATACATATATTTTATAATATACATATATTTGTAACAAATATGTAAATTATTATTTAGGATGTTTTAGAGTCATTCAAATGTATTTAATGTACTTTCAGTTAACAAATGTTTATATATATATATATATATATATATATATATATATATATTTATTTATTTATTTATTTATTTATTTATTTATTTATTTACGTTAATTTCACAATATAATCTAAAGCCATGCAACTTTGTTTTGTGTGAGAAATAGACCAAAATGTAAGCCATTAAATGTATAAAATCATAAGATCTTCTAACCGATGTAGTGAAAAGGCAAAAGGACTACTTTTATGGTGATTTTATCATTTTTGGAGCTCTGGCTCAGTTTTACAGCACCTGACCCAATATGATTTTCAGGTTTCTTTTGTAGCACGTCCTGTGGAGAGCAGATTTCCCATAGCAGTTTTAGGGGGCAGAAGGTTTGAACTCTTAAATTAGTTTTTGATGTCTTAAGCTAAGAGCACAGCCTCGGCCAAAACCAGACAGCTTGATCAAATGTTCCCACTTTGTTTTCCGTGATGGATCGCTATAGTTTCCAAATCCAGAAATTAGCGAGGGAGTGAGCAGGCCTTGCAACATCTTTTGCACATACAGAAAACGAAGCAATAAATCACTAGAACTGTTACTCGATATCTGTGCGAAGCTTTCAGAGCGGGAATTGGGGCTGGTCAGCCAGCGGCCTCGGCGAGTGCGTTTATGTGTCAGTGCGATTGTTATTTTCACCGCTCTGTCCTGCTGAATGACCTCAGCGCTTTAACAGATGGAGCGGAGTTATTCAGTGATGTCACTGGTGCGGTTACCATGGCATATTCGCCTGTTATATAAAGGATGATCTAATGATGCTGCCGGGGTCCACATGGCTTGTGTTTGCGGTTTGTGTTTATGCCTCGTACTACATCTTTTTCCAGACCGCTTTTCTTCGGAGGGATCGGGCCGAGCGTGTGTTTATGACAGTCAAGGTTCTGTTTCCCAAACGTGTGTGTCCTGCATCCTGTTATGTCCTCGGTCGCTGTGGAAACGCAGCACATGTTTTCGGACTGCGGAGGCGCCATGGCAACTGCAAACAGTTAGTCACATCTCGATGGTGGATAATTCCTTGAGTTCGGAGTAAACTGCTGCTCAGCAGGGGATCCTGGGCTTTTTCACCATCCTTGTGGTACCCAGACAAGTCATACTCTATTCATTTGAATATCAAAACCTCCATCTCAGAAAGAATGTTGGTGTGAAATTAAGGCCCTACTCATTTGTTTCGAGATCTCCTTGCGTGTTTGGTTTGGATAGACTCGCTAATCTGGAGCTAAGGAAGTTGAATCTGTCTGGCTTGCCCAGGGATTTGGTAAAGCTGGGGGTCTCTCCGGTCTCTTTGGACTGAGCTGAGAGAATTGTGAGTAATTTAGATAATCCACAGCCCTCATAAGCTTTAAATGCTGTTGGAGCACCTTACTCTGTTTACAAGTTGGCTGCATTAGCTTGAGCTGTTTTGAGAGCTGATAGTGGTTGTAAATTATTACTTTTAGCATTGTTTTGAAAATTTTTGAATTTCTTAAATCTTTTAAAGGGTCACTCCACCCCAAAATGAAAGTGTTGTCATTAATCACTTTACTCCCATGTTGTTCCAAACCCATAAAAGCTTCGTTCGTCTTCAGAACACAATTTAAGATATTTTGGATGAAAATTGGGAGGTTTGTCACTGTCACTTTGACTGCCAAGTAAATAACACTGTCAAGGCCCAGAAAAGTATTAAAGACATAGTCAAAATAATCCATTTGCCATCAGTGGTTCAACCCTAATTTTACAAAGTTACAACAATAGGAGACAAATAGTTGAATAAAGACTTTATTTTTGTTTTCTTTGCGTACAGAAAGTACTCGCCTTGCTTCATAAAATTATGGTTGAACCAGTGATGGCTGACTTTTTTGACAATGTCTTTCATACTTTTCTGGGTCTTGACAGTGTTATTTACCTGGCAGTCAATGGGACAGTGACAAACAAACGGTTTTCCAACACATTCTCACTCCCAACTCGTCACATATTGACGCTTGGTCAGGACCCTTTGGCATCACTTCTTGACACTCAGGGTACCCCTTTAGCATCTTTTTTCGACGTGCAGGGTCCTCCAGTGCTTTAAGTAAGAAACCCTTGGCGTCGGTGTCCTAAACCTAACCATTAGTCAACAAAACACAAGAAATAACAGACAGATACAACTATAATCATAATTTATTCAAAAAGTATTGATATTCCAAGGTTCTGAGGCAAAATGATTGATTTGTGAGAAGAATAGACGCGATTGCCGTCTCTGTGTGCTGCACTGCAGTCTGTCTGTGCTCAAATTAAAAAAATGGCACCAAAAGAAGCAAGCCTTGATTGTGAAATGCTATTGGCTCTTGGATGTCTCGTGACTGATTGCGTCATGCTAATGTTCAGGAGTATCTTTTTGAATAAGATGTGAGCACGTTAACAGAGCGGGATCATTTTTAGCGATTAAACCTTCTGTTTTTTTTAACATAAAGAGAGCGTATGGCTTCAGAAGCCTCAGGATGCAACAGGACTTGTTTGTAATACTTTTATGCTGCTTGTTAATGGTCAGTTTTTGCAATAAATATCTGTGACTGTACTTATATTTGCCTGTTAAGTGTTTTATATTGTTCAGAAGTGGGTAGGTTTAGGGGTGGGGTTAGGTGTTCCAGTAAAGTATACATTTATATAAAAGTATTTCTATTTTTTACAAATGCATGCAATCCATTAAATTAAGACAAACAACTAAAAACAATGGAGGACCCTGCGTGTCGAAAAATGATGCTAAAGGGGTACCCTTAGTGTCAAAAACTGACGCCAAGGGGTCCTGACCAAGCGTTAATACGTGATGAGTTGGGAGTGAGAAACTGTTGGGTTTTCATCAAAAATATCTTAAATTGTGTTCCGAAAACGAACAAAGCTTTTATGGGTTTGGAACAACATGGGGGTAAGTGATTAATGACAAAATTTTCATTTTGGGGTGGAGTAACCCTTTAATAGGAACGTGACTGAGCATCCGTATTTCACAATAGGTTCACCGCATTGTTTCAGAACAAGCAGGATTCTATTGGTCAGTGTTATTGTTTATTGACGGTTTATTATTATAAAATATATAAATAAATAGTCAAATAAAAGAAAAAATAAATATTGAATGAAAAACATACACATTAGTCAGTTGCCAAGACAACATTTACATTTTTATTTATGATTTATTTTTTTTAAGTTTAAAAATCTGAAGTGCTGAGAAGTTCAACTGAAACAGGAAGACAGGGACATGTCTAGCAGTCCTGACCTTTATTTTAAATATCGCAGCTTGGGTTAGAGCTGTTAAGCTTGGTAAAGCTACATTTGACAGCGTATGACAGCTACAATCTCATCCATATCTCATCTATATCATCTGATATGTTTTGTGGTCAGACTTGCTGTACAGAAAATACTAATTATGTGAACAAGTGACCAATTTCTGCTGCAGTTTCAACGCTTCGAATTCTAGAGAGCATTTGATTGTACAGAAAGTTGGATGAGATGCTGAAGTGCAGGGTCAAAATTGTTGATCCATATTGGGGGAAGTTAGAGACTGTAAGTTTTTCTTGTACATTTTGTAAAACGTTTTGTCATGCGTTTCAAAACACACTAGCTTATAGATAACCTTAGGCTAACATATTTATACTAAAAGCCAAGAAAATGCAATAAAATAAGTTAAAGTTGAATAGAACTATTAAAAAAATAAAAATGACAATCACATAACAAAAAGAACTAACAGAAACTAGCATTTGAATATAAAAATAAAAACTATTATTTTGTAAGGCAATTCTAAAATCTGCATCTGAAGTGGCATTTAGATGTATTTACATAGTTTAATGTTGCTATGGGACATGAATGCATTTAACCTGCAGTTGCATTTTTAATGCTTTAAGCATAAAATGTTCAATAGCGATATTTGAAATTATTTAAAACATAAAAATAATTCAAATGTGAAATTAAAAGTGCCAGGTGGCAAGTCGCTCTTAATGAGCGAGTCATTGAAATTCAGCCAGTTCATTAAAACGGCTAATTGATTTAGGAATTAAGAATTTAACTGTATTAATGAGTGGGTCACTGAATCATTCATTCAACAAATTCATTCAAAAAGCTAATTCATTCGGTATGGAAACAAAGACACAAAACTGAGATGTTAAACAATTAACATTTATCATGTATAGCATATCAACGTCAACAAAAACTTACCTGTAGCTTGACGCATCACTGTCCCGAAGACAAAGAATCCAGCAATTTCTGCCTGGACTTTGTGCATGTGCACTTTGCAGTGCCAGAGCTAATATTTTGGGGTATATAATACTTAATTTTTTAGTGTTGCAGTTAATACTTTTAACAAATATGTAGTGTAGGTAGAATTTTCCCCATTAGATTATTATATATTTTACTTGCTAACTTTTCTATGTTTGGAACTATTTTTGTTGGCAAAATTAAGCAAAAACAGACAATATGTGACCCTGGACCACAAAACCAGTCTTAAGTCGCTGGGTTATATTTATAGCAATAGCCAAAAATACATTGTATGGTTCAAAAATTATCAAAAAAGTTTTATGGCAAAAATCATTAGGATATTAAGTAAAGATCATGTTCCATTAAGATATTTTGTAAATTTTGTACTGTAAATGTATCAAAACTTAATTTTGGATAAGTAATATGCATTGCAAAGAACTTAATTTGGACAAATTTAAAGGTGATTTTCTCAATATTTTTTATTTTTTGGCACCCTCAGATTACAGATTTCAAATAGTTGTATCTCGGCCAAATATTGTCCGATCCTAACAAACCACACATCAATGGAAAGTGTATTTACTCAATTTTCAGAAGATATATAAATCTCAATTTTGAAAAATTGACACTTAAGACTGGTTTCGTGGTCCAGGGTCACATATTGTGTCTAAAATGTTTATTAAACTTGTATAAAATCAATATTACATGTCTTATATTACATGTGTTACATGTGTAGAATAAAAAAAGTCACTCCTCGTGTTATAGATATATTAAGATTAACTAAATTAAATTATATAAATATAAAATACATACAGAGGCCGCCTACAATTTAGAATGCCTTGTATTTTGATGACAAAATGACAAAATCACATAACAAAAATACTGAAGCTAAAATTAAAGTGACAACTGAGTATAAAAATAAAAGCACATTATCGAATGCTATGTTAATATATCAGTAACACTAAATAACACAGGTTTGAAAGTGACTTTTGTGTGAGGTTTATACTTCTCTACACTGTTGACATTAGACAGTGGAACATTTTTGCCGCCAAGCTTTAGCTAATGCTCCTTTATCCTTCATATAATCTTTATGTAAATACAATTTTTCTCAACTGCATATGTTTGTCCAAAGACACTTGTCGCTTGACTCATGGTTTAGGTCCATGGTTCTTCGAAGTTTATGTTAGACATCAATTGGTGACCCAACAGAGTACCAAACATGTTCTAAAATGAAGCGGTGACATAACAATATAACCATGAGCTGCATATCGTCACTGTTGGAAAGAAACCTTGTTTGTCCAAACCTGCTACTTATTAAGAAGTAAGAAAAATTAGTTTTTGAAATGAGTTTTTAAATAATTAAACACTGTCATCAAAGTATATATACTGAGACAATACTAACAATATACTGAGGTTCTTTGAAGCAGAACAATTGATCCGTTGGAAACTGAACATTATTTACAATGGCATTTTTAAGTGTACTGTCACTTTAAGACAGTATCGTCTTTATTCTAGATTAAGACACTCTCCTCCGATTTTCAAATACATAAAAAATGTGCCTTTTTATAGTCAAAAGTGTTTCAACATTTTCAACCTGCTATTTATTTTTTGTACTCTGCATCTAGTCTTTCTTAGCTTGCTGATCCCACCATCTGTGGTATTTGTTTGTATTTTTTTTTTTCTCAATACCTGTTTAACCAGAATTTCCTAATCCACAGCAGGTTTGAGCTAATGGAATGAAAACACCTAGCAAACAACAGCATTAGACTTGTGTTAACCCCTCTTAGTGCTAGATGTGCAGAGGAAAAGCTTCTATTTAGGTCGCTGACCCTGACGTGTAATTAGCTGGCCGTATTGGGACATTTCTCAGTGCACGTGGAGCACAAGCAAAGTTCGGTAGTGGTGGCGGTGGTGGGGGTGAAATTGCAAACAGGAAGTTTTTGGCTAAATAAAGTCCTGCAGGAGCTGAAGCGTTTGGAGTTTGATGTAAATAGCTGCTCTGCTGCCATGTGGACTTTAACCGCCGGCTGCCTATGGGAGGAGCTGTTTTGTTGATTTGAGAGCCGGACACATATCTGTTTTTCTAGGCATATTCCTTAACAGGAATTCCATTCAGAAGTACATTGAGGGTACACACACAGGCAGTGGAGATCAAAATTAACAATCTATAAATACTTAACATAAATATAAATAATAGCATTATTAGCTGTAGGTATACCACTGTTCTACTAACATGTTTAGTAAATTAGAACATATATTAGAGAACAGTAACCCACTGTAGCACGGAAGATTACAACTAAAATTTTAGAGGGTTACAGATGCCGGAAATAAGTAGGAAGTGTACAGACCCTTGATTTGAATGACTTCAGCACATCTGCAGCTGTAGAACATCATTGGTTTCTCCGACTGTGCTGGTGTGATCCTGGTCCACTCTTCTTTCACTTTTTTCCGTAGTTTGGTAACTGTAGTGGGTTTCTTAGCCATAACTTTGTCGCCAGGGATTTTCCAGAAATTTTCAATCTGGTCTGGATCAGGACTCTGGCCCGGCCATTTCATTATTTCAATGTTATAAGCTTCAAGGAACTGCTTTACCTGTTTTGCAGTGTGACGGGGCATTTTCTTGCATGAAAATTGAAGGCTGATTGAGAGATGTTTGCAGAGAAGGAACTGCATCTTGCTGAAGGAGGTTCTGATAAACATTTGCATTCACCTGCCATGTAGCTGTATAAGAGGCCTAACTCCTGCTGGAGAAAACATTCCCCAAACCATGACACTTCCTCCTCACTTGGGATTCAGTCTTTCCTCATTTTGACACAGAACAAAATGTTTCCTGTCAGACCCAAAGAATTAAACTCGCTCTCTTTACTAAAGTGAACTTTGGACCAGTTCTCCTCTGTGCTCCTTTGTGCTCCTCAGCCTTTCAATTCCTTCTGCTGATGAGAGGCTTGGTCACTGTAGAGTGTGCTTTTAGGCTTAGACTTCTCTTAAACCTACTGAGACAGAACCTTAGCCTTTTTAGCACTGAACTGGTGAGTAATTCCAGCTGCAATGTTGAACCGATTTCCCCATTGAGAGTCTCTGCATTATCCTGTTTTCTCAGGCATTTGTCTTACGTGGAAGACTAGCCTTTTTGGGGGACTTAAATGAGTTAGTGTCATTGTAAACCTGCAATATTTGAGAAATCACAAATTTGGAATGATTAATGTCTTTTGCAGTGGCTGAACGGGTCATCCCTATGGCCTTCATCTGGACAAATTTGCTGTCCCCTCAAAATAACTGAAAACACACAGCCATTAATATCTAAACCGCTGGCCACAGAAGTGACTACACCCCTAGGTGAAAATGTCCAAATTGGGCCCAATTAGCTATTTTCTCTTTCTGTTTTCGGTGTCATGTGATTCGTTAGTGTTACAATGTCTCAGGTGTGAATGGGGAGCAGTTGTGTTAAATTTGGTTTTATCGCTCTCACTCTCTCATACTAGTCGCTGGAAGTTCAACATGGCACCTCATGGCAAATAACTCTCTGAGGATCTGAAAAAAAAAAATTGTTGCTCCACATAAAGATGGCGTAGGCTATAAGAAGATTGCCAAGACCCTAAAACTGAGCTGCAGCACAGTGGCAAAGACCATACAGTGGTTTAACAGGACAGGTTCCACTCAGAACAGGCCACGCCATGGTTGACCAGAGAAGTTGAGTGAACATGCTCAGCGTTAAACTTATTTAGTTCAGATGGTGTCAAGCGTGTGTGACAGCAACCAGGTGAGGAGTACAAAGACAAGTGTGTCTTGCCTACAGTCAAGCATGGTGGTGGCAGTGGCATGGTCTGGTGCTGCATGAGTGCTGCCGGCACTGGGGAGCTATAGTTCATTGAGAGAACCATGAATGCCAACATGTACTGTGACATACTGAAGCAGAGCATGATCCCCTCCCTTTGGAGACTGGGCCGCAGGGCAGTATTCCAACATGATAACGACCCCAAATACACCTCTAAGATGACCACTGTCTTGCTAAAGAAGCTGAGGGTAAAGGTGATGGACTGGCCAAGCATGTCTCCAGACCTAAACCCTGTTAAGCATTTGTGGGGCATCCTCAAATGGAAGGTGGAGGAGCGCAAGGTCTCTAACATCCACCAGCTCTGTGATGTCGTCATGGAAGAGTGGAACAGGACTCCAGTGGCAACCTGTGAAGCTCTGGTGAACTCCATGCCCAAGAGGGTTAAGGCAGTGCTGGAAAATAATGGTGGCCACACAAAATATTGACACTTTGGGACCAATTTGGACATTTTCACTTAGGGGTGGCCAGCGGTTTAGACATTAGGCGTGTTTCCATTACCCTTCAAAATGCGCAAATTGAAATTGCGAATTGAAAATACGCCTAATGGAAACGCGTCAAATTCGCAAAAACACCCATATATCGCAAAAAAGTTTTTACGCTCGCATGAGGTGGTTTTTCAGACAATGCGAAAAAGGAATAATTCGCAAAATGGCAATGGAAACGCTTTTTTCACATTTCCAGGTCACATGATATACGTGAACAGTCATATGATCATTCTTTATTCGTTTATTTGTGGAAACTGGCTTGTGCATGATGCTGCAGGTGTTACAAGAGGCCCCATTGCACTGTACAGCTAAAAAAAAAAGTGAATGCGTTCATCCAGAAATTCTGAATCCACAGTTCCTCCGTGAAATCGCGCACTATTATTAGCCTACTTCCCAGAACAAGCACATACTTGCCTTGTATCCGATTAAAAATATAAAACGGCTAGTGCGTTTTGAATGACTTATCGCGAGAGGACGAGTTTTAGTCGCATGATATGGTTAATGGAAACACCGTCATTTCGCAACAGGTTTTTATCGACATTTAGAAAATATCGCAAAAGTTTTGCGCACATTTGTAATGGAAACACGCCTATTAATGGATGTATGTTGAGTTATTTTGAGGGAACAGCAAATTTACACTGTTATACAAGCTGTACACTTTACAAAAATGTAAGGGGTGTACTCACTTCTGTGAGATACTGTATCTGTGAGTGTTCTTCAATTTTGATCAGACTTTACTTTCAAATATCTAATTTACATGCTTCATAATTTTAATTTTTTTTTTTTAAATTGTAAAATTTATGCCCTTCTACTCCTGTTAGCATAAGGACTAAGCTTGAAATTTAAAACTTCAGAAGTTATAAGTTGTTCTTTAAATTTGATCTCCACTGTGTATGTTTGTATGTGTATGTATGTGTATGTGTGTGTGTATATATATATATATATATATATATATATATATATATATATATATATATATATATAATATAATATAATATAATATAATGATGCTCTGTTTAAACATTTAATTTTTAATAAATACAATGAAAGACTTGTATAATTACACATAATTTTTCTAATTTACTCTGTATACATTTAGAAGATTCAAATTGTGATTTACAATAATTATTTTAGATATGTGACCCTGGACCACAAAATCATAAGGGTCATGAAGATTTGGTTTGTTAGAATGGGACAGTATTTGGCCGAGATGCAACTATTTGAAAATCTGTAATCTGAGGGTGCAAAAATCTAAATATTGAGAAAATCACCTTTAAAGTTGTCCAAATTTAAGTTCTTAGCAATGCATACTAATCAAAGATTAGGTTTTGATATATTTACAGTCAAAAATGTACAAAATATCTTCATGGAACATGATCTTTAATTTGTATCCTAATGATTTTTGGCATAATTTTGACCCTTAAAACTGTATTGTTGGCTATTGCTACTTAAAATTGGTTTTGTGTTCCAGGGTCACATAATTCAATTTCACATGTCCACTTTTTCATCTCTGTGTCTGTCTTTCTGTCAGGTGGAAGGTGTGGGAAAGTACTTTCGGGAGCAGCTGCTGCAGTCTCGTCACAGAGGGGCATTTGAACTGGCTTATGTGGGTTTTGTTCGGCTTACTGAGATGCTCTGCAGGTAGGTGATCATAGCCAATCAGATCTTAACCTAACCTAACCTAACGGTTATATAATAATGATTAAAACATACATACGCACTCATCAACTCTCTGTCCGGCAAAGTAGGCCCCTTGTTGTTACACAATTCAAGATGTTTTCCACCCAAAGGCCTTAGTGAGAACAAGTGTGCATCTTTATAGATGAGGGAGTCATAAGGACTGCTCCACCAGAGCCCCTGATGTTGTGTTTGGCAGTAGCTTTTCATACCTGAATGAGTCCACCACTCCTCCTCTTCTTCCTCCTCATCTCTGCTCCCTCTCAGCTGCTGGGCTGGAAACCAGCGCTGCTCCTGAAGGACAAGCTTCAAATGATCAGGAAGTTTGAAAACTGTTAACATCTGGAAATGTGAGATTTAATGAGCTCTGGAATGTGGTCTCTGTGCAGAGGTTAAGGAAATTGATTTGCTCACTGCCACAAGTGTGACATGAATAGGACATCAGATCACTTCTGCTGCTGTGGAGTTGCTGAGGGAGCGTCTTTAATGATCAGACTCCCTTCTTGCCTTCTGCTTTCCTCTTCTACTTCTAATTTGCAGTTTTGAAATATGAAAGCAGTCAACATCCAGTGTTATTATCATAAACTTAAAGGGGTAGTTCACCCGAAAATGAAAATTCTGTCTTTAATTACTCATGCCTCATGTCGTTCTGAACCTGTAAGACCTTTGTTCATCTTCTAAACACAAATTAAGATATTTTTAAGATTATTGTGCACACAAAAATGATTCTCATAGCTTCAAAGTTATGTTTGAATCACTGATGTCACATGGACTATTTTAATGATATCTATACTACCTTTCTGGGCCTGTGGTAGTTGTGTTGCTTCCTATGCAGGGTCAGAAAGCTCACGGATTTCATCAAAAATATCTTAATTTGTGTTCTGAAGATGAATGAAGGTCTTACAGGTTTGGAACAACATGAGGGTGAGTAATTAATGACAGAATTTAAACTTTAAACTTTAAAAAAATATTTTTTGTTAGCTGAAATATAGCTAAAATGAAATAGAAATATTTAATTAAAATGTACTTAAGTAATAAAGTACTAAGTACTAAAATTAGGATTTCTGTTGGTCTTTTTGAATTAATTTAAAAAATATTAATTAAATTCATAGTTATAACTTTAACTTTTTTCATCAGTATTTTTGTTTTCCCATATGAATATCTAAACATCCTCAAATTCAGATACTTGAGATGCAAATGTAAAATGAAGTATTGAAAAACTGAACAAAATTAAGTGAGTTTATGCTTAAAACAAGATTAATGGTGTATAAAAACTTAATTAGGCAAATATTTTAATTATGAATTCACTTCATTTTGATCAGTCTTACAGAAAACTTGCAGAAGACTTTTTTATGCTTTTTTGTAATGCGTCTTATATACATTTGCACTGGAAACCGAGACAAAAAGCATCACTTTTTTGCAGCAGAAGTACGGTAAAAGTTATCATATTCATATTATTTTTTTTTGTAGAAAGGATTGAATTTTCTGACTCCTAGACATTTACATTAGGAGAACAAATTGCCGTGTTGTGCTCTCTTCAGTTTATTCCTTTAATTTTCTGTACTTGGTCTTAAAAGGTCTTTTTAAAAAAGTCTTGCATTTACCTTGAAAGAAACAGAAGAAACCCTGAAAATTTGAAATAATACTGAAAGTTATTGCTTTTAATATTTTAAAAACAAAAAAAGTTTACTTGCATAACATGAAGAAAAAAATTACTAAACAAAATCACATACAGTTATTAAAAAATGAACTATAAAACTGAAAATATAAAAATGCAATGAAAGCTGATGCATACAAATTATACTAAAATAACACTCATCGTAGCGGTTGTCTAGCCTGTTAGGAGTAATAAATACTGATTTGTTCATACAGTGCATATACAATAACTGAAGAGACTCCTTTACATTATCAAGACTTGCAACTGAAATTTAAAAGCAAGTTTGGTTAATGTTTTTGTCATTTATGTTCATATGACTTGAGACAAGCACTACACAAATTAATCGTTGTTGTTAATTACAATATTAGTGGTGTCAGACTCACTCAGATTATGAGAAATTGTGAAAAGTCAGTGTATTGTGTGCATTTAAGTGTTTGGGTAGATGAGAAAAACAAACTGGACTAGATTAAACTGGAGAGTTATTGCACTACATATCTGAGATTGTAGAAAAGTAGACATTTCAAATCATAATAGAGCCAGACCTGTTTGTAAATTATGGTTTATAGTGTGCAATACTGACTAGCCTTTGAGATGTTGTGCTCAAGTGGATGATCTGGTTTGTTTCTTTTCCCTATAATTTACTGTCATTTTTCTGGCATTCCTATTTGTGAAAAAACATGCATGCAGACAAATGCTCAATCCCGAGATGTCAACATTTCTTGAAATCCCTGAGGAAGCGTTTGTGGTGGATGGGCCTGTATTAGCAGTTGTGTCTGTATAGAGGCTCAGAGGTGCTTCTGGAGGAAAAGCATTGCTGTGTGATTACACTGCTCCACCGGCAACCACTAAGCCCGTTACGAGGTGTTGATTGTGGGGCGTTCAACGGCTGCCTTTTGAAGGTTTCCCCTTGTGTTTAGGAGAGTGTATTCCTGAGTGAGGGGTGTGTGTGTGTGTGTGCGTGTGTGCCTGGGCGCTCTGTGTGGTTTGGATTGTTTGATCTGGCCTGCTCGGTCCAGCGCGTCTGGTATAACGGTACTTTTCATAACGAGAGCCTCGCATTTTTCTCCGCTCTCAAAGTGGGCGTCCTGCACACGCTTGGGCAGCTCCTGCTATGTGTTTGTGTGTGCATTCGACCGAAGTCTGCAGTGTAATTACAGTGCTTGCTTAGGCAAGCATCTCTATTATTATTGCTCATACTTTGGAATAAGGTATTAAGCAAACCTTTAACATGAAATATTAATCGTTGTTATGTAACTCATTCCGTACTGTTTATGCTGTGAACATTGTGCTACAAACATGAATGATTCCTCAAATTGGGTGGCTTACTGAGATTTCGTTTTGTAATCACAGCTTTGCTAATCTGCTGAAAAATGATTTTCCTGTAGTGTTTGCTTTGGGTTCTCTTGTGATTTTTGGGAAGAAGTCTATTTTACTTATCAGGTCTGCATTTATTTGATCAAAAATACAGTAAAAATGGTAATATTGTGGAATATTTGTACTATTTTGAAGAATTGTTTTCTATTTGTGAATATATTTTAAAATATGATTTATTTCTGAGGGCTCTACACTTACTTTTCTTTTTAGGACCATGTGCTCCTAACTTAAAAAATGTACACCACCTAATCAATAATCAAAAAATCTGATGATAAAATTTCCAATTGGAATTGTTTTTTACCTTTTTACAATTTAATGGCATTTTTGGCAGCTTTATTAAAAGTATGTCTTTTTTTTAATTAAGCTTTTTAAAATTTCTAATTGAAACCGCAGAAAAAGAACAAGTAGAATAATAATTAGTTACCAATCAAATGAAATCAGTATTAACAAAATGTGTTTGTACTACAGAGGAGGCACAGAAAAAAGGTGGCTTGTAGGTGTATTTTAATGTGTTTAATGAGGCTCAGAGGTGGCATGAGTGCAATCAAATTCATAAATTCATGTTGAGATTGTTTTAAATACATCATTTTGCCTACAGAAATATTAAATGATTTAAATAACTGAAAAGATACTTTTAAAATGAAACTAAATCTGCCAGTAGGTGGTGGCAAGTCACTGATTTTAAATACTGAATCATATCATTCATTTGATTCGTTCGAATGGCTGATTCTTTCAGGAATAAAGCAAGTCTTTATGAATGGAAAATTGAATCATTGAATCACTAGATTCGTTCAAAAACACATGTTCATTCGCAAACGAAACAACGCTGTGTTTGAATGGAGATTTGTGGCTTGTTCAAGACTATTTTAAACGACAAAATAGAGCAAAATCAGGCATTAGTGTTATAGTCAGACAATGTAAATCACTTAATATTAACTTTTTGTTTATTTAACTGTTGTATTAAATCAATATCTCATTTACAAACTCCCTTAAAAATCATTAAAAGCTGTCACTCATCTTAGTTCATTGCGATCTCACAAAGTTGCATTATAATCAACAAAGGTCTCTACACTGCACGATGAATCTATTTGCACTCTCTTTACTCTTTGTTTATGAAAGGATTCATGATATATGTCTGTGATACATTACTCAACATTGCAAAAACGCATAGAAACCTTTGACCCGATCAGCATATTTGTGTTTGCGCTGAGGGGAGCTTCAGTCACACGCAGCAAATGCGACTGAAATGGTCAAACTATAGAGCCCTGTTCTGTGTTGCAAAGCTGAATTTTCAGCGTCATTACTCCAGTCCTCAGTGTCACACGATTTCTCAGAAATCATTCTAGTATGCTGATTTGCTGCACAAGAAACATTTTATTATTATTACCAAACAGTTGTGCTGCTTAATGTTAATATTTTTGGAAACCATGACAGACAACTGAGTCAGACTTTTATAAGCAGTCGTTGTGTAATCAAAATTGATGTTTATCTTCACAACTTTTCCGCTGTAGTATAACTTGGCTGTAGTCTGACATTTTCCCCGAGTGCTTAAATTCAATTAATTTTATAGCCTGTGCTTTGAGATCCCATTTGGATGTGATTTGCTTTTTAGATTGCTTTGAAAACTGTGGATAATATCACATCAGAGAAAACCTAAACAAAAATGTCTGAGAGACACTGGGAACCGCACGAACTTGGATACCAGCAGTCCTGGGAGCCAATGTCTTGTTCAGAATTCCACAACAAGGCTTTTTGCGGGTTTGTGTGTAATGTGTATGTGTGTGTGTGTGTGTGTTTAGGAGTGGGAGCGCTATGCTACAGCAGCTGCCAGCACAATGGCTGAAGGAGGTTCTTGAGGAAGTGAAATCCAGTGACCCCTCCTCAAAACTGTGTGCGACTCGCCGCAGTGCGGGAATACCGTTCTATATACAGGTTAGTATCTTGGGCCTCCTTTATGTGCGGCACAGAACACTAGATTCCCCCAACCACCCCCCACCTCCAAACGTATTGCTTACACCTGAAGAAACAATAGCAGTTTCAGTTAAGTCCAACGATGTTAATCTACTCTCGTGTCTGGCGTTATGATTGGTCAGACCACCTGTCAGTCAAACTCTCAGCAAAGGGTAAATTTTCAGTGGAGGGATTTTATTTTATTTTTTTCCATTTTTCACTAGTGATCTGTTAGTGGCATAATACAGGTTGCAGTATTTTGTGAACCTTTTTATTATTGGACATACAGTTGAGTTCAAAAGGTTGCATACATCTTGCAGAATCTGCAAAATTGTGATTATTTTACCAAAATAAGAGGGATCATACAAAATATGTGTTATTTTTTATTTAATAATAAATTTGAATAAGATATTTTACATAAAAGACGTTTACATATAGTTCACAAGAGAAAATAAAAGTTGAATTTATAAAAATTACCCCATTCAAAAGTTTACATACACTTGATTCTTTATACTGAATATCTGAATGATCCACAGCGCTTTTTTTTTTTTGGTGTTGTTGTTCATGAGTCCCTTGTTTGTTCTGAACAGTTAAAACTGCCTGCTGTTCCTCAGAAAAATCCTTCAGGGCCCACAAATTCTTTGGTATTTCAGCATTTTTGTGTATTTGGACCCTTTCCAACAATGACTGTATGATTTTAAGATTCATCTATTTACACTGAGGACAACTGAGGGCAACTATTACAGGAAGTTCAAATGATAACTGATGCTTCAGAAATGCTTCAAAAACAATGCATTAAGAGCCGGGGGTGTACACTTTTTAACAGAATACAGATGTATACATTTTTTTTTACTTTGCCTAAATATCATATTTCTTTCATTTAGTATTGCCCTTTAGAAGCTACAGAAGATTTAAAGAAGATTTTGCCCTGATCTTCAAATTCAAAAACTTTTCACCCCAGCTCTTAATGCATCATGTTTCCTTCTGTAGCCTCAGTGATCGTTTGAATCTTCTGCAATAGTTGCATGTAGTGCCTCAGTTGTCCTCAGTGTGAAAAGATGGATCTCAAAAACATACAGTCATTGTTGGAAAGGGTTCAAATACACAAAAAATGCTGAAAAACCAAAGAATTTGTGGGACCTGAAGGAATTTTCTGAAGAACAGTGGGCAGTTTAACTGTTCATGACACCCAAGGGATTCATGAACAACTATCACTAAAGTGTCTACAGTTGTGGATCATTCAGGTAACAACAGTATTATGAATCATTTTTTATAAATTCAACTATTATTTTTTTCTTGTGGACTATATGTAAACTTCTTTTATGTGAAATATCTTCTTCAGATCAGTACTAAATAAATAATAACATGCATTTTGTATGATCCCTCTTATTTTGGTAAAATTAACATTTAGCAGATTCTGAAAGGTCTATGTAAACTTTTGACTTCAACTGTATGTGTTGATCGAAAAAAATAATTACAGGTGACAAATACTACTGTAAATTAAAATTGAACTGTCTAAAAGTATTCTTGTAGCTTCATAACATTAGAGTAGAAACACTGAAGTCATGTGGACTATTTTAACAGTGTTCTTACTACCTTTCTGGGCCAGTTGCAACTGTGTCAGTTGCATTGCTGTCTATGCAGGGTCAAAAATCTCTTGGATTTCATCAAAAATATCATAATTTGAACGAAGGTCTGACGGGTTTGGAACGACATGTTGAGTAAGGAATGACAGAATTTTAATTTTTGGGGTGAACTATCCCTTTAAGAAGAAGAAGAAAGAGGCTTCTATAATGGTTAAGTTGCAGCATCTGTTAGCAGGAGTTATGTGATCATAAAATAACTTTGGTAATCCTAACTATAAAATTCACCATAAAAGTGTGTGATGTATTAGTCGCATAGTACCTCCAAAACACTCATACTAACACAAATAAGTAATAATCTGACAATCTCTGAAGATTCCCACCACAAGGAATTAGGTTTATTAGTGTTATTTGAACATCTGCGGATCGGTAATTGATTCCATATCGTTTTTATGATGGAGATCTTCCCCAGTGGACAGTCCTCTGAGAGGTCAGAATAGCTGAATACTGAAGTCAAGGAAAAATGGGCTTTGGATCTGAAATGCAAGACAATGAGAGGGTTTTAGGCAAGAATAAGACGGGGAGAGGATGGATAGACTCAACACCTGGCATGAGCGCACATTCCTGCGGTATGTTCCGGAAAAGGTGGTCTTGCGTGATGAGTTCACACCCTTTGGCATGAGGACAAAAGAACAGAGGCTGTATTCGGTTACATACTGTGAGTCATTTTTTCTCTGTCATGCTGTCATTCACTGTCACCATCTCAAAGGAATGTCTCATCTGAAATACAGCTTAAAGGACGAGTTCACCTAAAAATGAAACCTCTGTCATCATTTACTCCGCCTCATGTCTTTCCAAAACGGTGTCAAATGTGTGGGAACCTGGCTGTTAATCTTGTTGTAAGTGACAGCTGTAATAATGTTGTCTCCTTGTAGGCCCTGCTGTCCTCTGAGCCCAAATCATCCAGCTGTGGACTCCTGAAGATGACCATGAGGTCTCTGACAGCATTGGCCATGCCCTCCAATGATGGAGAGACTGAGAGCAGCTCTGTGCCACAGGTGACACTCACACAATGTATCTCCAAGAGGAGAATATGAGTAAAATCAAGCATGTTTAATAGGTCTTTGTTTGTTTTTATGTACATACAGGTCCATGCTCTAAACATCCTGAGGGCTTTGTATCGAGACACACGTCTGGGGGAGAACATTGTGCCATTTGTGTCAGAGGGCATGCAAGCTGCTATACTGGGTTTCACTTCTCCTGTTTGGGCTGTGAGTAAACCCTTTTCCTTATTTCTATACTTATTTAGTGTTAAGGTTCCTTCAATAACAAAAAGTTGTGTTTTATGATTTGTTTTTTGCCACTCTTAGAAGTAACTTGGTATGCGAATATAGTAATCATTCAGTACCACAAAGTATATGTCACCATCACTTTAACATGGTGCTTTTGTTCTTATTTGCGGTTCTTTACAACTGTTGTTACTGTATTTTGGATCAAAATGTGGCCTTGGTGAGCAAGAAAAGTGAGTAACCTTTTGAAAGGTAGTGTACCATTTATTTTATAATATATATTAGTGATACATCAATAAAGGTGTAAAATTGTGGATTTACTGGATTTGATTTACTAAAACTTCTTTTATGAAGTCATTTTAGTAATTATTAACAAAAATACTCTTGTTTTGTATAGTGTATATGGGCCATTCTACAGAATTGCTGCAAACTGCTGTCCCACAACCAAAAAGAAACATTTAAGAAGCATTTAAGCATTTAAATCTTATTTTTTTACTAAGATCCTTCTATTATCTTAATATATAATGTATGTAAGCTTAATATATAAAAAAATCATCATATATTGGATACTTTCAATTGGGAGATGGCTGTCCCAATCCCTAACCCATGAAAATTAAATTAAAAAGAATGTTTGCATTTTTTTCTATTAATGTTTTTAAAAATATATTTAAATGTTTTAATTATTTTTTTATTTTATATTTTATTTGTAAATTATGAAACTTTATATAAAAAATGTGTCCTGTATTTTCATGTCACTACCGAAACACTGTACGTTTTAGTCCATTGACTGAGACTGATTTTAACTACGCCCCTACATTTATGATCAGAAAATATTAATGTGCCCCTCTCTTTCATTGCTGCATAGGCCCCATCATTTTGAGGCAAATGGCATTCATAAGTCTGTGTGTAACTTTAAGGAATGTCACTACCGTTTTTCTGCAATTAAACACACTTTGTTTGGGTGTTTTTCCATAACATTTAGTTTACTGTTCAGAACTGTGCTAGCTAGCCATGTTCTGATTAACATCTTCAAGCTAGCTTCAAAAGTATCTAAAATTGTCACTCTTGAAAGTCACAACCAAAACATTTGGTGATGTTTTGGTTCTTTGGGTTTTGTGGGTGTTATCCCATAAAATTTTCACTACTGAAACAGTCATGACTGAAAAATGTCATCATTGCGTTGGTACTAGTGACAAAAGGGAACACTTAGTCCTTTATTTGGGGGAAATAAGCAACATTTTTGTACTGTTATGCAAATTTTATTATGTTTTAGTATGTGGGTTAAAATTCTGTAATGTGATGTGGTTGCTACCAAAACATTACTGTCACTACTGAAAATGTGCTGTCACTACCGAAATATAAGATGTTTTATCAAAAATAAAGTATATTGAATTATGAACTAAGATGCTATGGTAGTGTTTGGTTCAATGTACAGTCGTGGCCAAAAGTTTTGAGAATGACACAAATATTAGTTTTCACAAAGTTTGCTGCTAAACTGCTTTTAGATCTTTGTTTCAGTTGTTTCTGTGATGTACTGAAATATAATTACAAGCACTTCATATGTTTCAAAGGCTTTTATCGACAATTACATGACATTTATGCAAAGAGTCAGTATTTGCAGTGTTGGCCCTTCTTTTTCAGGACCTCTGCAATTCGACTGGGCATGCTCTCAATCAACTTCTGGGCCAAATCCTGACTGATAGCAACCCATTCTTTCATAATCACTTCTTGGAGTTTGTCAGAATTAGTGGGTTTTTGTTTGTCCACCCGCCTCTTGAGGATTGACCACAAGTTCTCAATGGGATTAAGATCTGGGGAGTTTCCAGGCCATGGACCCAAAATTTCAACGTTTTGGTCCCCGAGCCACTTAGTTATCACTTTTGCCTTATGGCACGGTGCTCCATCGTGCTGGAAAATGCATTGTTCTTCACCAAACTGTTGTTGGATTGTTGGAAGAAGTTGCTGTTGGAGGGTGTTTTGGTACCATTCTTTATTCATGGCTTTTGGGCAAAATTGTGAGTGAGCCCACTCCTTTGGATGAGAAGCAACCCCACACATGAATGGTCTCAGGATGCTTTACTGTTGGCATGACACAGGACTGATGGTAGCGCTCACCTTTTCTTCTCCGGACAAGCCTTTTTCCAGATGCCCCAAACAATCGGAAAGAGGCTTCATCGGAGAATATGACTTTGCCCCAGTCCTCAGCAGTCCATTCGCCATACTTTTTGCAGAAGATCAATCTGTCCCTGATGTTTTTTTTGGAGAGAAGTGGCTTCTTTGCTGCCCTTCTTGACACCAGGCCATCTTCCAAAAGTCTTGGCCTCACTGTGCGTGCAGATGCGCTCACACCTGCCTGCTGCCATTCCTGAGCAAGCTCTGCACTGGTGGCACTCCGATCCCGCAGCTGAATCCTCTTTAGGAGACGATCCTGGCGCTTGCTGGACTTTCTCGGACGCCCTGAAGCCTTCTTAACAAGAATTAAACCTCTTTCCTTGAAGTTCTTGATGATCCTATAAATTGTTGATTTAGGTGCAATCTTAGTAGCCACGATATCCTTGCCTGTGAAGCCATTTTTATGCAACGCAATGATGGCTGCACGCGTTTCTTTGCAGGTCACCATGGTTAACAATGGAAGAACAATGATTTCAAGCATCACCCTCCTTTTAACATGTCAAGTCTGCCATTCTAACCCAATCAGCCTGACATAATGATCTCCAGCCTTGTGCTCGTCAACATTCTCACCTGAGTTAACAAGATGATTACTGAAATGATCTCAGCAGGTCCTTTAATGACAGCAATGAAATGCAGTGGAAAGTTTTTTTTGGGATTAAGTTAATTTTCATGGCAAAGAAGGACTATGCAATTCATCTGATCACTCTTCATAACATTCTGGAGTATATGCAAATTGCTATTATAAAAACTTAAGCAGCAACTTTTCCAATTTCCAATATTTATGTAATTCTCAAAACTTTTGGCCACGACTGTATATTCAAACTAATGAATTTTGTTGCCTTTTGCAAAGAAGGATCAGATTCAAAATACAATACATCTTATAAATTAGACTTGTTAAATTGTAATTGATTGATTTATCTCTGAAAACTTTTAAATAAAATAGAAAAAAATGTATTTATAAGGCAGATGTAAACAAAATATTATTTATTATAAAAAAGTTATATATGTTTCAGTAGTGACAAATTCACGAAGAGGAAAAATATTCCAGACGTTCTGAAAATACAATGAGAATTAACCATTATTAGAAATGCATACATTAGATATACAATTTGCATACATACAAAATTTGTGAAAAAAAAAAAAAAAAAAAAAAAGGCATTCTTTTCAAGATGTTTCCAACTCCAACAATTTCTGTAGAAAAGCCCATAAACATACACTCTGTATGAAGATCTAGCATCATTTCCAGATGCAACTTGGGTTGATATTTTGTGTCTATATGTTATGACATTTACACATTTCTTCAAGTCTGACTGAGCATCCAAATGTACTGTACATACATGCACATGCACTACACAGATTAAATATATTTCACTCTTTATTTTATTAGAAGGGGATCTTAAAGTATATAATTCTCCCTCTCCAATGTTGCAAGTCTCTTCAGTCTTTCTCACACTCGTTTGTTCACTGTTCCTCACGTACACGACCCTGTCAGGCCATAGCTGTTGCTGAGGCACTGACAGGTTAATAATTAAAGTGAATGAAAACACTGGGGACAGGAGCCGTACGTGCGGACACACACTCATACACACACATAAAAACACACAGCTGCGCGGTGGTCCTGGCCGGTTGCCCTAGATTGCTTGCTTTGATCACCTCCACATGGGCGACACGGCTCCTACAGGTCACGATGGCGACAACTCCAGGTCACATTCCTGTACTCTCCTCCCTCATACCTGTCTATCTGCCTTAACGTCTCTTTCATACATCTCTCCTCACTTCATTTTCTTATCAGTTCATTCCTTTTGAGTCTCCCCCCCCCTCCTCCCACTTGGTCCTTACTCTCAGGATGTCAGAAGATCTGCTACTGTTGCCGTTTTTCCCTTTTTGCAGCAGCGCTCAAGCCAGCAGGCTTTACTGTAGAGTACAGTAAGCCTAATCCTTCCCAGAATGCAGCAGTCGGTCGAAGAGAACACACACAGTTTTCTTGTAGTCTGTGAGGAACTTAAGCTGACATAAAAATGTGATTAAAAGTTATGAGCCAGTAACACCTCGAACATTAGGTTTGGTGTGTCCAGCATTACTTTAGCCACATAAGATTGTGATTTGAAAGCCTTTTACTGTTCCTGGAATAAGATGTCATCAGACCCTGAAAATCCTGCATGACGTGGGATCTGTGACTCTTGTACACCCTTTAGCTGCAAGACCAATTTTTGCTTTGTAATCGTCTCGAGGGCCTTCATCATGTGCTCTGACTCACTACTCTATCATGTTAAAGAGGTCATATCATATTTTTTATTACATTTTCTCCCTGAGGTCCACTTACAGAAATAATCCACCCAATTTTCCTATTTGCTCACCCTCAAGTTGTTCTAAACCTGCATGACTGAGTTGCTTCTGTGAAACAGAATGCTGGAGCTCATTGGCATCCATTGTATGAACACAAAACAACAGACATATTCTAAAACTATAAAAAAATTCACTACCATTCAAAAGTTTTTGAACAGTAAAAATTTTAATGCTTTTTTTAGTGAAGGCTCTTCTGCTCACCAAGCCTGCATTTATTTGATCCAAAGTACAGCAAAAACAGTAAAAGTGTGAAATATTTTTACTATTTAAAATAACTGTTTTCTATTCAAATATGTTTTTAAAATGTAATTTTTCCTGTGGTTTCAGAGCTGAAATTTTAGCATCATTACTCCAGTCACAAGATCTTTCAGAAAGCATTCTAATATTCTGATTTGCTGCTCAAAAAACATTTATGATGTTGAAAAAGCTGAACAGAATTTATTTTTTTTTTTCAGGTTTCGTTGATGAATAGAAAGTTCAGAAGAACAGCATTTATCTGAAATAGAAACCTTTTGTAACATTATCAATGTCTTTATCATCACTTTTGAACTTAAAAATTAATGTAAAGCATCCTTGCTAAATAAGTATGAATTTCCATAATTTCTTTCCCATATACTGACTTCAAGCTTTTGAATGGTATAGTGTATAATGTTACAAAACCTTTTTATTTCAGATAAATGCTGATCTCTAGATCTTTCTATTCCTCAAAGAATCCTAAAAAAAAAAAAAATACTTCACTGTTTAAATATTCATAATATTAATACAAAAATGTTTCATGAATAGCATGTGACACGGGAGTAATGATTCTAAAAAATCAGCTTTCACAGAAATCACAGGAATAAATGACATTTTAAAATGTATTCAAATAGAAAGCAGTTACTTTAAATGGTAAAACTATTTAAAATATTACTGTTTTTGCTGTATTTTGGATCAAATAAATGCAGGCTTGTTGACCAGAAGAGACTTCTTTAAAAAACATTAAAAATCTTACTGTTCAGAAACTTTTGTCTGGTAGTGTATATATTGAGAAAGCTGTCTGTTGTTTAGTAGTAGTAGTAGTAGTAGTAGTAGTAGTAGTAGTAGTAATAGTAGTAATAATAATAATAATAATAATAATAATAATAAATGAAGTCTTACAAGGCATAAAGGTGAGAAAAAATGTCAGAATTATTATTATTATTATTATTATTATTATTTTATTTTTTTTATTTATTTATTTTTTTTTTGTGAAATATTCCTTTAATGTGTTAGTACTTCAAAAGTGTGTCTGCACAAACAGTCATTATTTAGTTTTCATCAGCATTTTCTACTTTTCCCTAACATTTTTTTTAAGCAAACAGGCCATTTTTCGCTGCTGTGAATTTTTACAAGCAAAAAATACATTTTCTATTGTTATTAATGTAGCGATTATACTTTATGAAGCACATCTCACACAAAATATACTTTCAACCCAATCAGCTTTCTTTCAACTCTGCAAATCAGTGTGACCAACTTGAACTCATTGTGAAATCTGCATGGGGAAATCTGGCTGTATAAGTTAATATGTTCTTTATTTTATTTGCATATCAGTCTGTAATTTACAGCAGTCTATTTGCATTCAAGATTATCAGTCTGTCTGAGGTTGACTCATGGCCATTCGCCGAAAGCATTTTTGTATTTTCGTCAGTGTTTGCAGAAGCCACAAGCGTCACATATTTGAAACAAAGTTGACCTCTTTAATGTAATAATGTGCGTCAAAGCTTGAATGATAAATGTACTTGGAGGAAAGGTTTGCCCTGATGTCATTGTCTCCATCTTGTCATCTTTTTAGGTGAGGAACTCCTCGACGCTACTGTTCAGCACTCTGATTACACGGATATTCGGGGTGAAGAAGGGAAAAGATGAGCACTCCAAAAAGAACAGGTGTGACTTCAGTTGTGTTATGTACCACTCCTAACTACACTGTAAAAACAGAGGTTGAGAACACTTTAAGCAAACACACATTAATATTGCACATTATTGTTAAACACTTCTGTTTTGGCAGACCTATCCACTAAACAATTTAAGGTTGCTTGACTTGTGTACGAGTTAGTTGCACAAACTCAAAAGTTCACGTGACCCTGGACCACAAAACCTTAGTCTTAAAGAATTAGTTCACTTTCAGAACAAAAATTCACAGATAATGTCTTTACTCCATTGTCGTCCAAGACGTTCATGTCTGTCTGTCTATAGTCGTAAAGAAATTGAGTGAAACATTTCAAGATTTCTCTCTATATAATAGACTTCTATGGTGTCCCCAAGTTTGAACTTCCAAAATGCAGTTTAAATGCAGCTTCAAGTAGCTCCAAACGATCCCAGCCAAGGAATAAGGGTCTCATCTAGTGAAACGATTGATTATTTTCGAAAACAAATTGACAATTCATATACTTTTTTAACCTCAAATGCTCATCTTGTCTCGTCTCTGCTATGCGCATGATGCTGGGATCGTTTAGAGCCCCTTGAAGCTGCATTTAAACTGCATTTTGGAAGTTCAAACTCGGGGGCACCATAGAAGTCCATTATATGGACAGAAATCCTGAAATGTTTTCCTCAAAAACCATAATTTCTTTACGGCTGAAGAAAGAAAGACACAAACATCTTGGATGACAAGGGGGTGACTACATTATCTGTACATTTTTGTTCTGAAAGTGAACTAATCCTTTAAGTAGCACGGGTATATTTGGATCAATAGCCAACAATGCATTGTATGGGGCAAAATTTTTGTTTTTTTATGCCAAAAATCATTAGGATATTAAGTAAATATCATGTTCCATGAAGATATTTTGTACTTTTCCTACTGCAGATATATCAAAACTTAATTTTTGATTAGTAATATGCATAGCTAAGAACTTAATTTGAACAACTTTAAAGGCGGTGTTCTCAATATTTAGAATATTTAGTTATGTATTTATTTATTTATTTATTTATTTTTTTATTTTATTTTTTTTTTGCGCCGTCAGATTTTCAAATAGTTGAATCTTGGCCAAATATAGTCCTTTCCTAACAAACCATGCATCGATGGAAAACTTATTTATCAGCTTTCAGCTGATGTATAAATTATTTTTACAAAATTGACCCTTATGACTGGTTTTGTGGTCCAGGTACACATATAGAGTTTAATTTAAAGGCCATATAGAGTATTGAGGCCTCTATGCACCAAAATAAGTTTATAAAACTTGCTCTTCGCAATTGAAGACACTTCACCAAAGTGACAACTACCATCATGATGAAACAAAACACACAACATTTTAAAAGAACTTATCAAAAAACATTAAACAGAGCCTATTTTTCAAAACAAACATTTGCCCTATTTAACCAAAACTAAAAATGATGAGTGATCAGTGATCAAACTCAGCCTGGTAGTTTGACCAAATTTGACATTGTGGGATTTTGCTGTTTCATATTGTAAGTTGCTCCTACTAAATGGCCTAAAAGTCTCAACATGTAGTGTCAACATGTACTGTTTTCTACAGTCGGCCAACCTTAAAAATTTTGCTGACACAATGGAATATGGAAATCTTGCAGTGTACTTGTCCTGTCGTCTGTGACTCAGTACCATCACTATTTGAACAAAAATAGTTCAATCTATGCTGTTGCAACCTATTGTACGTGCAAATAGGGCACAACGTAAAGACAGAACTTGTTTTTATCCATTATAATTCTGGTAAAAATTGAGCCAGGTTGTTGGAAAGAACTGGTTTGAGGAGATACTTATGCTGTTAATTGGAAGTTATTACTTTATAATAAAATGTTATAGGGATAGTTCACCCAAAAATGTTAATTCTGTCATTAATCAATCACCCTCATGTTGTTCCAAACCCCTAAGACCTTTGTTCATCTTCAGAGCACAAGTTAAGATATTTTTGATTAAATCCAAAAGCTTTCTGACCCTGCATAGACGGCAACGTAACTACCACGTTTAAGGCCCAGAAAGGTAGTTAAGACATCGTTACAATAGTCCATGTGACATCAGTGGGTTAACCTTAATCTTACAAAGCTATGAGAATATGTGAGGAAAATCAGTCTTCAACGCGTGTTCGTGTCAGTACCATGACCACCAAGTTGGAACATCTGATAACGGAATTAATGACATAATTTTAATTTTTGTGTGAACCATCCCTTTAAGACTTTTGATGCAAAGCTTGACACAGTTCACTTGTGAATAGATCTTATGGTAAGTTGAAGAGCAGCAGTTCTTTATCTGTGTGATCCTGCTCTGTCAGGGTTTGTTCACAAGGGGGCACTGAAGCTCCACCCGTTTTTCTTCTTTCCAATCCTCTATTCCAGTCATTAATCTTTGTCGTATGTTGGCCTACAGCACATGGACACCTTCCAGCCCCTTAAATGTTCTGGATGTTCCTTCTAACTCCCTAATGGCCTTTGTTTGTGTTCAGCTTCTATCCTCATTCCACATTTATCCACCCTCGCAAAGACTTACTCTTTTGTTCACGGCTTCAACCCTTCCCTTTACTGATAGCCCCAAACTCTTGACAGGCATCGGAGTTGACGCACAGGGGTTAACGCACTTCAGCGCGTGTTTATCTTCTCCGTAGTAGAGGGAATGCTAACAACGTCTTGCCCAAGCATGCACAAACGTTGACACAGTTCTTACACACATTCACACCCTCTCCATTGCTGCCGGGTTGACCGTGACCTCTGATCCCTGGCCACCGCAGGACAGGGCGGGTGGGACGCGATGGGACCTCCTGCTGCGTGGACTGCTCTGCGTCAGCTCCCTAATCTCATCCAAGCCAGTGGAGCGTGAGCTGTTGCAAGAATGTTCTGATGCATTCTGGGATTGAACGCAGAGAGGTCATGGATGGAGTGAGGAATGACTAAACAGGAGTGGCACCGACCTCGATGAAGAACAATCATGGTTCACTCATGAGATCATGGTTTGTTATGATTAATCGGTGTGCTGATTGGACTTAATTGGAAAATCGAGCGGGTCGTAATGACACAAACTTGTGTGTTGGAATACCTCACACTTCAAAGAGCCCATGTGCTCCCAGGTCAGCTGACCGTGGCATTTCACGTCAAGATTACCATGGGATTTTCTAAAGAGACGCTCAATCTTTAGAGGTCACTGAAACGCTGACTCTGGCTTGGGCGCTGTGAACCTCCATAGTCAGGATCGTTTACTTTTAGGACATCTCAATGTGTTTGTCTTTAGTTTTATGTGTTTGTAAGGCAGGCATCTTTATCCTGCGGGTCCCTCGGCTATTGCTTCATGTTGTTTTGTTTAATTTCTCTTCCTGTGTGCGAGTGTTTTTGTGCGAGAGTCCTGTGATTTGTGCGCTGACGTGTACTTGTTAAACATTTTGACAGGCCGTTCTCTGTTATGACTTTTTGGGTCTTTTTGTTTACAATCTGTGTGTGTACTTGTGGCAGTGTTCTGAATAGCGTACTTATCTTACTGTTTCTGGAGCACAGAGTTTGTATACTGTGCTCGGTATGCAAATTTTCTGGCTTCTAAATGTAAGGTGCATCACATACCTATGTGCTATTCTGTGCTGTTTTATAGACAAAAATAGTCCATTAAATCACTTGCTTTTAAAAGAAAAAAGGTGTATTGTTTAATAAAATGACAAGTTATGTGGACTGCATTGTGGAATCCAGTCTTAAAAATGAAATTTACTGTATAACGCAGAATGTCACATAATTTGTCAAATTTTGGATGAATAAATCAAAAGTAGGTAGGAACATTTAAATGTAAACTTGATATGGACTAGTGTCTGTGAATATTTAGCTGCAAAAACACTTTAAATATTAATCTTACATGTTCTGCTTGTCTCTATATGAATGAATGGCACAGGCGCATGGTTTCATTTACTACACACATGCTAAAACGTGCATGATGCTCGCTGTGTTTTCAGCCTCTGCTGCCTCAATATATGAGTACATAAACATAAACATAATCTCACTTCATGAGCATTTTACCATTTGCTTTGAGAAACTATCCTCATATCAAATGTAAACGGAAACTAAAAGGTCTTCACAGCAACCCGTCAAAATAAAGGTTTGCTTTAACTTGATGAAATTGTTACAGAAATGTATTACTGTAATGTAATGATAGTATTACTACTACTACTACTACTACTACTACTACTACTACTAATAAAATTATTGTATTATAGCATTATTTTTTAATGAATATTTACCAGGAAAAATATTTACCGGAATTTATTTACCAGAAAAATTTAAATACTAAAAAAAGGTTTATATTTTTTTATCAAATCAATTTAATTAGAGTTGCTTTTGATGTATTAAAATGTAATGAAACCAATAAATGGAATCCAGAAAAGTAATGTAAAACACAAAATTTGGTAAAAATTAAACTGAATTTGATAATGTATTTCAAAGGGCCTTAAAGTGTAATAAAAAAATGCTGTTAAATTGTGTAAGTTTCATGATTTTGATTAATTAGACATACTTTTTTCTTGTATTTAACCATTAAAAAATTAAATGGTAAAACATCTAAATCCAGAAAAAAATAGAATTTGGGAAACAAGTCTAGAAAAATTCAAATGAAAAACAAACAGAATTTGGAGAAAAAAAACAAATTTGGGAAACAATAAAATGGATTTCATAGGACTGTTATTGTAAGAAAATTGTGTAAGATTCATGATTTCTATTCATTAGACATGTTTTTTGATTTAATATATTTTTTATTTGACCATTAAAAATGGAATTTTGGAGAAAAAAAAAACGTATATATATATATATATATATATATATATATATATATATATATATATATATATATATATATATATATATATATATATATATATATATATATCTATCTAAAGCAAAAAAGAGAGAGAAAAAAAAAACAGAAGCAAGACAATTACAATTGGAGAATTTGGAGAAAAATTTAATGGATTTTTGTAGGGCCCTAGTTTAGTGTAAGGCTCTTAATTTCAAAAGTTTGAGGTTTATTTGTTCAAATACACAGTAATATTGTAAAGTATTATGGTTGAAAAATAACTTCTTAATTTTCCTTTTGAATACATTTTTATGTGTAGCTTATTCCAGTGACTGTAAAGCTAAATTTTCAGCATAATTCAGTCTTCAGTGTCACATGATCCTTCAGAAATCATTCTAATATGCAGATTTCTTTGTATTATCACTGTTAAAAACAGTACTAGTTAATATATTTGTGGAAACAGTAATAGTTTTTCAGGAAAGATTATAAGTTTAAAATAGATTATGCAACAATCTAAAATACTTTACTGGCACCTTTGATCAATTTAAAGCATCCTTTCTGAATATATTATTTTAAGATTAATTTCTTGCAAAAAAGTTGACAACTTTTGAACTGTAGTATAAGTTGGGATACAGTTGCTTTATCCATACAATAACTATGTAAACACAGTCAGTCTGTCTAGTTCAAAATTTCATGTTACTTGATGTTTCTTTGAAACAGTTTTCACTCAGAAATCGCTAGTAAATTTCACAAATAATTACAGTATGCACCACATTTTTTTTTTTTAGTTTACCTAAAGCAAGAAAGTTGTAGAGAGTCTTTAATTTGTTTATCAAACAGATGTTTGTTTAACAAATCAGAGTTTTAGTAGCTGCGCGCTTCTGAATTCATTAATGTAAGTGAGGTTTGTTTGTGTTTCTTGGATCGGTTTGCTATTCAAAGATGTTTTACATTAGCTTTTATGTTTTGCGTAACAAAAAAAAACCTTGAATTGATCAGCTACTTACCGTTATGACAATGATTATGGTCAAAACAAAGCACTCCGAGTAATGTTTTCCTTGGTCTATTTGGACAAGATCAAAGGAGTCAAATCAGAGTTTGTGGGAAAAAATAAAAAACGAATGATAAACATCTCAGTTAAACACCGACACGAAACAAAACGAAAGTCTTCAAACCATTGTATAAAACATATTTGACAAGTAATCACTTCAGTTGCACTCAAGTTTATAAACAAGACTAGCAGAGTTGCTAACATTTGATACTATCTTCTCGCCTAGTTTGGACTCTTTAAACATTTGTCGACTGTTTTCATCTGAAAGACAAAAATGCTTTTGTTAATTTGCGTTTGCTTGGTGTCATTAGAATAAAGAGAGAGTCTCAGGGTTTTATTGGCTGACCTCAGTCAAAAAATGTTCCTGTTTTCATGATCTGAATGTGCATTACGTTACATAAACAAATTAGTTGAAGAAATACTGTAGTGTAGTGTGTGTGTGTGTGGTCAGCATTTGTGGTTTTAATGGCCCTACGCAACACACTCAAGCGCATTACACGTAATACGCTAACTTATATCAGTTTACATTCATTCGTGAATGTAAGTAGTGACAAACAAGAGCGGTTAAAGACGGTTTAAGCTCGACAGGCTGCATTTATGGACATCTTGGAAGTGTTTTGTCAGGAAGACACTAATCCATACTGAAGGTATGCAGAGTTGTTGAGCCTAACTGTAACCACATTTGCCCACGTCAGAGCTCATTTGTGTGTGTGTGTGTGTGTGTGTGTGTTGCTAGCATGCAACATGTGGCCGGGTTGCAGACGTAGCTGACCCACCTTGTTACTGTGACAGCACCCTGGCCTAAGTTCAGACCAGACTGTGTGCATTAGTGGTTGAAACAGGATGTGGCGTGTTTGTGTGTGTGTATTTTACATAGCTGGAGTCACAACATGTGTGTTTGAAACATTGGCTCTCGAGCTAAAGTTAGCCCTGTATGGGCCGTTTCAGTTAGACATGAAGAAAAAAAAAACACGTTTTATTGGAAGGTCTATCTTAAACACAGAGGCCTAGCTAAATAAAGATACGTTTATGTGTGTCACACACGCATACACTTTCACTGTCTGCCTTGCTCTCTCTTAACACACATGCGTTTGTCTCGAGTGAAATTCCCAGGGTTTATTCCAGCCGCGGCGCTTTCTAAGGAATAAACAAACAGGGCCGGTGAGCCGCGTGTCCCTGCAGCGCTCCATCAGAAGCTGCGCTAATGAGAGCTTTATAGAGCTGTAAAGAGCGCAGACTTTAGGAAGTGGTTTACAAACCAGACCTTTAAAGGTTGCAGTCGCTCTCTCTCCTCTCCTTGTGTCACTTCGGATCTGTTCCAAAATCTAGTGAGCTGCCTACGTAGGCAGCACGTTCCTGGCACAATGGCTGTTCCAAAAGGAAATGCCTTCTTTTGGCTGAATTGCATGTAGCCATAGCAGAGGAAACAATCCCATAATGCACGGTGACGTGAAATGATACTTACTATTGACAAGTGTTTTTCATTGTTATATTTAATTGTTTTTAGGTCAGAAAAATCTATTATTGTTTAAGTGCTTTTTTAGTGTGTATTATATTTGATACATCAGCAGGGCTCGACATTTCCACTTGTCTGGGACAATAGGATTTTGTGAAAGGGCAAGTGAAAGAGAATTTTACTGAAGTACCCCGATTAAAACATCAATAACAAACAATAACTAGCGCAGCACCAAAACTTTGGTGAGAATGATTCTGATTGTATTACTTAGTGTAAACGGTGACCGAAAACGGACAGTATAAGGTCACGTCAGTTGACTTACGGAAAATCAAAACTAATAGGCGCAACGGCACAAACAAGAACAAACATACTGTGGTAAAATATTGTATGTAACATATGATATAGGTAAGCAACATCATGCGAAAAAGCACCATTAGGAGTGCAAAAGTGACATTGATTTTATACGACAGCAGTTCAATAAACTAGTAGTTAATATTAACTGACTTACATTTTAGATACATAATTGACCATTTTGCTAAAAAAATAGTTCTAAGCAAAGCCACAGCAGAACAGTCACAAATATCGGAGCAACACACAGCTTTGTTTCAGTACTGAATGATCCAGCATTTTTTGAATGAATCAGGTGAGTCAGTGATTCAGTGAGACATTCATAAAGCCAGTCAATTGCTTTATTTATTGAACAAACCATTTGAAAAAACTGGTTGAATCTGCGACTCATAGTTCAGTTTCATATTTAAAAAAACATTTCAAATGTATATGTTCAAAAAAAGTAAAACATTAGTTTTATAACATTATGCATTTGCAATTTTTCTGTGTAAATGCATTTTTGGTACCTCTTATATTCATTAAACATTCTGAGTAAATGCATTTAAATGGCACTTTCAATGCAGGTTCGGTTTTTCCTTTACAGTGGAAAGATGGAGTTTGTTGATACTGCTTTAATTTGAATTGTAATTATTCTAACTGAATGTATTGATAAAATGTAAGAATTTGACGTAAATGATGACATACATTTAGTAAGGTTAGGGAAATATTGCCCTTCATAATGTTACAAAGTGTCTTGGAAATCAATTTAAGGCAAATATCACAACTATGCTGATTAAAGTAAGACCTCATAGAGTAGGGCTGTGACGGTGAGGAAATTTTCCCACTGGTTAATCAATGTGTGACAACACTGGTAATACTGGTATCACCATCGTTTGAGTAACCTTTCACTTTCATATTAGCAGCAGTTCAGTGTATAGCAACTGTTTGTTCATTTAGGGCTGTGCAATTAATCAATTCAATTTCGATTCGGCTTCAAACGGTTTTGAAAATACAATAATCGAGATGACGATGCATGCATTCAGAGACAGAACAGACCACAGACAAGTGAACGTTTAGCTATTGTTTCAGCTATTAAAACAGTTCAGTTTTTTGTAATGGCAAAGTGATTAGGCCTATATTTCGTTTCGTTTTTTTATTAAGTTAATTTGGAAAGTTGTTGGGAGGATTTTTTTGTTCGTTAAATATAAAGGTTTGTTTTTTTAAGTAACGAAGTGGCCAGCGGTAGACTGTTCAGTGTGTTTGATCAGTTTGCCTTCTCAAATCATCACGACTTGACTAAAGTAAAATCTATGGATATAAAACAGTTGAAAACAATGTTGGTTTAAACGTTAAACCTATAAATGTGCGCTGGGCACATCCAATCGTTTGTGTGGAGAGTGGAAGCTAAAGCTGCTTTGTACATGGAGGCGCCAGCGCAGTCATTTGCATTTTTTCAAGTGGAAACAGCTTAAAATGATCCATCAAAACAATACATGCCTTACAGACATGATAAAGGCATATATAGAAAGCTTTCAATTATTGCTTAACGAAATAAAACAAAACTTTCATTATGTTGCTAATCTGTAAAGATGTATTTCTCTCTAGGTGTGTCAAAGAGGAGATTTCGAGCTTTTAAATAACTTGTAAAAGCGCCATGGCATTTTACTTTCATTTTCAAATTAGCGGCATTAACGTAACATAACAAACTTTTATTTACCAAATGAATAAAAGTAGCCTACACCATGTTACGAGCCTAATATAAAATAACAAATAACTTATATAAAGCTTAAATCGGTATACAAGACTAAAAATCAGTAAGCACTGTGGAACCAAATAGGCTAAATAAGAATCGTAGAACGTTTATTAGCAAAACTAATAAGAAAGCTTGGAGGCACAGCATACACCTTGATGTAAAATAAAATACGTTTTAATAAATAAAAATCAGCAAACACTGTGGAACCAAATAAATATAAAAATTCCACTATCAGCTTAGATAAATGGCAGAAGTCAACAGGCTTTTCAAAATCCAAAATATTTTTAAAACAGGCGCTTCGCTTTATTCTATTCCATTTCTATTTTGTTTTTTAATTTTTTTTTATTTGTTTATTATTCAATTTAATTTAGATTTTCTTTTTATTTTATATATTTTTTTTTATAAATGTAATATTTTTTATTTTATTTTAAATTTGATTGCAAAAAAGACTATATGACTAAATGCCTATTTGATACCACATATTTAATTTAAATCTAGTAGATAACACACGTACAACAATTTCATGACGAAAACCTGTGGGAACTTTTCCGTAAAACACGAAATATGTACTAAGTACACTGTAAAAAAACAATTTGTTGAGTCAACTTAAAATAATGTTACCTGGCTGCTTTCAAATTTTAAGTTCAGTCAATTCGAAAACCATTTAGTCAACTTGAAATGTTGCGTTTTACTTAGTGACAGCTTAGATATTTAAGTTGACTCAACTTAAAATTTTAAGGCAGCCGAGTAACAAACTATTTTTTAGCTTAGTCAACTTGAGTATCTAAGTTGTCACTTTTCAACTTGAATGAACTTATTTGAGTTGACTGAACTTAAAATTTTAAGGCAGCAGGGTAACAAATTATTTTAAGCTGACTTAACACTTTTACAGTGTACATATCACTGCAGTTTCCACTTTAAATTAAATGCATGGGTTTTCCCCACTGTTGCTATAGTAGAATGCAACATTGATTGAAAGATAAAACCACACATGCTTATTTAACTGTTGTTGTTTACATTGTGGTTGAGCAGACAGTTGGCTTCTTGCATGCAGTTCAGCAAGTAAAAGAGGGCAAGCTTTTGACCGCACTGCACACTTTCATGTTTTTGCTCCAACCAATAAATAGGTTAATCTAGCATATTTAATTCCTCAGGTAATTTCAATGTTATGACATTTTTCTGGGGTGGCCAATATGACACTTTAAAATCAATTAGAGCTACAATTAAATATGAGGATACATATGATTATGTGTATTAAAATCTGTAATTCACACCCTTATAGCATGCAAAAATGTATGTCCTTTTTCACTTGTGTGATTGTCATCCTTTCAGACTGAAGCCACCATGTGTGTAACATGCCTTTGTATTTCTTTGTATTCTTGTTTTACTTTTATTCTATTTTTTTTTACTCTCTTATCTTTTATTTTTTTTTCTTTTCTTTTCTTTTCTTTTTTATTTTATTATTCTAGTCTATTTTATTCTATTTTTATATTTTTAATTCTATTCTCTTATTATTATTATTATTATTATTATTATTATTATTATTATTATTTATACTCTATTTTACATTTTTATTTTATATTTTGTTTTAATTCTGTTAATTTTATTTATTTTATTCTAATCTATTTTATTCTATTTAATTTATATTTTATTTTATTTTTTATTAATTTAATTTTATTTTATTTTACATTTGATTGCAAAACAGACTATATGACTAAATGCCTATTTGATACCACACTATTTAATTTTAATCTAGTAGATAACGCATGTACAACCATTTCTGCAATATTTATATTTTCTGTAATATTTACTAAAATAAATATAAATAAATAAATCATTTAAATATATATTTTTTATTAATTTGATTTATTCTTTTGTTATTATATTCTATTTTAATTTGGAATAAAGTAAAAACTCCATTATCTGGCAAGCCTGTGCACACAGAGAAATCATATTTTCTTAAATATAGATCAGCAGACACAAATTGTACATACAGTCCACAGTGAATGTTTTGTAACCAGCTATTTCGCAGCATGGTTTGAATTTAAAATCAAGATCTATGACTATGCAAACAGGTTTGTCAGATTAGATATTGCAAACTTAAATGTTTGCTGTATGTGGGGAAAAAAAACATTATAGCATTTGTCTTTCAATGATTGGACAGAGCTGTTAAATACCATAAACTAAAAATTAGCCCTCTCGTCTGCAAAATACTGCAAAATGCAATTCTCATATTCATTCCTACGCATGCTCTAACCCTAATCTCTCTCTCTTCTCATAACAGGATGACCGGCCGGGAGTTCTTCACTCGTTTTCCTGCCCTCTATCCCTTCCTCCTCAGTCAGCTACAGGAAGCTGCAGCCACTGTGAACAGGTGAGAATTTCCCAACAAAAGGCCCCCTATAACATCACAGGACCCCGCAATGTGTGTGCGATTTGCGTCGGATGTTGTTAAAGAGCTGAACGATCCCAGCGTTGGCTAAACGGACCCAGTTCTTCTTCTCACCCTTCTTTAATTTCTCCAAAGCCCTTATTTAAGATTGTTTAAGTGCCTCATTGAGACCTATTAAGCATTTTGACCACACTGATGGACAGATTCCTAGCTGAGATGCCTCCGATAAGTAAACCGCTCCAGACCGCTCTCTTTGGCGACTGTGAGAATGCTAGTCCCTTATCTCCCTCATTTAAGTTCTCCACAGACTGATGCGCAGCTCTTCCAAATAGCACTTGCGTTGTGCAAGAGGCCCTTGAGCCAATATTATCTTAATATGTATCAAATTATTTTAATGCGTTTTCAGTCTGGCGTTCTCTCCTTTAGCTAAGAGTGGTCTGACTCGTTCCCACGGCCTAGTCTTCGCGTGCCGCTTGCCAAGCAACGCTCGTATTTTATACCGCCTATAAATTATTTAGCATATAAATAAGGGCAGAAAGAAGTGCGAAGAGGTTTGCGCCACCCACCTTTACCAAATATGAAAAGAGCATCATGGGATGTCTAGGGGGGAGTTCAGCATTTAGCGTGATTGAGAAGATTTTCCTATTGAAGTGCAGTCCAGAATGCCAGAATGTTTCTTTTATCTGGAAAGCAGGCTGTAAAAAGCATGTGGGAACGCTGGAATACGGTTCATCGCCCTCCTTGCAATTTGTAAACCGGTTCGCGATATGAAGATTTCACGAGCTCGGATGAAATCGTGATGAATGATTTGCCTCGGCTTGAGGGGTTTATAACAGTTTTAAACGTTTAACATGGGAAACGATTGCCGAGAGGGTTGGGGTTGGACATGCACCAGAGATGAAATGAGATGAAAAGACCAGGGCAAGTGGAGCCAAGACTGAAACTCGCTTTGCTAATCTCACATTTTCTTCCAGTCTTATCACCTCTTCACCCTCGCTGAACTTTTTCGCTCGTTTTAATGTCTTTTTCCATTCGTCTGATTTATCATATTTCATTGGTTCGTTCTCGCACTCCCCTTCCAGCTTGCGCATGAGGTTTAACGCTTCAATCTCCCTGGGCTTGGTGATGATCTCAAGTTCTTGGCTGTCCCACACTGTGCCTGACTGAAATCAGACTCTAAACGCATTACCCGGGCCCTGATTAGCAAAATAGCATTTCCTGCACTCTGGCCCGGGGTCTACGGGCTCCTGGGACCCCTTGGTGGTGGGGAGTTTGGCCATGTTTGATGTAATAATGACAAGCGTATCCACAGCTGGCAGCTGTGCCGTGGAAAGCTCACGGCCTGTAGAGAACAGAACAGGTTTTGGCCCGTGCAGAGTAATAGAAAGATATAAGTAATTTACATTTGCATGTGTTTTCTGTCTGTTTTTTCTTGTTTGCTCTGGCTTAAGTCTTGAGTTTCCACTGGACTGTCAGAAAAACATGTGCAGAAATGTAGTAAAAGAAAAAGGAAGTGAAGGGGTCAGTGGGTTAGTAATGGTGACCATGTGTACATGTGCTCATCTTGTCATTGAAAATGGACATTTATTAAAAGGAGAAGATGCACCAAAATGTCAATATTGTAATTGTGTACTAAATGTAAAAAATAATGATATGTCCGTTTTTTAATGGAAAAAAAACTTGAAGGATTTGTTTTTAAATGTGAACCCTTTAAAAATATTAGAGTTTTTAACTAAAGTGAATTTAAAAAAACTTCTTTGATGTAATTTTGCACTTTATATTCAATATTTTTGTTGTTATTGATGTTTTTATTTATGTAAGTGTTTTATATAAATATGTTATTTATTAATTATTTTTAAAATTGCTATCTCTTTTGCCATGGGATAGCCATTGCAGCTGATGTGGCAATAAATAATAAATTAATGAATGAATGTCATTGAAAATGTTAGTTGCTCTGTGTTTGGATGGTTGATTGCTAATTCCAAAACCCTTAGCTAAGAGATCAGTTGTAATTTACAGGTAAGATACATCAAATACAAAATATTAGTAAGTGCAGTTTGGTAAATGCTGGTTTAGTAATTGGTAGGGGTGTGATGAGACACTTATCCCACGAGATGAGACTGGGTTCACGAGAAAGAGACGAGACAAGATTTTTTTACTTTTTTAAAGAAATCCTTAATAATTAAATAATATATAGGGAAAAATAGTATTTTATTCACATGAAAAACACAAAAATATAGGTGCATTTTGATATGAACTAGCGATAACTAGAGAATTTGTGGAGTCATGTATAGGTGCAGTAAGCTAGGTTTGTTTATGTTAAACTTATTCTAGTTTAAGTTTGAGACATTATGAAGCCACATACAAGTAAGTTGATTAGTGTAGTTCAGTTCGTTCTATAGGTTAGTAAGTAAATTAAACTTTGCTAGTAGGGATGGGCAATATCTTATTGTTTGCGATATACCGTTGAAAATTCTCCTCACGATAAAAAATTGTCTCCTCGCGATAATTACGATAAGTCTATTTGATGACGTAGTTTGGTGCCCTACCGACTCACTGTTCACGTGTAGAGTGAAAACAAGCATGGCGGAAGGCTGAGGAGGAGTTTGTTGTTAAATGAGGAGCTAAAGACATGTTGCCATTGCATACTGTCAAAAAAGAAGGAATGCAAATGACTTTACTCACCCCATGTCATCCAAGATAGTCATTTCTTTGTTGTAGGGCTGCTCGATTATGGCAAAAATCATAATCACAATTATTTTGGTTAATATTGTAATTGAGTGCATTGTATTTAACACGATTATGAGTGGGTCCGGAGCTTTATATGATTGATTCATTTCAGTCCCTTTTTTACGCCCCCTTCGGCCAATTTTCACATAATAGATCAGATGCGGGCCAGTCATCGGGCCTCTCCTTATTTTTATATTTTAGGCATCCATCAATTATGGTGGTGGTAAAAATGCCGCGCTAGTAACAATTCACTTTTGCTTTCACTTTCGGGACCGCCTCGGACGGCTTTAGTGTCTCACCCAGCAGCAGTGCCTTTAGCGCAGCTTCGCGTTCAGGCAATAGGCTGAAACTTGCCACAAAGCACCGGCAAAAATAAACAACAATGAATGTGTCGGAAGGAAATGGTAGGCCTAAGGAGATTTTTGAATTATTTCTGAATACACTAATGTATTCCGACTCAGTGTCGTAAAGATCCTGACTCGAAATCTATTTGATGCGCCTTGAGAAATGCATCTTTACGGATTAGCTACATAATGAAATAGTTTTTGTTTATTATTTGTTTTATTTCGTTAAGCAATAATTTAAAGCTTTCCATGTATGTATTTATCATGTCTGTAAGCCATTTATTGTTTTGATGGATAATTCCACTAGAAATAAATGCAAGTGACGTCGCTGGCGCATCCATGTCCTGCGAAGTGGCTTTAGCTTCCACTTTACACACAAACGAAGCGCAAATTGTTTAACGTTTAAACCAATATTGTTTTATACTGTAACCCTTTTATATCTATAGATTTTATTTTAGGCAAGTCGTGATGATTTGAGAAGGCAAATTGATCAAACACTGGCGGCTGTTTGCTACTTAAAAAAAAACAAACAAAAAAACTTATATTTAACGAACAAAAAAAAATCCTGCCAACAACTTCCCAAATTAACTTAATAAAAAGTGAAACGAAACTTTATGCATAATCACTTTACCATTACATACAAAAACTGAACTACCTATTTTAATAGCTGAAAAAATAGCTAAACGATCACTTGTCCGTGTTCTTTTCTGTCACTGAATGCATACACAGAACAGCGCAAATTCTCTGTGGTGCTTTTAAAATAAACATTAATAAATCAAGCATGTCCCATTTTATACAAGTCACTGATTTGCATGTGAAATTAGGCTTTTATGGAGGAGCAAAAGCGCACCAAAGGGGGCAGAATCGGGAGCAATAATCGTTTTATCTTGATTATTGTATTTTCAGAATCATTTGAAGCTGAAATCGAAATAAAATTTTGATTAATTGCACAGCCCTACTTTGTTGCCTTTTTCCCTATCATGCTTTAGAAATCATAAGAAATTATATATCACTTGAAAACTTAAAATCTCAAAATTTGTCCTTAGAAAAGAAAACCATTTTAAAATTATATCACAAAATGTTTTTGTTCATGAATTGTACTTGTACTTGATTTTAATTATTATTGTGTAATTGTTGTTGTGTGATGTTTTTCAGAACAGTTACTGTACTGGAACACAACTTAAACATAACATAATCTGCTATTTTACAGAAGAAAATAATTTTTAATGTGTGTGTGTATATGTATATGTGTGTATATATATATATATATATATATATATATATATATATATATATATATATATATATATATATATATATATATATATATATATACACAGTGACAAAGTCCATTCTATTCTTTTTTTTTTTTTTTTTTTTTTTAAAGATTTATTTTTGGCCTTTTGGCTTTATTATTATAGGACAGATCACTAAGGACAGGAAGCGAAGTGGGAGAGAGAGAAGGGGGTAGGGTCGGGAAAGGTCCTCGAGCCGGGAATCGAACTCGGGACGCCCGCTGCGCAACGGCGCTGTATGTCGGCGCACTGCCCACAAGGCTATCGGCGCCGACAAGTCCATTCTATTCTATTCTATTATCGTCATTGGTATCGTTATCGCATTAAATACCTGAAATTATCGTGATAAATTTTTTAGGCCATATCGCCCATCCCTATTTGCTAGTTTAAGAAAGATATGTTGTGTTAGCAAAGAAATTAGTTATTTGTGTTGAATACATGTGTCATTTAATAAGTCAATGTTTTTTTTTTTTTTTTTTTTTTGTTTTTTTTCAGTGATTCAGGGCAGGTGAAGCTGCACCCCAGTCTTTTCTTGTTACTGTTGGTTTTGGGTCGCCTCTACCCGTCTCCTATGGATGGTTCATCATCTCCTCTGGGATTAGCTCCATTTATGCCCTTAATCATCAGGTAAGTGTAGACAATTAGATAACCTTTAAATATAATGCTGACCAAGAGATGAGCTGCGCTGAATGTTTTAGCTCAAATCAAATTTGGATTTAATTCAGCTGACTATTTCTCAGCCCTCTGTCATACTCAGCGCATCCATTCCCGCAATAGATTTTTTTTCCCTCAGCCTCATTTTTTCTTCTCTTACAATTTGTAATGCTTAAGACGTGCAGCCACTGTTGCTGTTCCTGTTCACACATTTTTTCATTGTTTAGACAGAGTAGGAAAAATATTTTTGGAACACATTCTACAAGTACCTGTAGTGGCATCCAAACATAGACGTGTCTTTTACACACACATACACACAGAGAGAGAGAGAGAGAGAGTGAGGGATAGGTCACGGTTGTGATCTCAGAGCCAGAAGTAATCCTTTCCACTCCCGTTTGTGTGTCACAGAACACTATGTTCTTCCAGCTGGGGAGCAATAGATCTATTTGGATGAAAGAAACAATAGCAGGATGATGTTTGTTTTGGCTCACAATAAGGGTGGAGAAGTCTTGCTCCCACTGCTGCTTCTGATAACACAGCTCCTGACTTTGCATGCTACACGCATGACTGACACCATTTGAAATCTTATTGCATGTTGAATACATTTTGCAATTTCATCAGTTTTCAGGCAAAACAATAAAATGACATTTAGGCTATGTAGCTTGCTATCAAACATAAAGGCTCTTCTAAAAAAGTAGGTCCACACAATCTAATTATGACAAAGAAAACCAAATACAAGATAAAAAAGCCACTGTTGTACTGACAAAAGGCAAATAAAAGTTCAAAAGGTTGCTTTTCAGGTCCTCTTTTTGCATTAATGTCTGAAAGCCAGGTTAGGTGCTCTTAATTTTGTGCATTCAAAATACAGCGACAAATTCTATTCTATTCTATTCTATTCTATTCTATTCTATTCTATTCTATTCTATTCTATTCCAAATGAGGCTACACACCTCATTTCAGCCTTTTTTGAAGGTGCAGTGAGTCTTTGGTTACTTTTCTCAAAACTCGCGCCTCTCATTTTCCTTCCAAGATGGCCGACGAGTCAAAACAAATGTAGGTTATAAATGCTCATAATTCCTTCAGTACGGAAATTTGTTTATAAAACAGCTCACAGTCAGACATAAAAAAAATGTTTGCACCCAATTTGTTTATTAGGTCATAATATAGAAACAGAATCAGAATTAGAAAGAGCTTTATTGCCAAGTATGCTTGTGCATACAAGGAATTTGTTTTTGTGACATTAGCTTCCAGTATACAGAGACAATAAAAATAAGATGAGAATAAAAAATACACACATGTAAATATAAGTAGACTAAAAATATATAGAAAAAATAAATTAAGAAATAAGTGGTATGTACAGTTGTGCTATAGATGATAGAATAGAATAGAAAGAGATGCAGGGATGCATTAGGATGAAGGTGGTAACAAATTAATATAAGGTTATTGCACTTTTTTTATTGCACAGTGGGGGGAATATTTAGCTGTTCATAAGGTGGATTATTAAAATTAGAATGATAATAGCCTAGAAAGTGCGCAATGGGCGCGGCGCTCCCTTACAATCACTTGAAAAAGCTGTCACACATCTTAATGTAGTTCATCGCTTTCTCAAAGTTAATAAAGAGTAATAAAAGAACCTTTAGTAATAAAAGTAATAAAAGTAATAAAAGAACCTTTAAACTGCTAGAATAAGAAATTAGAATAATAAATTAGTAGGCCTATAAAATAAAAATATATGATACATCAAAATTACAAACAAATATTTTATTTTAACTCGCAAACAGCAGCATACACAGCAGCAGAGCAACAACAAAAATTCACATATCCTCAAATTATCACACACCAGCAGAGAATAGTGTAGCAAAGACCCTGACTCCCAATCTCTTTTTTGAACGCACCTTTAGAAAGAAATGTATCTTTACGGATTACATAGCCTAATGAAACTGCTTTTTTCCGATTTGTTTTGTTTCGTTAAGTAATCATTTAAAGCTTTCTATTTATATATTCACTGAAAAAATGCAAATGATCGCGCTGGCGCCTCCATGTCCTGCAAAGCGGTTCCAGCTTCCACTCTCCAAAAATGAAATGCACCTAGCGCACATTTATCTAGGTTAGCTACTTTAACTGTTTTAGATCTATTGATTTTATTTCATGCAAGTCGTGATGATTTGAGAAGGCAAATTGATCAGACTATGAACAGTATTCCGCTGGCTGCTGTTCGTTACTTAAAAAAACGAAAACTTATATTTAACGAGCAAGAAACAGCTCCAAAAGTTTTTTTCTAAATTAACTTAATAAAAAAACGAAACGAAATATAATCACTTTGCCATTACATACAAAATGAAACTATTTTAATAGCTGAAGGAGACGTGCCTGTTAACTGTTAGACTCGTGGCAAAAACACCATCACAAAAATATGCGGTCAATTTGCGGTTCGGGGCTTCGCATCCACTGGACAAATGTATGTTTCTATTCATAGCGTGTTTTTGAAACGTAGAGCAATATAGCCAATCTCTTGATTTTATGAATGCAGCCAGTCGGAGGCGGTTAGGTTACAATCCTCTCAGCATCCAAAATGCCAGTAGTGTTCTGTTCAGTTCTGCCCTACATTCGTACTATCATTAAAACAGAAAATGTAGACATGATGTAAATAAAAGATTAATTGAGCAGTTTAAAGGTTCTTTTATTACTCTTTATTAACTTTGAGAAAGCAATGAACTACATTAAGATGTGTGACAGCTTTTTCAAGTGATTGTTAAGGGAGCACCGCGCCCATTGCGCACTTTCTAGGCTATTATCCATTCAGAATCCATTCACTCACGGATTCAGTCTGATAGCCATTTATCCAATATTGCCGCTTGCCACTGTGTTGTGTATATGGCTGCATCAGTTAAGAGAAGGTGAAGCATGTGCTTGCTCTGCGAAATGTCTGTATAGCCATATTTATATAAGCCTGTATAGCCTAAGCATGCTGCACATGTCGACCCTCGCCTGTTGAGTAAACAAATTCTTATATATAGCATTGTTCTTTCACCGTGCAGCAAATTAAAAAAAATACTTGTAGAAAAAACCTTTTAAACCGTTTAACTGATATCATTAATCGGTTAAAATTCTTACTGGCGGTTAACGGTTAAACGGTCAATGTGAGCATCCCTAATCCAGGGTGATTTTCTGAGCTCTTTTCCTCACTCTGGATGTATACAGTTCTTGAAGGGTGGGCGCGGGAGCACTAATAATCCTCTCTGCAGTCCGAATCGGTCTCTGTAATCTTCTGATGTCTGATTTTGTAGCTGAGCCAAACCAGACAGTTATTGATATGCACAGAACAGACTTGATGACAGCTGAGTTATACAAGTTTCTTTCTGTACTTTCTGTGAAAAATGACCACAAATGTTGAATTCATAATATATCTTCACCATTTCAGTTCTATTGGCATCCGTTTTGAAGAGAACATCTGTTGAAACTGATGGTCCTGATAGTGACTTCAGAGTGAAACGGAGAACTCAGCATGTTTTAATAGTCACATGAGCGTGTTGTGTACAGGTGTGTGAACGTGCACAACTGTTGCTGCCTTTCGCTTTGGTGACCGAAAGCCTTGGACTCTCACCAGTTTCCCGTCAGTGACATTATTTTTACTAATGTTTGTGCCAGGAATGTTCTGTCCGCGTGCTCACACACACTCTGAGAAAGGTGTGTTTGGGCTGTTTATTAGCCTTCTTTTTCTTTTAGCACAGAGTTTGATGTGTATTTTTAGTCTTCTGTATTTTTGTGGGTATTTGAACTAGTGAGGAAGTATGTGTTACTTAAAACGTGTTTGGTTTTTGTGGCTTATGTGTGAATATACAGTCAAAGTTTACATACACCTTTCAGAATCTGCAAAATGTTAATTATTTTACAAAAATAAGAGGGATCATACAAAATGCATGTTATTTTTTTTTACTTAGTACTGACTAGATATTTAAAAAAAAATAAATAAATAAATAAAAAAAAAACTTTACATTTAGTCCACAAGAGAAAATAATAATTGAATTTTAAAAAATTACCCTGTTCAAAAGTTTACATACACTTGATTCTTAACAGTGTGTTGTTACCTGAATGATTCACAGCTGTTTTTTATTTTAGTATTATAATTATTATTATAATATTTGTTTAGTGATAGTGGTTCATGAACCCTTTGTTTTTTCTGTTTTTTTAGAAAAAGCATTCAGGTCCCACAAATTCTTTGTTTTTTCAGCATTTTTGTGTATTTGAACCCTTTCCAGCAATGACTGTATGATTTTGAGATCCATCTTTTCGTACTGAGGACAACTGAGGGAATCATACGCAACTGTTACAGAAGGTTCAAATGAAAACTTTTTGAATTTAAAGATCAGGGTAAATTTAGCTTATTTTGTCTTGTGGGAAACATGTCAGTATCTTCCGTAGCTTCTGAAGGGTAGTACTAAATGAAAAAAAAAAAGTAATATTTAGGCAAAATAAGACAAATTTACACATCTTCATTCTGTTCAAAAGTTCTTAATGCATCATTTTTCCTTCTGAAGCATCAATAAGCCTTCAAACCTTCTGTAATAGTAGCATATGAGTCCCTCAGTTGTCCTCAGTGTGAAAAGATGAATCTCAAAATCATACAGTAATTGTTGGAAAGGGTTCAAATACACAAAAATGCTAAAAAACCAAAGAATTAGTGGGACCTAAAGGATTTTTCTGAAGAACAGCGTGCAATTTAACTGATAACTTAGTCATACCTTAATTCCAATTTCCAAAGAATATGTAACTTTATGATATCAGGACACTTACGACACCCTGAATTTTATGACATTATGGCTTTAAATATGTTAAACATGTATTTAATCACATTTTGAAAGCTCTGGATCTTTGTTTGGGTGTCAGAGCCTGTATAGTGTCATAACTGTGTTATGAGCCCATGTGTGTGCGTTACAGACATCTGGAGCGTAGCAGAGGTGTGGAGGGGCTAGAGAAAGGACTAGTTCAAGGCCTCGGGTCTGGAACACAGATAAAACAGAACAGAGAGAAACAGATCGAGCTCACGACTCGCATGTGCTCTGACTGATCAATGCCACCATAAAAAAACAGACTCAAACCACATGGCCAAATATCAGCAAACGTCTCAGTTCTGCTGAAGCAAATGCAAGTCCATCTGATTATCAGTTAAACCTTGTCATATTTTGAAATTATGCATGGATTTTCCTAATAGTCTGGGAATGACAGGAGGGTCAGACTTTTAGAATAATTAAAGGATCCAAGTCAGCGAAGTTCAGGCTTTCTCAGTACTGGGACGCAAGGGTTAAGAGACTGGAGGATTGGGGTCTGCCTGGTTCTTGTCAGTGGAGGTATGCAGGCCCATTCACTCAAATGAAGCCCACATGTAGAAGATGTTAAATATAGCTTGGTTTTGGCTTCCACGTACCCCTCCTCTCCCCTAGGCGTGTATTTGTGTGTGTCTGGGTGTCCGGTGTTGATCAGGCCTCTCTTTACAACAACACAAGCTCTTAGCAAAACACTCGAGGAATCTGTGTTGTTAATTATTGTGCTGGTTGACATACGAGACAACCCGTGATTAGTTACCTGAGTAGACTGTGATTCTGTTCAACAATCAGTGTTTAATTCTTCTCTCAGAGTTGTTTTCATTAGATTAGACCTACAGTGTTGTCGGCGTAGTTATAAATCCTAGAGATCTGATCTATTTGCTGGTCACACTGTGAATTTGTATTGTGTGCCTAAGCCTCAAAAGCCTTATCTTCGTGTCGGAGTAGATCTGTTAAGCTCTGCTCTGTGAAATATTTGAGAAATAAGGCTTTGTTGGGCTTCACCGCAGAGTGTTCGAAAACATGGGTGCATTTGAATTTGCCTGAATCTTGCACTTGTGGAAATCCTTTTGTTAACATTATCACGTGCTAAGCAAACATGGGTTTACACTGTGCATGAGAACTGTGGCAGGAAACCCTTCTGCTGAAACCAGGTCATGACAGATTTAGGTGGTCAGGCTGGTTTTTGTGTTACAAAAAGGTGAAAGGGTTTTTTTTTTGGTTTTTGGCTAAATGACACAATAAACACACTAAAGTCATCAAAATAACATTTTCAACCCATTTTACTTTACTAATGATAAACTGGATGTGAGGGAAAAGGCAGCACTTGATTTTTATCCACTGGAAATTGATTAGATTGTGCCGTTACATTATGGTAATTTTGCATAGTGCCATAATGATAAATCCATTTTAGAAAAAGTGTTTGGCTAAAATTACTTTTGTGCCTTTTCCTTGGGATAATGTCAACTGAAAAGCAGTGTTATTTATGCATTATTTATATACTCTTAATAATATTTTACATTTTTTTTTCAAAGTTTATTCATTTTATGGGCCTTTTTTTATTTGTGTTTATATATTTCTAATTTAGGTTTCATTTATTTTTATTTAAGTTTTAGTCATATTTATGGAAGCCAGTTTCCGCCACTGAATATAATAATAATAATAATAATAATAATAATAATAATAATAATAATAATTTTGCAATTCTTCCTTTAGATATAAAGTCACAATTGCGGCTCAGAATTACAAATATAAAGTCACAATTCTGCTTTTTTTCTCAACTGCAACTTTATTTCTCAAAATTGCAACTTTATTTCTCAGAATTGGGAGTTTATTCCTCAGAATTCTGACTTAATAAGTCACAGTTGAGAGATCACAATTCTGAGAAAAAAGTTAGAATTGTGAGTTTGTATCACGCATTTCTGGAAAAAAAGTCATAATTGCGAGATGTGAACTCTCAATTGTAAGAAAATGTCATAATTGTGACTATTTTCGCAATTATGAGTTTTTTTTGAGTTTATCACACAATTCTAAGAAAAAAACTGAATTGCAAGATGTAAACTTGCTTTTGCAAGGAAAATGTCAGAATTGCAAATATAAAGTCACAATTCTGACTTTAAAACTCGCAATTTTGAGTTTATATCTCACAATTTTAAGAAAAAGTCTGAATTGCGAGTTTATATCTCACAATTCTGAGAAAAAAGATGTGAAGTCAGAAATGTGACTGTTTGTGCAGTTGCAAAATTGTGACTTCATTTCTCAGAATTGCGAGTTTATTAAAAGTCTGAGAAAAAGAAAACGCCAGAATTGTGAGATGTAAACTTGCATTTGAAAGAAAAAAGTCAGAATTGCAAAAATAAAGTCACAATTCTGGCCTTTTTTCCCTCGTAATTGCGAGTTTATGTCTTGGAATTCTGACTTTTTTTTTTTTTAAGTCTAATTTTGAGGAAAAAAAGACTGTTCTTAGAATTGCAACTTTATTTCTCAGAATTGCAAGTTTGTTTCTCAGGATTCTGATTTTATGACTTACACTTGCAAGTTTATATGTCACAATTCTTAAAAAAAAAAAAAAAAAAAGTAGCAATTAACTTTTTAAAAAATGTATGCAGTGGCGGAAACAGGCTTCCATAAATATTAGAACCTTTTTTTTTTTTCCAACTTTATTTCAGTTGACAAAAATGTTTTTAATAGCTTTTATTTTATTTTCTCCACACTATTAGTGCAGATCCACAATGTTCAAAGAAGAAAACTTGATTTCTATCCACCAGGAATTGATTTGGTTGTGAAAAGTAGCCATTACGTATCAAAATGTAGTCACACTTGAATGGACATTTGTATCGGATTCAAAAGAAATCCCAGAAATCCATATTTCTTTGAGCCTCTTCTTTCTGGAAACAAAGTTGCTGACCGCGAAATCTTGACACATCCCAAGTTTAACACGCCTTTTTTTTTTTTTATATTTTTTTTGATTTTTGCATAGCGGGATGAATCCATTTTGAAAAAAGACAAGTGTGTCTAGCTAGCATGACAGTAATCTTATTTCCACGCTGTAGCTGCCATGTCTGGTCTTGAGGAAATGCCAAACAAGGGTTGGGGTCTCCATAAGTGTTGAGGTCTTGCTTAAGCGTGTCAAATACCCTTGACCAAAAGTCTGTCAGCCACAGGCATGTCCAGAACATATGTACGTGGTTGGCTGGAAATTGCTTGCATCTATTGTCGATCACGCCTGGTACATATGGATGAGGAGTGTAGCAGATCTAGAATGTCAACCACTGGGCATCCAAGATGGAAATAGTTTGCGTTCCCAAGTAAAAGGTGGTGGATCTCCATTTATGGTTTTAATTAGGTTATAAGTAGATGAGTTGTTTATACTGTTGAGGTGACAGTTTAGTAGACGGAGCTGAAAAAGACGAGAACCTCATCAGATCAGGACCATTCATTTTAGTGGGGCCATTGATTAGTCAAACGCAGGATCAAGACGTGGGTGAATGGAAATCTCAGTATGAACCCGGTCACCCCATCAGCCAATGTCGAACTGTTTGTGATCCTCGAACAAACTAAGCACTGTTTTGGATAACGTCACAAGCCACAGTGTTTACAGTTTATGCTGGAATCAACCTACAAATGGCATAATTATAGTTGCTTGGCATATGAATCACAGGAAATGAATCCTCGTTTGTAAAGCCAACACTTTCCACACTAGAACAATGTACTAGTGATTGTGTTGGTATTGATGAAGTTGGTAATGGCCCTCAACCTCAGTTTTAACCTCAAAAAGGTTGCAAGAAGAAACTGATGGTTGGGACCTTACTATTAATTCCAGCAGACCAAGAATTCGGATGTTATTGTGTTGAGTATAAGACACAAGGTCAGTGACTTTAGCTAACAGCTTAGCAATTCTGCCAGTCAACACAGTGTGTTTCTAGAATGTAAGCATGCATGTTTTTTACTACATCAGCATTGGGTGTCATCTCCACTGTTAGCTTTGGTGTTCTTCTACTTCATTGCCTAATCAACCTAGAAGTCATGTTTAAATAAGATATTGCTTGCAAAGGCGATATGTGCACTTTGGAACACTAATACAATAGTTTTAAAGGGTATTTAAAGTTATGCATTTACACAAAGATTTCTTTTTCATGCTTGATATTTTTGATATATATATTTTTTTTGTTATATTTTATAAGCTTTTTAAAATGTCTAATTAAAACACCAGAAGTTACCAAATGAAATCTGTATTAACAATTTGTACTACAAAGGTGGCACAGAAGAATACAAAAGTGGCTTGTTAAATTCACGTTTAATGAGGCTCAGAGGTCGTACGCGTGCAATCAAATTCATAAATTCATGTTGGGATTAATGTTTTAAATATAAAATGCTGAATATCGAAATATTAAATGATTTAAATAACTGAAAAATATGCTTTAAAAATGAAACTAAATCTGCCAGTAGGTGGCAGCAAGTCACTGATTTAATGACTGAATCATTCATTCATTTGATTGTTTGAACGACTGATTCATTCAGGAGTAAAGCAAGTGACTCTGATCTTTATGAATAGGAAATTGATTCATTGACTCACTAGATTTGTTTTAAAATGCACGTACATTCATAAACGAAACACCACTGTGTTTGAATGAAGATGTGCAGCGGCTCAGTTGTGACTTGTTTCAATTTTTTTTTTTTGACGACAAAATAGAGCAAAATCAGGCAATAGTGTTATAGCCAGACAATGCAACTCACTTAATATTAAGTTTTGTTTATTTAACTGTTGTATTAAATAAATATCTAATTTACAAACTTCCTTAAAATCATTAAAAACTGTCACTCATTTTTGTCCTTTTTTTCTTAATTTTATTATTACTATTTTAGTTTTTTTTATTTTGGGTCAGTTTTGGGACCAATTCTCATTATTAATTAATACCTACGTCTTTTGCCTCAAACTTTTAATTTGCTGCATAGACAGCACTATGTACTAAATGGGCTGCCAGTTTAACTTAATTATTTATGAAAAAATAACGTGATTTTAAAATGTTTTAACGCAGTTAACACACTGGCCTGCCCCCAGACCTGGGGCCGGTTGCATAAAAGGTTTAGACTAGTCTTAAAAAGTTAGTCAGCTCGTTTTTTCTTTAAGAATTGTCATAATTTTTCAAATTCAGTTACAGAAAAATGTTGATTAGTCTAGGTTGAATCCAAAAAATAAGAATGATTACCCTTTGGTTAACTGATAGTTGGTCAAACTAGTACTTAAGATACAGTCTTAACATAGAGGCTAAGTTTTGCAACTGGCCGCTGTACTTCATCTTATATTTCAAACAGTTGACTGTTGGCAAATATGATGCAGGGCAACAACTCCACAAATGCAGTTATGCCCTAAAATTCAAGATTTTGGTGCAAAAAAATGCCCCATATGTGTTTTGTCTCATATTTATATCACAAATTCACAGGATATCACGCAGGCAGCAACAGCAATATGACACAAGTGCTGATTTTGTCCCAATGACAAGCTTAAATGTGATTTTATTCAGCAGTTCAGTAAATAAGAAGTTGATATTGTGTTATCGAAACATCATGTAATTATTTAGATTAAAAATTTTAATCGACTGACAGCCCTAGTACTTAGAAATTGCTAAAATAGTCCACGTGGAAGAGAATAAATAATTGAATGAAGTTATTTTTGTGTTCTTTGTTCACAAAAATAGTATTCTCGTAGCTTCATAAAATGACATGGAGTATTTTATTAATGTCCTTACTACCTTTCTAGGCCTTGAATGTGTCTATGCAGGATCAGAAATCTCTCAGATTTCATCAGTAATATCTTCATTTGTGTTCTGAAGATGAACGAGGGTCTTACGGGTTTTAATATTTTTGACGATGTACTCCAGTTAAACACCACCCCTTTCCTACAATCAAACTTCTTGTCCTACATTTTTATTTTCAACCAATACTTCTTCTGTTACGTCAATACTTTGGAAAAAATAAAAAATAAAATTGTTGTGATGTTTTGATTTCATGTGGACTTCAAACTTGTTTAAGGTGGATAGTCCAGCAACGTGCAGGTCATAAAAAATCAAGTGTTGTTTATACACTCATGTGCTTTCTGGAGCGTGTGATGGAACTGCATGTACTCTTTCTCATTTCATTTCTCCAGTGCACTTCAAGAGCCAGATGAACTCGAATAAACAAGATGTGTTATGGCGCTCACGCCAGGTGCTGTCCAACAGAGTATCGGCCCGTTGTTTTCGAGCCAGGCTGAGATTAGGTTTGCCGAGTCATACTCAGGGAAACTGTACCACCGTGCCTAATAAGAGCCAGATGGCCTTTGAGCCGTAATGGCGGGTCGAGGCTGAGAAAGCCCCCTGGAGATGACTCGCCTCAGACGGCTATGTTTCTAAAATTACACCCTTCCAAACTGTCATTTCCTCTCAAAAGACTTTTAATGGGACAAATTAGCACTGATAGTTAACATATGAGGCCAGAAAGGGGGAACAGTACAGACTTCGGCGGAAATATGGGCCTGTACCGATGTTTATGCATTTTAGTGAGTTCTACAGTTCTTTATTTACATTAAAGGAGTAGTTCAACAAACCTGTATGACCTTCATTCTTCTGTGACGCAAAAGTAGCAAGATTTTAATATCGCACTGGCCGTAGGGTGCAAGTAAAGGTTTAGTTCGCTCCATAATTAAAATTTCCTAAAAAAATGTAGTCACCCTCATGTCATCCAAGATTTTTCTTTGTTTAGTAGAAAAGAAATTAAGGTTTTCGAGGAAAACATTCCAGGATTTTTCTCCACATAGCGGACTTCAACGGGGGTCAACGGGTTGAAGGTCCAAATTGCAGTTTCGGTGCAGCTTCAAAGGGTTCTACATGATCCCAGCAAAATCATAAACCATTTTCTAAAAAAAAAATAAATAAAAACTTTTACTTAAATATTTATGTACTTTTTAACCACAAATGCTCTTCTTGCACTTTCTCGACTTTAAGCACAAACGTGAAGAGAAAGTCAAACACCCTTTACAAAAAAAGTACTTGCAGCTGCAAACAGGTCTCTGTGTGTGCATCATGTGACGGGTCATGCCTGTGGACTGTTGTCATGCTGTGACTGCTGAAGGCAACATATATGCCATGTGGGTTAATGTGGATGTCTGTGTACAACTCAGCAGGTGAAGGTTCACATGTCTGGCAGGCTGCTGTTGGCGTCTCCTGCTTTCTTTCTGTTTCATTTAGAGAGTACAGTCTGTACAGTACAAATACCAGTGCCTGGTGACAGTTTACTTAGTTATGACATGCCCTACCCACTCTTTCTATATGATCATGTCCCACTTGCTAACCAGTGCACTAAAGACATATAAGACATCCCCATGGGTCCTGCCCATTTGTGGCTGTTTGTGTAATGTCATCATGACCTAAAATTCAACCTACACCCACTTGTGAAGGTGTTAGCAAAAGTTCGGCAAGTTACTTAAAGGGTTAGTTCACCCAAAAATGAAAATTCTGACATTTACTCACCCTCATGTTGTTCAAAACCTGTTTGACTTTGTTCGTCTTCGGAACACAAATCGAGATGTTTTTGATGAAATCTAAGAGTTTTCTGATCCTGCATAGACAGCAACGCAACTGACACATTCAAGGCCCAGAAAGGTAGTAATGACATCGATAAAATAGCCCATGTGACATCAGTGGTTCAACCGTAATGCTATGAAGCTACGTGATACTTTTGTGCATTTGCGTTGAAGACTGACATGGAAGAGAAGAAATTATTTTCGAAAGTATCTTCGGAGCTTCGTAACATTAACGTTGAACCACTGATGTCACATGGACTATTTTAACGATGTCCTTACTACCTTTCTGCGCCTTGAACGTGTCAGTTGTGTTGCTGTCTATGCAGGGTCAGAACATCAAAACTATCTTCATTTGTGTTCTAAAGATAAACAAAAGTCTTTGGGTTTGGAATGACATGAGGGTCAGTAAGTAATGACAGAATTTCAATTTGAGTGAACTATCCCTTTAAGGCATAGTCCAAACAAAAATTAAAATAATTTCTTGTGGCTCCAAATGACTTTTTATTTTGTGGAACATAAAGACATTTTAAAAAGTGTCTTTTTTGCCCATACAATGGAAATCAGCAGGCGTATTATTTGCTTCCTAACATTCTTCAAAATATCTTTTCTATGTTCCGCAAAAGAAAGACATGCCCTACCTACTCTTTCTAAATAATCATGTCCCACTCTAAACGGGTTGCATATAAGACATCCCCATGGGTCCTGCCCATTTGTGGCTGTTTGTGTAATGTCATGACCTAAAATTCATGATTCATCGATGTCCTTACTACCTTTCTGGGCCTTGAACGTGTCAGTTGTGTTGCTGTCTATGCAGGGTCAGAACATCAAAAATATCTTAATTTGTGTTCTGAAGATAAACAAAAGTCTTATGGGTTTGGAATGACATGAGGGCGAGTGAGTAATAACAGAATTTAAATTTTTGAGTGAACTATCCCTTTAAGGCATAGTTCACCCAAAAATGAAAATAATTTCTTGTCGCTCCAAATCTCATGACTTTTTATTTTGCGGAACATAAAGACATTTTAAAAAGTGTCTTTTTTGCCCATACAATGGAAATCACCAGGCATATTATTTGCTTCCCAACAACATTTCTTCAAAATATCTTTTCTATGTTCCGCAAAAGAAAGACATGCATACTGTTTCTAAATAATCATGTCCCACTCTAAACAGGTTGCATATAAGACATCCCCATGGGTCCTGCACATTTGTGGCTGTTTGTGTAATGTCATGACATTAAAATTCAACCTACACCCACTTGTAAAGATGTTAGCAAAAGTTTGGCAAATTACTTAAAGGGTTAGTTCACCCAAAAATGACAATTCTGTCATTATTTACTCACCCTCATGTTGTTCCAAACCTGTAAGACTTTGTTCATCTTCGGAACACAAATCAAGATGTTTTTGATGAAATCTGACAGTTTTCTGATCTTGCATAGACAGCAACGCAACAGACACATTCAAGGCCCAGAAAGGTAGTAAGGACATCAATAAAATAGTGGTTCAACCATAATGTTATGAAGCTACGTGGTACTTTTGTGCACTCGCATTGAAGACTGACATGAAAGAAAATAAATTTTTGAATAAAGTCGTTTTTTTTCTTTGCGCACAAAAAGTATTTTCTTATCTTCATAACATTAAGGTTGAACCACTGATGTTACATAGACTATTTTAATGATGTCTTACTACCTTTCTGGGCCTTGAACGTGTAAGTTGTGTTGCTGTCTGTGCATGGTCAGAAAGCTCTCGGATTTCAACAAAAATATCTTGATGAACGAAGGTCTTACGGGTTTGGAACGACATGAGGGTGAGCAATTAATGACAGAATTTACATTTTTGAGTGAACTATCCCTTTAAGACATAGTTCATCCAAAAATTAAAATGATAATTTTTTTGTCACTTCAAATCTCATGACTTCTTTTGTGGAACATCTTTTTTGCCCATGCAATGGAAATCAGCAGGCATATTAGTTCCCAACATTCTTCAAAATAGCTTTTCTATGTTCCATAAAAGAAAGAAAGTCATACAGGTTTAGAACGACCTGTGGGTGCTGAAATGGTGACGGGACTTTCATTTTTGGGTGAACTATCCCTTTACTCTTAATGAGGCGAAATGGCACAGATGTTTGTACTATGTAATATTAATAATAACCCTTAACTGGCCTTTTGGCGAGACGGTGGCACACCACTTTTTTCCATGACTTAATTTGGTCACCATCACTTTGTGAAATATAAATTGTGAATCTCCAGTTGTCAGCATTTGTTTTTAGGTGTATGCTTTGACATTTTGAGGTCTGGGCACAACCCAAATTCAGTTCTTAGTTATTGCAATGAATGTCAGCAATGGACAAATGATCTTAATTAACCTAATTTAATTCTTAGGAAAAAAATGCATTTGTCATAATACTTTCTGGTGTTATATAGATGCCATTACAAAACACACATTAAGTAGATATCTTTGATATCTTTCTTTAGCCATTGGGCCTCTCCCAAAACCAACATTTGCAGTCTTGGCTGTCTGGAGACATGTGCTTGCAACATGAAGCGGGCAATAATATTCCAGGACTAAAAAATGCCAATGTCCTTAAAGAAATAAAAATTTGCTGTTAATTTACTCACCCAGGGTGACTTTTTTTCTTTAGTAGAACAGTAAAATGTAAAACATTTTTAGCTGAAATCATGGTCTTTGGTGATACATAAAAAGTAAATGGCTGCCTTGTCTAAAAAAAGCATATTACAGGCCACACAAAATGAAAACCCATGGCTCCTGATGATGTATTAAGGTCTTAAGAAGCAAAACTGTCAGTTTGTGCAAGAAACTGAGCACTTATTTAGAATATTATTACCTGTAATCTATTGATGTACACATAATCTACAATCTCTAATACCGTTTCAGAGCAGTGTTTGAGGCTAAACACATTCCATCATTCATTACATTCAGTAACTCACATGCCCCAAAACTTTAGGAATTCGAGGGCAACATTCAAGTGTAAGTTGTTCACTAGCTATTACAAATCATTTCATGGCAAAATTTAGTGTTGCTGTAGAAAGAGGAGATTGACTATTCAAGTTCCAATTCACAGGTTAACAGAAGTACACAATATCCCATAGTCAAATGTTGTAGATTGTTTTTTTTTTTTCCTAGGAGCAGTAGGTATATGTAACTTAATGTTTAATTTGTTATGACATGGGTTTCGTTCGCCTCCGCAAAAGTTATTGTACAGATTAGCATTCCCCCTTTAGAGTCCATATGACATTCATGGTTTGAGGTCAGCAGATCTCTGTTCTCGAACTGCGGTTAGGTCTGGTAAAGAATGTGAATGTTAACACGAACTCATACCTCCATGCTCGCTTCCATCTGCTGTCAGCAGATTCCAATCACAGCTTTGCAAGGCTAGCTATGGTTTATTTTTTGTTTCTATCTGTTCATCTGTCGAATATCCATGCGTTTATCTACAAACATGATTGCTACATCGTTTTTCTTTTTCTTTTTTCCTGTCCCCCTCTTTTTGATGGATGGATATTCCCTATTTCATGGCTCTGGAGCTTCTTGGGGGGAGTTTCCAGAACTTTTGGAGAGGCGTCTTTGATTTAGTGCTTGTAAAGCAGTCGTCTCAATCATCAGGGGGCTGCTCTGAAAATGAAATCACCAAGAACCCGTCCCCCACTCCACTACCAGTCCAAAAGAGTTCAGTGAACCTTCCAGGAATCTATAAAATTATATTTTTACTGGTAAAAGTTTGAATGCACTTGAATAAATTTGTGTTATTCATGATATTAAACTCCTTTTGATCTAAAGGCTCATGTTGAAATGTTTGAAATTAGTTTTGTAGGCAGCTATGAATTTACCTATGTATCAGTTTCTTTATAAAACTAAAAGTTTCAGTACATGTACACTAGTGCTCAAAAGTGTTGGGTCAATAGGATTTTCTTTTTTGGAAAGAAAATACTTTTATCAGGAAGGATGCATTAAATTTTTTTAAAGTAAAGACTTCAACAGAGTTACAAAAATGAATTTCAAACATGCTGTTCTTTTAAACTTTTTATTTAGTTTTAAACTTATTTTCCACATAAATCTACACTCCATACATCATAATGACAAAGCAAAAAACATGTTTTTAACATCTTGCAAAATTATAAAAAATAAAAAACATGAATAATTCCATTGGATAAGTATTCATACCCTTATCTGGGACGCTTGAAATTGAGCCAGGAGCATTCGTTGGAGAAAAAAAAATGGATGTGGGGAAAAAAATGTAAATAATTTTTTTGCAAGGCACTGTATAATCTCAAGAAGAGAGTTTAATTTAAAAAATACTTCTCACTCCTTTACCAGAACCCTCTTAAAATTCATTTCTGCTTTTCATGCAGTTACTCTGAGTTAATAATAGTTCATAAAGTGGCTGAAATATAATTGTGAATCTGTTGTCCCTTGTCCTGTGGTTTTCTTGTAGGTGTGGACGCTCTGCGGTGTACCGCACGCGTGAAATGGCTGCGAGAGCCCTGGTTCCTTTTGTTTTGGTGACCCAAGTTCCCTCAACCATCCAGGCTCTACTGGAGGAGCTACCTCAAGAACCTGGACCAGGACTCCAACAAAACCACATCCATGGAACACTGCTTCAGGTGTGTGAATCCCATCTAGTCACATGGTCTCTACAGCAATCCAATAAAGGATTAGTTCATTTCCAAAATAAAAATTCCTGATAATTTTCTCACCCCCATGTCCTCTAAGATTTTCATGTCTTTCTTTCTTCAGTCAAAAAGAGATTAAGGTTTTTGAGAAGAACATTCCAGGATATTTTTCCATGTAGTGGACTTCAATGGGAGCCAACGGGTTGAAGGTCCAAACTGCAGTTTTAATGCAGCTTCAAAGGGCTCTACACAATCCCAGCTGAAGAATAAGAGTCTTATCTAGCAAAACGATTGGTCATTTTCTAAAAAAATATTAAATGTATATACTTTTTAACCACAAATGCTCATCTTGCACTAGCTCTGCAATGTGTGTCTGCAACTTAACACATTACATAATCATGCTGGAAAGGTCAGGTGTGGTTAGTTCTTCATCTGTGTATTTCGGTTCTAAAAGGTACAGTAGGGCGAAAAACTCAATATCATTTTCTCCTCCAACTTCAGAATCATCTGACACCGTTGTTTTGCCTTTTTTTGTAAAGGGCTTTTGACTTTCTTTGCACTTCGGCTTTGTAAACACTGGGTAGGTACTTCTGCCCACGTAATGTGTGAGGTCGAACCACTGCAAGACGAGCATTAGTGGTTAAAAAGTATATACGTTTTTATTAAAAAATAAACAAAGACTGATCGTTTCACTAGATAAGACACTTATTCATCGGCTGGCATTGTGTAGAGCCCTTTGAAGCTGCATTGAAACTGCAATTTGGACCTACAACCCTTTAGTTTGTATTGAAGCCCACTATATGGAGAAAATTTTGGAATGTTTTTCTCAAAAAACTGAAGAAAGAAACCCATGAACATTTTTGGATGACATTATGCAAATGATGGGGACAGGCAGATGGAACTGCATTAAAATGTGACACACATATAACTGAACCCCAAAGGGAAATTCAAGTGCTCAACAGGCATCAATATAAAACCTAGAAGCTTAGTTAAATGTAGATGGAGACGGTGAGATGTTGTAATTTTGACGCTGAAGCAGGTTTCTGGACACAAAACTGGAATAGTTTGCTAGCATGTGTGTGTGAGACAAACATAACTGTAGAGTGCTGGGATGAAGATGTGCTTGAGTAAGGAAAGAGCTGGATTTGGTGTTCTTTCCTGTCATGGCAGTCATATATCTGCTCAAAGCTCCTGCAGATGTGGAGGGAATCCGACTGCGGTGAAGAATGGCTGAGGTCCGTGTGAGAGATGTTGTGTGGGTGGTGCTCTGGTGACAGGTGGTGGCAGATAACTGTCTTATGCAGCATTTTATTCAGAAATTGGAGAAATTCTTCAACTCTCTATGTGAAATGCCTGCCATCTGATGCTGCAGTTTGTTCTTTTATATATATTAGTGCTGTCATTCGATTTAAAAAAAAAAGAATTAATCACACATTCATTTTTAAATTAATCACAATTAATCCCACCTAACATTAAAGGTTTAAATATACTTTTATATTGCAGTAATTTCACTTTCAATCTTCAAATTACTGTAGAAACAACATAAACACTGTATTTTTTTATGACTGAATGTATCACTGATACCAGTATTACTGATGTCTCTAGGATTTTTTTTTCATAATATTTAACCATTGGCTATAGCTATTCAACACTACAGTATAATTGAGAGCTATCAATTTTAACATTTATTAGACTTTAAATAACAACTTCTAATTTAAGTGAATTTAAAACAATCTACCCATAAACCCATTATCTGTGACTTTTAGCATGTAGAAAATACACAGAACTTGAAAAAGTTATTAAACACTAAATTCTAAAAAATATAGATAAATCTTTGATTTTCTCTTTTTCTTTTGTTCTTTGGTTAGTAGTAGGGCTGTCAAACGATTAATCGCGATTAATCGCATCCATAATAAAAGTTTGTTTACATACTATATGTGTGTTTACTTTGTATATTTATTATGTACATATAAATACACACACATAAATGTATATATTAAAACAAATTATTTATATGTATATATATATTTATACCTGTATGCAATTTAGATTATAAATAAATATAAATATTTATGATATAAATATAAAATATTTTTCCTTAATATATACATGCATGTGTGTGTATTTATATATACATAATAAATATATACAGTACACAAATATATAGTATGTAAACATAAACTTTTATTTTGGATGCGATTAATCGCAATTAATCGTTTGACAGCACTAGTTAGTAGACATCACAGCAGCTGTGTTATTAGGTTATTTGGCTGCTATTACTTTAAGAGCTGCGCATGTTCGTAGTTTCATTTGCACTTTAATATAAAATGATAAACAGGCTACAAGCACGGTATAATGACTGACTGGACAGGTTTTTACTGTGTCTGAAAAGTCTCTCATTTGATGTGGTCGTAAAGACGTTCTGCGACTAAATAAATGCACTTCTTGTCAAGAAAAAAAGAGGAAGAAGGAGCAGTTGTGAGTGGGGTAGCTGACCCTACCACGGAGGTGACTGCCATTTAACTGCATTAAAGAGCAGGTCATATGAGTTTTCAAAAAATATATTTTTTGCATTTTGTAATGTAGCTATCCTTCAATGTAAACAGTCTGCAAAGTTGTTATTATACAGTGGATATAAAAAGTCTACACACCCCTGTTAAAATGCCAGGTTTATGTGATTTTTTTTTTTTAAAACTTGGACCATGATAAATAATTTCAGATTTTTTTTTCACCTTTTATGTGACCTATAACCTGTACAACTCAATTGAAAAACAATCTGAAATCTTTATTCAGTGGGAAATAAGAATAAAAAGCTAAAATAATGTGGTTGCATTAGTGTGCACACCCTTTTAGAACTGGGGATGTGGCTGTGTTCAGAATTAACTAATCATGTTCAAACTCATGTTAAATAGGAGTCAGTACACCTGCCATCATTTAAAGTGCCTCTGATTAACCCCAAATAAAGTTCAGCTGTTCTAGTAGGCTTTTCCTGACATTTTCCTAGTCGCATCTCACAGCAAAAGGGCTTCCAAAGCATCAGAGGGATCTCATTGTTAAAAGGTATCAGTCAGGTATCAGAAGGGTACAAAAAAATTTTTCTAAGGTATTAGATATACCATGGAACACCATGAAGTCAGTCATCAAGTGGAGAAAATATGGTGCAACACAGTGACATTACCAAGAATAGGACGTCCCTGCAAAACTGATGAAAAGACAAGAAAACTGGTCAGGGAGGCTGCCAAGAGGTCTACAGCAACATTAAAGGAGCTGCAGGAATTTCTGGCAGGTACTGGTTGTGTGGTACATTTGACGACAATCACCCGTATTCTTCATATGTCTGGGCTGTGGGGTAAGGTGGCAAGACAGAAGCCTTTTCTTATGAAGAAAAACACCCGAGCCTGGCTCAGTTTTGCAAAAACCCATTTGAAGTCTTCCGAAAGCATGTGGGAAAATGTGTTATAGTCTGATGAAACCAAGGTTGAACTCTTTGGCTGCAATTCCAAAAGGTATGTTTGGCACAAAAACAACACTGCACATCACCAAAAGAACACCATACCCACAATGAAGCATGGTGGTGGTGGCAGCATCATGCTTTGGGGCTGTTTTTCTTCAGCTGGAACTGGAGCCTTAGTCAAGGTGGATTGTGAATTATGAACAGTGCCAAATACCAGTCAATGTTGGCACAAAACCTTCAGGCTTCTGCAAGAAAGCTGAAGATGAAGAGGAACTTCATCTTTCAGCACGACAATGACCCTAAGCATACATCCAAATCAAGAAAAGAATGGCTTCACAAGAAAAAGATTAAAGTTTTAGAATGGCCCAGCCAGAGCCCAGACCTGAATCCAATTGAAAATCTGTGGGGTGATCTGAAGAGGGCTGTGCATAAGAGATGTCCTTGCAATTGGCAGATTTGGAGTGTTTTTGCAAAGAAGAGTGGGCAAATATTGCCATGTCAAGATGAGCCATGTTGATAAACTCATACCCAAAAAGACTGAGTGCTGTAATAAAATCAAAAGGTGCTTCAGCAAAGTATTAGTTTAAGGGTGTGTACACTAATGCAACCACATATTTTTTAGTTTTTTATTTTTACTTTCCACAGAAAAAAAGATTTCAGTCTGTTTTTCAATTGAGTTATCGAGTACAAGTTAAGTAGTCAAGTACAAGTTATAGGTCACAATAAAGGTGGAAAAAGTTAATTTTTTTAAATCACATAAACCTGGCATTTTAACAGGGGTGTGTAGACTTTTTATATCCACTGTACATAAAGATAATGGGCATCATTTATCAATCTAACGTAGAAACGAGCGCAGAACCGAGTGCACAAATCAACTTGGGACTGAGTTTACGTGTGATTCACGAAACATTCGTATGCTGCCAATCCCGTCCTACGAATGATCATGTGTTGATAAATGTGGCGGCTGAAAACGATCGTCATTTATATATCACACCCCTAAAAACACCCCAGTTTAGAAGCCTTGCCCCTAGAGTTTACAAAACTGAGAAACGAAACCCGGCCAAAAAGAGGAAGTAAACTCATGAAAGAGAAATTGATCTTACTCTAAAAACACACTTATATTTGCAAACAGCGCCATTAATGTATACAGTATGTATATTAAATACCAATGAATATAAACATCTATAAACATTATTGACTATTTAGTTCTCCGTAATCCACAACAAAGCCTTTAAATTGAACAGTATCACAAAATAAGAATGAAAAATTAGTAGCTATTAAATTTTATATTAAACTATAAAGTAAAACACATATTAGGCTATAGTGAATACAGAATACAAACGTCAATCTAAAATGAGTAAATGAGTAAAGCAAAACGAAAGTGGCCTATACTAAACTTGAGTGTTTTTCTTCTTGATAATCTGTTAATTTTTTACGAGAAATATATTCCATCACCATATTATATTATATTTCAGCACTCTTAATGATTATACAAATAGCATGAGATTGTTAAACACTTATTTTCATAGTGTTATTTATTTAATATAAAATTATAATTAACATAATCTTTCCCCATGAATCATTGGACAAATTCAAGAAAAACTTTGACAACTATATTTCCGTGTCCTCTCTCTTCCACTAATTTCTCTCCCTTAATTCTAACAACTCATGACACTTTATGACAGTACAGGTTTTCTGCAAAAAACATCAGAAAATAGTTTAATGAATGTAATCATTGCATTTAAGAGCACTGAAAATTATCAAAAAAATAATAAACATCGTTGTCCTGTGGTATGACAGTACAGGCATATTAATGACCTTGCTTTTCTGAGTTTACCTGTCATTAGGAGTTAGCAAGACACCATAGGACATGGTTTTCAGAGACAAAATGTATCAAGTTCCTACACTTTTAGAAATATGTGGATGGAAAAAAGGAATTGCCATCTACTAAGGTATTTATTAACATTTTTATGCTTTTCTTTATCATTTATAAACATTGGGATTTTTTTTTTTAACCATGCTTGAGAGTCACACCAAGTTTTCTGCAAAAAAAAAACAAACATCAGAAAATAGTTTAATTAATGTGATTATTGCATTTAAGGACACCGAAAATGCTGAAAAAAGAATAGACAGTAAAGGCGTCACACCGGTGGACATTTTCTGTCACACCATAGGAGGTTTAAGCCTTTTGTGTCAATTAATGACCTTGCTATTTTGAGCTAGCCTGTCATTTGCAAAACTCTCCATGATTATATAGTTTAACATACAGGTTTTAATTAAAAAATATAACTTAGGGGTGTCACACCAAAGGACAACAAAATGTAACACTTTTGTAGTGGTTTCAAAAAAGTTAAATATTTAAGCAATTCTGAGACAAAAATGTACCATGTGTGCATGTCATGGGCTTGACAAGGGGTTTCGGTAACATGACCATGAATGGGGTTCTTCAACTAACTAAAGTTTTCTCTGGAATTGGCTGGTTTAAAATCAGGACATGGTGTCATCATAGGACAGTATTCAGAGACAAAATGTATCAAGTTCCTACACTTTTAGGAATATATGGATAAAAAAAGATTGACATTTACTAAGGTATTTATTAACATTGTTATGCTTTTCTTTATCATTTATAAACATTGTGATTTATTGAACCATGCTTGAGAGTCACACCAATAGACAATTTTCTGAAAAAAAAATCAGAAAATAGTTTAATTAATGCAATAAAGAATAGACAGTACAGGCGTCACACCGGTGGACATTTTCTGTCACACCATAGGACGTTTCAGCCTTTTGTGTGAATAAATGACCTTGCTTTTCTGAGCTAGCCTGTCATTATTGGTTAGCATGACACATTTGCAAAATTCTCCATGATTATGTAGTTTAACATACAGTTTTTAATTAAAAAATATAACTCAAGTTTTCTCTGGAATTGGCCGGTTTAAAATCAGGACATGGTGTCACACCTTAGGACAAAATGTATCAAGTTCCTACACTTTTAGAAATATATGGATGAAAAGAAGTTATTTATTATTAACATTTTTATTCTTTTGTTTATCATTTATAAACATTGTGATTTATTGAACCATGCTTGAGAGTCACACCAATAGACAATTTTGTTTTATTAAAAATAAAGTAAATAAAAAGAGAATTAACAGACAACAAAATAAAGGGAAATCGAGAGTGAAAGGGCTCTTTATTTTCCTGTGTTTAACTGTTGTTGTTTTTTTTTCAATTTGCTGTCTCCCAGTGGCTCTCTCGACTCTTTGAATATGGAAATGATGGATGTTTGTGTGTACAACCACATTAGGAACAGATAACAGACTCATGATACATAATCGTGTGTGTTTGTGTGTGGGGAGCTGATGGTGTGAAGTATGTTCAGATCAGCTGGAGATAACGTCATGGTGCTTTCATTGGAGAACTGCCCTCATGCTGCTATCTGATGCGAATACCTGCGTTGCATGCAGGAGTGGTGTACGTGTGGATCGCAGCATCAGCTAAGAGATAGATAAAGATGGCACTGCCTATGCATGGCTTAGTTTTTACATCTGTGTTCCTAAATTCTTAAAGGCACAGTGCAACCAAAAAGGAAAATTCTGGCATCATTTACTAAGCCGTAAGAATTAATGTTCATCTTTGAAATGCAAAGGCAGTGCAAAATTCATTACACTTACATTCCTTTGGACATTACTGACCACAAGCAAATGATGCAGTGTGTTTTTGTTTAAACGGATACGGCAAGAGAAAGCGAAATAGGAAAAGCAGAAAGAGCGGGGGTGGGAGGAAAACAGGTTGCAGATGTTGTTGTATCAGGCCTGAATTAAAGCCTTTTTGTTCTTTGTTTGAATCGGATACCTGCGAGCCCATATAAAAATAGCTTTGCTGTATGTACGCCTTCCTGAACACAACACCCACAGCCCTCAATTTGCATTATAGATTTCTGATACCAGGCTGAAATGAAGAAGTGTGTCAGCACAGCGTTTCAAAGTGCCATTTTGATTACAAAACCATCTTTGCTGAGTAAAACGCTTGAACCCTGCTGAGTTCACCTAAAAATCCCTGTTGACACAACTCACTGGTTCCCTTTGGAAGTCGGCTAACGAGGGAAACAGATTGAGCAGCACTAAGCTAACCTGACGCCTCGGCCCCTGCTCAGAGCGCTCTCCACCGCTGCTGACTACCCATAATGCAGTAGCTTCTTTTTAAAAGTCCTGGGTAACATCCAGGTCCCACAGGGAAATTAATCCACTGTCTGTTTGCAAAACAGTAAATCAGATCAGCAGACATACTGTGCTCAATGGGGGTCTTGCACATGCACACTAGTGCACACACACGCACACTTTTGAGGTAAAGTAGTGTGTACTGCTTTAGCTCATTGTGTGCATGTGTTTTAGTTAGAGCAGACCAATATGTATTTTTTATTTTATTTTTAGAGGAAAGAAGATCCACTCTGATCTATTTTAGTTCAGTTCAGTTTAGTTTAGTTTAGTTTGTTTGTGTTGTGTGTGTGTGTGTGTGTGTGTGTGTTTGGTTATGTAAATGAAAAGATTATTTATTTTATTTCCTTAGTTTTTTTGTTTTGTTTTTCAGTGTATTTGTTTTTGTTGAATTTTGTTTTGTGAGTGGAGAAAAGTCAGATTTTTTTTTTTTTATTGCCATTTTATTTTTTGTTTTGTTTCTGTGTTTTTTGTTTTCTTTTTGTAAATGGAGAATAGCCAGGTTTGTTTTATTTTTCTTTATTTTATTTTATTTCATTTTTCTTTCTTTATTTTATTTAATTTTTATTTTTATTGTATTTTATTTCATTTTATATATTTTTTTAATATAATTGTACTTTATTTTATTTTGGACCTTTCCCTTTAAAAACAATACTTTTCATTCATTTCACTTGTCACAAAACCTGTTCATGTTCCGGTCACATTTCACACTTAGGATAAGACAAAGATTATTTTATTTTATTTATTTATTTTATTTTATTTTTTGTATTTTATGTCATTTTATGCCTTTATTATGGCTGGTAATTTAACATGTTAATTAGATTCATTAATTACGGTGAAAAATAACATGTTAAAATTATTAACGCATTTAGCGCACTTGCCCCACCCCAGACCTACGTGGGTCATCTGACATTTCATACGGTTGATTGATGATAAATACGAGGCAGGGCAACAACTCACTGTGTAATTGAGCCTGGAGAAAATGATTAAAATGTCCCTAAAATTCAAGATATGGGGCAAACATGCCCCTGTTTTAGTTTTTGTCTCATATTTACATAATAAGGTTAAGCAATATCACACGAGTGCAAATGTGATACCGATCTTATACAACAGTTAAGTAAGTAAGAAGTTAAAGGGGGGGAAACAATGGTGTTTCTTGTATTCAGAGTTGTTTACAGTGTTAAAGAGTTGGATTCTCATGCTAAACATGGCCAAAGGTTACGTGAACAGTTGATGCAGTTCCTTTTTCCGGGGCAGCAACGGAGTTTTGCAAGTGTGTTTGTTGACGAACGTTTCATATACAAGGCCCATTTCGACGCTGGATTTTTTGATACTGAAAGATGGAGTGGTCCCAACTATAAAAGATCCCAGTCATGATTCAAAACTGCAGATGGTAAGTGAAACGGCATCAAATGTCTGTTTTATTGGCTAGCGCGAGTGATCGTCGAATTTGGCTCCGCCCGTGGCGCACCTCCAGAAGCTCGACTTTTTCTGGAGAAAATCTGAATTTTTTTCTTTTATAAATATGATAAAACTAAATACTTTTTGGAGATATTAAGGATACAGTACTACTCTATAGGTACTCAAGGTTAACATGGGATTAGGTGAAACTGTGAATGTTATGTACCCTTTAATATTGTGTTATTTTAGACACATTGTCTGTTTTGCTCAGTTTTGCCAACGAAAATATAAAGACAAAGCAGAACTGTTTGTCTCAGAGCAACACACAGCGGCATTTCATTTCTTAATACACTTCTTGAACCATTTGGCGTGTTGAACATAGGTGCGTTGGATTTAAAACGGCACTGTACAGACCTTTAGGTGTATGACATCAAAGAACCGCAAGAGTGATTTGAAAGCATAAGGAGCCGTTTGCTCTCTATAGCTCTTGTGGTACATTGATGTCACACACCGATCGGTCTAATGATGATGATCACTCAGATGATGATGAAGTCGAACAGGCCTAATGATTCAAATTTATTGAATTCTATTTATTTAATATATTATTATGTTTTATTTCATTTTATTTTTTATTGGATTTTTTTTTTCATTTTTATTTTATTTATTTTTTTATTTCGTTTTCCATTTATTTTATATTTTATGTTATTTTTTTTTTTATTTATTTTTTTTTTTTTATAAAAAAAAGATCCACTCTGATTTATTTTAGTTTAGTGTGTGTGTGTGTGTTTGGTTTTGTAAATGGACAGACGGATTATTTATTTTATTCCCTTTATTTTTTCTTTTTTTTTTTTGTTTTGTGAATGAAGAACAGTCAGTCAGTTATTGTATTGCTGTTTTATTTTTTGTTTTGAAAGCAGTCTAAGCATTTTTATTTTGTTGTTGTTGTTGTTGTTGTTTTTGGAGAATAGGCAGATTTATTTTATTTTATTTTATTTTATTTTATTTTATTTTAGTTATTTTTAATATAATTTCATTTTATGTTGGACCTTTTTCTTTAAAAACAATACTTTTCATGTCACAAAACCTGTTCATGTTCAGGTCACATTTTACACCTAGGATAAGACCAAGATTATTGTATTTTTTTATTTTATTTTTATATATATATATATATATATATATATATATATATATATATATATATATATATATATATATATATATATATATATATATAATATTATTATTATTATTATTATTATTATTATTATTATTATTATTATATATTTTTTTTTATTCTATTTATTTCATTTATAATTATTTTTCATTTGATTTAAATTTTTTGTATTTTATTTTATTTTATTTACATTTTATTTTATTTTATTTCATTTTATTCTATTTATCTTATATTTTATTTTATTTGTATTGTATTGTATTTTATTTATTTCTTTTTATTATTTTTCATATTATATTTTATTTTCTTTTATCAGTTCTTTTTATTTTGTTCTATTTATTTTATATTTTATTATTTTTAAATTTACTTCATTTTTTTATTTAATTTTATTTTTTATTGTATTTTATTTTTTTATATTCTATTTATTTTTATATTTTATATTATTTTATTTTTTTGGAACTTTTCCTTTAAAAAGAATAACACCTAGGATAATAAAAATATATATATATATATATATATATATATATATATATATAATATTATTTTATTATTATTATTATTATTTATTATTATTATTATTGTTCATTGTATTTGTTATTATTTTTTTAATAATTTTTTTTTATTTTTTTATTTCATTTTATTTATTTTTTTCCTTTTTATTTATTTATTTTATTTTTTTATGTTTTTATTTTTATTTTATTTCATTTTTCTAAGGGTCGTCCCACAGTGAAATCTCATTGGTCTAACATCCCACTCCCCATAACTGTGTATTAAACATTTTTAATATGTACTAATTTGTATTAGTTTTCACTATTAAGCAAATTATTTGATACAGAAAACTTGTGCCTGGTTAGGACACGTTGTAAGTGTATCAAGTTTTTTGCTGTGAGTGTATAAAGTTTTTTGTTGTTTCGTCTTTGTTGTGCATTGCTGCCAAGGGTCTGGATTTAGTGACCGCTTCAATCGGCCTTGAACACCCACTCATACAAGCTTTGTTTCTGATGTAAGAAAAAGCCTGTAAAAAATGTCAAAGTGATAAGACAAATGAGCTTAATTAGATTCAGATTGTGTCCAGGCTTTCCAAATCTACTCATAAAATCATCCGCCCACAGGTTGGCTTTTAAAACATTTCCTTATTTAACAGCGACCCAAAGGTTTTAGTGTGTCAAAGGTCAGCATATAGCACTGTACTCAGGCCGTGTGCTGGTGTTTGTTTGTGCATGTTTCTTTTCTAAATGTGTGCATGGCTTTCTGTACACTGAATTATGGAGCTCTATGGGGTGTTTATTTTTGCCTTTAGCCACTGCCATCGGTTTGTGGTCGGTCACAAGTTGTGTAGTTCGTCACTATAAATACACACACTTTCCTCCGAGGGCGCAGAAGAGGCCGGCCGTCATGGGCCTTCCCACCCGACGGGGCGAGCAGGCCTAAGCTAGATGTGTGGGATACAGGGTGTGGGCCGCTAGTGTCGGGGGGTGTCCGCAGCTGGAAGACCAGGCCTAGTATTTCATGGTCAAACTTGTTTTGCCCTGTGCGTCTCCTGCCTGGGGCATAATGAGTGGCTTCCACATTGCGGCTGTAACCCAGCAAAGAGACTATTTCAGCCTGCTGTACACTTTCTAACCTTGTATGAAAAGAGTTGTCTGCTGTGCCTTCACTTCATTTCATTTCTCTTTGTAGACTGTTAGGGTATTCTCAAAAATAAACTGCTTTCTCTGTCTGATCTCTGTTTGCGCTCTCTTTCTGATTAAGAAAGATGTGAATGATTTATCTCTCTGATTTCTTTGTGATTTATGTGTCTGATTCCTGAATTTTCTGTCAGATCTCATTCTGATTTCTTTTTTCTGATCCCTCTGTGATATATCTGTCTGATCTCGGATTTATATGTCTGATTCCTAAATTATCTGTCAGATCTCTTTGTTTCTTTTTTTTAATATCTGATTTATCTGTCTGATCTCTGATTTATGTCTGATTCCTCAATTATGTGTCAGATCTCTCTGATTTATCTGTCTGATTTCTGTGATTTATCTGTCTAATTTCTAATTTATGTCTGATTCCTGAATTATCTGTTAGATCTCGCTCTGATTTCTCTATCTGATCCCTTTGTGATTTATGTGTCTGATTCCTGAATTATCTGTCAGATCTCTCTTATTTCTTTGTCTGATCCCTCTGTGATTTATCTGTCGAATATCTGATTTGTATGTCTGATTCCTCAATTATCTGTCAGAGCTCTTTCTGATTTCTCTGTCTGATTCATCTGATTTATCTGTCTGATCTCTGATTTATGTCTGATTCCTCAATTATCTGTCAGATCTCTCTGATTTATCTGTGATTTCTCTGATTTATCTGTCTAATTTCTAATTTATATGATTCCTGATTTATCTGTGATTTCTCTGATTTCTCTGTCTGATTCATCTGATTTATCTGTCTGATCTCTGATTTGTGTCTGATTCCTGAATTATCTGTCAGATCTCTCTGATTTCTCTGTCTGATCCCTCTTTGATTTATTTGTCTGATTTCTTTGATTTGTATGTCTGATTCCTGAATTATATGTCAGATCTCTCTCTGATTTCTCTATCCTTGTCCATCTGTGATTAATCTGTCTGATCTCTGATCCATATTTATGATTCCTGAATTATCTGTCATATCATATCCCCCTCTGATTTTTTTCATATCATTAATCTGTGTTTATCTGTCTGATTTATTTGTGATCTATATGTCTGATTCCTGAATGATCTATCAGATCTTTCTCTGATTTCTCTATCTGATCCCTCTGTGATTTACCTGTCTGATCTCAGTCTGATCCCTCTGTTCTCTGTTGGATCTATAATTTAGATTTCTGGTTTCTCTTTGGTTTCTGATGTATCTGTCCAATCTCTGTCTGGTCCCGCTTTGCTTTAATCATTAGATCTCTGATTTATGTGTCTGATATGTCTTTCATCCTCTGACTGATCTGTCTTAAATTTATCTGATCTGATTTCCTAACTTTAATGTCTGTGTAATCCCTCTTTTTTTTTTTTTTAAATGTCCAATCTCTGATTTGTCTGATCTGTCATTTATCTGTCTGATTTCTCTCTTTGTTGTCTCTGTCTGATTCATCTGTGATTTATCTCTGATTTCCTGATCTAACGTCTTTGTCTGGTCTATCAGTCTGAATTCTCTCTGTGGTCTTTGATCTCTCTGATTTATCTATCTGATCTGATTTCTATCTTTAATGTCTATATCTGGTCCCTCTCTTATTCATTTGTCCGATCTCTGATTTATGTATCTGATATATTTTTTATGATATTTGATGTCTTTTTCTGATATCTCTCTGATTTATCGAATCTGATCTCAGTCTGATTTGTCTATCCAATCTGATCTCCTGATATTTATTTGTCTGATTCCTCTCTTTAATATCTCTGTCTGATCTCTATCTGATTTTTGTCTGATCTGATGTTTATCTCTCAGATTTCTCTCTTTAACATTACTGTCTGATCTATATTTGATTTATCTGTCTGATGTCATTTATCTCTTTATTTCTCATTAATATCTGATGTCTATCTGGTTTATCTGATCTGGTCCACTATTTATTTGTCTGATTTCTCTGATTTAGCTATCTGATCTGTTATCTGTCTAATATCTCTTGGTTATAGATCTGGTTCATTATTTATCGGTCCGATTGCTCCTTTTAATAACTCTGTCTGATCTCTATCTGAATTATCTGTCTGATCTAATGTTATTTGTCTGATTTCTCTTTAATATCTGTCTGATTTGTCTATCTGATCTGTTATTTATCTGTCTGATCTCTGTCTGATTTATCTTTCTGATCTGATCTGTAATTTATCTGTCTGATTTCTGTTTACTGTCTCTTTCTGATCTCTATCTGATCTGATTTGTTATTTATCTGTCTGATTTCTCTCTGTAATACCTCTGCCTGATCTCTCTGATTTATCTATCTGATCTGTTATTTATCTGTCTGATTTCTCTCTGTAATATCTCTAATCTCTATCCAATTTATCTGTCTGATTTCTCTCTTTAATGTCTCTGTCTGATCTGTGTCTGATTTATCTATCTGATCTATTATTTGTCTGATTTCTCTTTAATATCTATGTCTGATATCTATCTGATCTGATATTTATCTGTCTGATTTCTCTGTTTAATGTCTCACTCTGATCCCTCTCTTGTTTCTCTCATTTTGTCTAATCTCTTTGAATGGTCTGTCTGATCTCTGTTTTCTGATATCTCAGATTTTTTTCTTTACGATCGCTCTCTGTGATCTCAATCTCTGATCTCTCTATTATCTCCATCTTATTCTCATAGTAAAGGTGTCTCATCATCTTCACAGGTGCTCTCGCTGTTACGTTCCTACCTAGCAGACACACACAGACCCCAGTCAGAAAATGAGCAGGACTGTGACCTCTCCAGTACCCTTTTTCCACGGCTGTGGCTCGCCACAAGGTGAGTACTCTCAGTCTAATACGCTAATCACTACTGTCGTTATTTGCATATATATTACTAAATAGTGTGCATGCAAGCATCATTTTGGTTAGGCATTTGCAAATAACATTATTTGACTAAATAAGTTGGCTGCTCTGTTTACACACAACTTACAACTTACTGGTGTGTAAAGTACGCGCTCTGTGTTCTGAGCTCCAGTTTCAAAGACTGCTCTCTGCTCACTGACCCAGCACACAGACACAGCGCTGCAGGGAGATTGACATGGCTACGTGCCCTTTGACCACTCTCACTCATCCATACTGATGCTTTATAACAAATGCCCTAATGAGAGAG